>JARFJB010000363.1:0-132500 GCA_036346205.1 Vesta saturnalis | reverse complement strand
CACACGGCTTCTTTGCCCCGCATCTTCCGCTTATGCAATTTATGCTATTTAATTTTATCGTATCTGTGTATTGATCATTGCAAAGGAAGTAGGTGTGAAATTTACACTAACGTTATCACGAAAAATAATACAATAACTTCATTGACGTACAGCAATTTTATGTTATAAATTGCATTTTTGTTCTTCAGATCATTGATAATATTTAGTGCTCACATAAACTTTTATTCAGGCAATATAATTTTAGACGAAACAACAAAATGCTTTATTTACCAATGGATAAGTACCTATCAGAGCACTATATATTATGTATTAATGTCTAATAAAACGTGAATTCCAATTGTAAACATACGTGGGAAATTCACTCCAACTAGCCAATTGACTTATGACTTGTTTATATCATTAATCCTCCTATAAGGAGAGCTTGCCCTTATTTAAAAGTATATAATTACTTATGGTTTAAAATTTTGTTTTGGTTAGAAGTATTTTGTAATTATTATTAACTTGTTTAAGAGAAATAGGGTGACCGTACCAATAATCGACACTCAAGACGAGTGTTCCAATTGAAATCTGGCAAACACCCAAACAGTTTCTAAATTTTTAAGCTTTGAAGAGACTATATAGAAAGTCAAAGCACATAGATTTTGATTAAATTGCCTGAAATTAACTAATCTTTTGTTTTTTTCATTTACAATAACATGGTAGGTATCCGCCTGCCAAAAAAAAACAGAAATAGACATAAAGTAAATGTGCTTAACCCCGGCACTTTAAGAAAATCTCATAAAATTTGAGTAGCTAAAATTCAGATATAACTATAAATACTTAAGTGATCTTTATCACAAAGACATATGAGTCTTTGTGAACATACTTTTCCATAAAGTGACCATTTATGTAAAAAGGAAATACCGGGCATGGAAGAGGTAAGGGGGAGAAATTAATTTTAAATTAGATACAAAATTATGGGTCGAAGTGAAAAATGTAGTGGTTATTTATGGTAAGTTTTTAGGCGTCCATGTCATAAGGCAATAGAATCAATAAAGAAATTTTAAAAAATCTGTTTCGTTCTGTTTTACCCCAGTTCCTAAAAGTAGGTACATAGTTAATAAAATGGCGAACGAAAAGTGACTCATTTGTATATTTTTCTATTGAATAGGTCCCGGTAAACGCATGTACCTACATTTCAACAATTTTTAATATGTTGTGTGATTTATCTTCACTCTGAAATAGGAACAGAGACTTCTTTCCACTCTTTTATTTTTTCACTGGTTTTAATGCACACAATTTCATCAAAAAGTTCTGAATCATCTATATGAATATCAGGGTGTTGTTTTTGAAAAACAGTTAATGAGTTTCCAAAATCGAGCCAAAGAGGTTCTTTCTTTAGTAATAGGTACCCAACGAAACGCTTGCGAATCTTCAAAGTGTTGCATCGATTTATCCAAATAGGCTATACAAATATTGTAAAGCATGGTTACTGACGTTTTAAATTGAGTTACGACTAGGTGTTCTCCTTAATTTACCAAAGCTACTAGCACAGTGTTAACTTGATTCGACAAAAAAACTTTATTTTTCCGTTCTATTATAATTTGTTGCTTTGAATATGATAGAACCATGTATACTTCTACCATTGAAGATTTTTCAGATTTCACTTGCAACACACATTTATAAAATGTAAGTAGAACAGGGACACTTGTCAACGCCATTTTGTTTTTTGACGTCATAGGTCAAGCCCACTTTCACCCCCAAATTTCTCGCCCCTTTTTTGGCGAATTCTTCTCGGGGGCCATTTTCAGCCCCTTGATAAAATTTTCACCCCTAATTAGGGCCCTTTTGGCAGTTCAGCCCCTGGAAGGTAAGCAAAGGCGTGCACACGCAATGTTCTGATTGGTGGTCCTAAGAACAACCCCTTTCACCTGATTGGTTGTTCACCCCTCTGGTTTCTGATTGGCCCTTGGTTCCCACCTAGTCTTTGAAGTCTGATTTGTTACGGTGGGAAATTTTAGATTTTCTAATAAGGGCCCTAACGCAAACTTGTAAAACAGCTATAAGAACTTGTGTTAGGGTCTGAGCCCTCTTGTTGTGGCCCCTTGACAAGACATAGTATCCTACTCAGGGGGCCCTAATGCTATCTCATAAAACAGGTATATAAACTTGCTCTAGGATCTGAGCCAATTGTCGTGGGCCCCATTGGTGCGAAATTTGAATTTGTTTGTAGTGCCATCTAGTTGTGTATGGACTAATGAATATTTTTTTGTAATAAAGGTGGCTTTACATAGCGGTATATTTTTAAGCGAAATTTTTGAGTTTTAAGCGCCATCTAGTGGTGGTCCTTTGTGTACTAGAGGTGGCTGCAGCTAGCGGTATATTTTGAGCAAATAATTTGTTTGTGCTTATCTAACTGTGTGTTTTAAACTTCGAATGTTTGTAATAGAGGTTGATCGTATACTCCCTCTCTTTCTCTCCCTCTCCTCCTCTCTCCCTCTCCCTCTCCTCCTCTCTCCCTCCCTCCTCCTCTCCCTCCTCTCCTCCTCTCCTCTCCTCCCCTCTCCCTCTCCTCCTCCCTCCCTCTCCCTCTCCCTCCTCCTCTCCCTCTCCTCCTCCTCTCCTCTCCCTCCTCCCTCCCTCCCTCCCTCTCCTCTCCCTCCTCTCCCTCCTCCCCTCCCTCCTCCCTCTCCTCTCCCTCTCCTCCCTCCCTCCTCTCCTCTCCCTTAGAATGGTTGACAATCAAGCCTCTACAGTAAATTGATTATCTCATAATTTATAACTAAACATGTAATGTAATTTTGTAGCGTCGTTTTGTTGTAGCGGAACCATCTATAATTCTTCTCACGAAAACGTAAATGGTAACCTAGAGGGGGTCGTCCAAAGGAATCCAAATATTCCCCGTTACCATTCTCGTCAGTGTAGATAGCGTCTTACGGAGTAAACTGGCAGTGAGACGAGGTAACAGGCAAACTCGGCTTTCGCACGACTAGTCAGTTATCAGGTGTGAGTAAGATGTTAATTAATTTGTAAACCGAAAGATAGTATACCAGATGTAAGTCAAAATAAGGACAGAAATCGTCGTAAAACCGGACATGGGCGCCAGGATATTTAAAATGTCACAATAGAGGATGGAATGCCTAATTACGGTAGTTCACAGCTAGCTCAAAATACCCAAAAAACAGACTTACCTATACGTAATCTCCACTAGCGTGCCGTAACAAAGAAACATTCACTTCTGTGATAAACAAACACTAATCTCTTGTCACGTTACGTTAATCTAAAATCTCAATGTGTAAAATAACTTCACCTCGCCAAACAAAAATATAGTAATATAATAATAATAAAAAAAAACGCTTTAACTGTATACACAATCGTTTTAAATCGAATTCCTCAAATAACGTTTGATTATACTCAATTCATAAACGAAAGAAAAATTCAAAATTCATCGGCCTCTAAATGTACATGAAAGTTAAATCATCCCTTGAAAACTTTCGGCGTGATTATTTCATTCAAACTAAACTCGAAATAATTAATTTAATGAGAAAATTAAGGAATAAATAGGAAAATTGCTTGTCCTTCGACGGTATGTAATTATAGGTTCACAAAGCAAAAATAATGCGAGTCCTATAACCTAAATAAATATAATGTACATAAAATAAATAATAATACAAGAACAGAAGAAATTCGGAGACAATGTAAATGTTAAAGAAAAGGCATCAAACAACTTACTTAAATTTGGCTAGTCCTCTAGCTAGAGTATGCAACAAATAGACCTAATATAATTTCAATGTAAACGTTTGTCGATTTTGTATAACATTAAAAAACGATACACATCAAATAAATTTGGCTAATTCTCTGCATGAAAGCACTGGCCTTATAAATTTAACCAACAAAATCATCAAGAGTGACCCACTAAAGAAAAGCCGTGAGTTCATGAATTTATTTTATACCCAAATATCATAATCGTGAAGAAAAAAAGAAACACCCAAAATTTTCCTTAAATTTCGGAAATCACCACATCCAAGAAAAACATAATAGTTAGGTACTTTAATTTCAGAGGCCCTTTGGTTACACAGAATCTGGGACGGACTATAACCTCGACGATACGGTTGTTGCTGGGGATGTTTGCGATATTAAGCAATGGTCGACGGCTGCTTTATGCTTCTTGCGTTGCTTGATTCGATTTTTAATTGATCGTGTATGTTAATGTCTACATTGACACGCAATTCGTTCACTTAACTTTATTTGCTTTAACTATCCTCCTCAAGCGAAACTATTTACAGTACGTTACTTATTCACTTTATATCAATATTATACAAGCTCTGCTTAATTCTTATAATTTTAAAATACAAAATTTTTTATTTATTTAGCAGCAGTTTATTTTCTTTCTGAGCGCACTGTGAACTTAATGTTTCTAACCTTGAAACGAACGTTGTATTTTTCCGCAAAGAAAAGCGACGTTTTCTCCAGAGGAAAGCGTGAGCACTAGGTACTTAACACTCAACACTATTTTGGATCTCGATACATATAACCCTAAGAACTAATTGAACGTCACAATAGATTGTCATCGTCAAGGTTGAACAACTATATGGTCCCTTAATGGTATTTTGGAAGATAAAGAGCACTTTTTAACGGGAGTTCTTTCTACACGAGCCTAATCAACGTTGTTTTGCGGTACCATCTACGTCACCGTAGCAAAAAATACTTTACGCCTCGACGCCTGTACTACTTCTGGTAACATAAATACTTTACTTTCGGCCACATTGGTTTTCCAACCACCTCCACTTTAATTTTCCCAAAAAACCTAAATATACCACTCCGTGCATACACGATGCCTAAATTCGAAAAACGTCGGGAGAGATTGCTTTGTCAGCAAGCCTGTTTGTTTCTACTCGAAAGCTTATCGGAGAAATTTGATATTTAATGAAGTGTAATTTTCATTCAAAAATAGCCCTTAGTCCTATATACCTACAGTCAATTTCCTTATTAAACCCAACCTCTTATCGATCGAAATGGTGCGGTTAACTAGAACTTTTGCAAAAGACGTACCTTACAATGTAATATCTGACTACGTTCTGTAATTAAATTTTTGATATGACGCAATCCCAACTTGATTTAACCAAATTAAAATGCGAAAACATTTATTTAAACACAACTATCCCTATATACAAATACACTAACGAATATTTCCTTTCAAATTCTAGTAAGAGGGCTTCCCTAAACATCGATACCAAAATGTAAATCACATTTTCCTTTTTGAAAATACAATAAACATTCGTAGACCTTTAAATTACGTAAACGACAAAAGGAAACGTTACAATCGAAAATCTTCTCCCATCACACCACTCAAAATCTATTCGTTTTCACTAGCCTTAATGGGAATTTTGTTAAACGGCAGCAGAGTTTTTATCAGCTCCTCTTGGAAATCTTTGTAGGGCACATGCCCTGACAGCCATTTCAAGCCGTGATATTTATCCTTTAAATACCTTATCTGTCTTGACATGGGTTTTGATATAAAATAATCTCTAGGTGACTTTGTCAGCATCAGCAGTAAAAAACCATGATCTGTAATCACGGCAATTTCTATGGGTATGGATTCGTTATCAACACCTCTAAACCCTTGCACGCCCAAGTATGTGTCCATCTTCTTTCAGCTGCTACTGTACACTGAAGACTGTTGTCTATGGTTTATCCCTTTTAACAGGCGAAATCCACGACGACATTCCACGGTTTCTACGAGCGCTTCTTCAAAGTCAATTTCTAGACGAAGGGAACCGTTTCTAACTAAATTCCAGTGCGTTCTAGCGTTTGCAGACAAGTCAGGGGTTAGGTCGAAGGCCATTAAACAGTAGCCGTTGGGGTAATGGCTTTTCGATATATCGTTGCCCTGATTCAAAAAATAAATACCCGTACCGGAGAATAAGGTGTGATATGCCCTTACATATAAACCATTAGCTGTAAAGTCTGATTGTAAGGTCTTCGATGGAATTTGTTGGCCGTCAATATGTAACGACATGCAGTTAATATTGCTGTGATGAAAATTGGATGAATTTGAGGTGTAATCACCGTTGAATGCTTTATTTGTGAGAAAACCTACGATGCACCGTTTAGGTAACTGACCCAGGAAGACATTATCCAATGATTTTCACTGAATGCCTGTGGGTATAGTTAACACTTTTACGTGCACTTGCAACGGGGTATTTACCTGCAGTTGTTTCTAAAGCTTTAGCGTGCGCAATTAGAATGGAGGGGTTGATTCGCATACCTCTCACCAGTAAACTAGCGTCTATAATTCTCGTTTTGTAAGTTGAACCGAGCACCGCCATTAGACTAAAAGTATCTGTTGATCATATACATTTAGCCTTTAATATTTCCATATTATAAACATGTTCTTATACCAACACCCAGTATAGCATATATGCAACACGCACACTTATGTTTATAATAAATCAATTAACAAAATATTTTTTTAATTATTTTTCCCATGTTCAGTACTAAATTTATTACTGAAAAATACAAATTAAGAAAATTGGGCAGTAATGAGTTAATAGACACTAACCTCACAAGCGGAATCGCGCGCTATTTATTGAAGTCTACAAAAGTGCTACCATAGTCTCGTAAATTGTACAACTTGTCATCCTATTGTGTCTTATCTGAATGTCGTGCTATCTTTTTCGTACTTTCTGGACTTTGATTAATTCTTTCTGCTCAATGAAACTTTGGGAACGGGACAAAAAGAAACTTCTTTATAAATATGAAACATTTACGTAATTTATTAATATAATTACATATACGAAAGGATGTGTTTAAAAAAAAGGACTGTCCCGTATAATACGGGACCAATGGTTGCCTTATTTTACAAGAAAAGGCGATTTGTATTTATCCATTAAAAAAGAAAGACTAATTGTTTATAATGTATGCCAATGAACATTTTTCCGACAGCAAAGCTTCGTCCCGGTCCCAAGTTTCGACAGTGACCTGAACATAAAATCGACAGCATCTTTAAATTCGACTTGTCGACGTACATAATCAGAAAAAGACAATTTATTCAAATCTATATTAAATAAGTAGAACACAGCTATTGTTTTCCTCGGTATCACATTTTTTGAAGTGTGCTCACCATTTTCATTAAGGTCTTGTACCTGAAGTCTTGTTTTCTTTGTAGTTGTCTTAGGAGTGTTTTTTATTACAGTGGATTCAATGTTGCATATAATGTCTTCCGTAGGGATTCGTCGTGTTGCTATTGCGTAATTGAATCCTTTGGCTAGTACTTCTGTAGCTGCTTCATCCAACTCCATATTGGAGATGTGCATCATTTTGTTATACTCCAATTGTTGCGTAGCGCTTTGCCTTGGATTTTGCTTTCTGCATAATTTTTCAAAATTTTGCCTTTGTTTCTCGGCTATCAAAATTCCATCGGTTTCTACGCGAGAATTAGCAACCTGTTTTAATGTGTTCCATAAGCTTGAATGTATTCGGTTGCTCAGTTTTAATTGTAATTTGATCAATTGTTTATTAATTTTGTCCGTTTCCCTTGCTGCATCATGAATGGCTTCTCTTAGTAGTGCCAAGCTTGCTCTCTTCAAGATGGTCCTTGTCTGGTTGTTTTGTTTGTTGCATCGTAGTCTTATACATTTTCGCATAATGTTGCTGTTTCTGCATCATGCCACGAATGTGATGTTACACATAAGTCTGCTTCGTTCCAAACTTAACTTTCCACAATTTCCAGTTAGTTGTTCAGTTTTCTCCCCGTAGAGGCGGATCATGTTGTATTTTAAGTTTCCACGAGTATTGTATCAGAAAGTAAAATTGGAGACCTGCCCAAGATTATACAACGGAAAGGTCATCCGTGTACACTACTTTCCCAAGGTCGTACAGTTCCGACGTCTCACAATATATAGGTCATTCGTCTCTCACACATTTTGAAGGTTACAAATTCTCAAGGCCATTTGAGCAACCTACCTACTAATAGTCGCATAGCTCTTTCACTTCACCAAGGCCAGCTCAAACAAATTTTTTGATTGTGTGGCACCACACTTTTAACAATAAACACAATAGAAAAAATACATTGATATGTTAATATATTTATTCAAATCTTATCAGTTTATTATTCAGATATATGATTTTCTCTAATAATAAAACATTTTGATGTAGTATAAGTGCAAAAGGTTCTTTCCACTTCTGTATCATTAAAACTACGTGGACGTGGTTCAAGTAATTGAACGAACGTACAGTGTGGTGCCTATTGGAGATGTTCCTGTAGCGGAGTATAAGATGGTTTCCATCGGCTAATTCGATCTCCACACATAAGGCATTCAACCGTATCGTCTGCAGATGCCCCTCTAGAGGATTAACAAAGCGGTACATGATGTTCTACCATCACAGCGTCATTGATATATTTAAGCACATACACCGTGTGGTGTCTACCTGTGGTTATCTGTGTGTCTGGCTGTCTATCTATCTATCTGTATAGTAGTCGACGCGCTCAGTCAGTTAGTGTGGGTCTGTCTGGTCTGCGACCCACATGATGGGTTTATGTGGTTAACAGCAGAGGAAATTAATCAATTTGATGTATTAAAGACTAATGATGCTGACGATTGTACTAGAGGTTGATGTATAATATCCGCACCACCTTCATGATGAGCACAATGATTATCCTTTTTGTCCTGAAATAATCTGCGCACCACATTCCAAGGAGGAAAAATGAATTCCTAACTTGTGTGATAAGACCAACTAAGTTATACTTTACCGGTGTTTAAAACAATGTATAGAGCATGGGTTAATTGTTACTCGTATTCATAGAGTTTTACGCTTTCATCAAAGTCCTTGGCTAGTACCATACATAGACCTTAATACAGCTCTCCGAAATCAAGCCAAGAACAAATTCGGAAAGGATTTCTTTAAATGCATGAACAATGGAGTATTTGGTAAAACAATGGAGAATGCTGACAAAAGAAGAGCAATCAAGTTATTAACGCATTGGGAAAACAACAGTTGTCAACTGCAATTTAAAAATTTTATTCAATTCACTGACACATGGAATTGTCGAAACAGGTCGTTACTTATGACAAACCCGTATATGTCTTATTTAGTATTTTTGATCTTTAAAAAATTATAATGTATCTATCAAAACGATATGCATAGTATTACGACTAATGCATCTGTCGGCGGAAGAATGAAAGATGAGTATGCAGGGAAAGCTATTCAATATCTTGATGGTGCAGGTTCAAAATCGTATTGTCTAAAGCTTGCTGATGATCAAGTGGTTAAGAAAGCGAAAGGTGTTAAGAAAGTTGTTATTCAAAAAGTTCTGACGAGGGGAGACTACAAATCTGTTGCAGAGGTGTCTGATAAAACAGCAATGTGTAAAATGTTCGTGTTTCAACTTTATATGATATATATATATATATATATATATATATATATATATATATGAGATGCTAAACAAAATCGCCTTTAGGTCCCAGGATGACAAACGGTATCGATTACGTGATACGTGTTCAACATTGGCGTGGAGACATTGGCGAATTCCGGAATTGGAGAACTTTGATTCTTTGAGCGGTCTATTAGAGGTTGCTATGGAAATGAATTTGTATGATCCAGAGAGTAACTAATAATTTGGGTACTGACAACTGCTAGACTTAGATATGTGTATATATTACCTCCATAATGAAACTAAGAACAACCATATATGATAATATGCATAATAATGATACAACATTCCAGCTCGGGTACTTAATGTAGGATCTTTTTAGTGGAATATATATTATTATGCGAGAATTCATTATACAGAATATATACAGAATGTACTCATATTGTGTGATATAGAAAAGAAAAATAAATATAACCTATATTTACAATTTGTTTATTAAAAAAAATGTGTATGTATGTACAAGCTTTACTGCATTACATAAATATCGTACAGATAGTATACTTTAGACAGAGCGCAGTGACATAATGATTGACAATGATAGTAACAAACTGGTTGCAAAACGGAAACAATATGATGTTCATCAAGTTCAATAACGGGCTGTGTAACACATTTTCTGATATAATCCGCTTTTTCTCTATCCTTGACGTAGATAGTATCTGTTAGTTGAATCGAGCGACTGCGAATTCTTCGAAATTGGTGTGGTGGTGTATGCCCCGCTTCCCATTTTATACAGTGTTGATTATGCATTAACCAAGTAGCTTGACGGCGACTCCACGCATCTAACGTATGCCATGAATACGGTGTTTAAACATGTAGTGGCGACTTGTGTTCCATTAAAAATTGGGAGTTCTTGCGGTATAAAGGCTTTCGAAATTTTAAACCCTTGTACATCGACTATGACGGGCATCGTGTTACAGCTGTCTTACTGGTTTGGTTAATGCGTTATACGTAACTAATCGATCGTGGAGTATAACACAGTATGATGTATTCGCGGGTATGTTGACTGCGGTTTGGAATTCTACACGAAGTACTACTGCTTTAGAGTGCAAAGCCTCTAATTGATTCGAGCAGTCCACCACTATCAATGGTGCTACTGTCGTAAATTGATTAGGTGTGAGTAATGGGCTGCCATCTCTTTGATAATATGACATTTGGAATTTAGCAAACATTTCGTACAACTTAGCAAAGCAATTGTTATCATAATTAACATTTAAATTGCTATACGGGTAACGTTCCGTGTTAAAGAATACCCTAATATTCTTTAGTATACATTTATCGAATCTGCGCATATCTTGAGAAATATTTTCTCGCCCCGTTTGAAATCCTACAATAATATACCTAGGTGTTTCTACACTCGTCGATGTCTTAATTGCCCGTGTATGCTTATCTGTTGTTGGAACGGCTGGATATATGTGTGTTTCCGAATTTCTAAATGCTACTGGAGTATTCATATTTTTATCAATGTACTTCGTTAACGCTCATTCCTCTGCTAATGATGGAATGATGTGCGGAAGTTTCCAATATATTTTATCTATGTTAACTTTTAATGCTTCATCTGGAATGGTCGAAATTACTGCGTCGGTATCAATGTTACTGCGAATTAAAACCAATTCTTATCTGATGCTCTAAATCACTTTATTGTAATCCTCCCCAAAGCCGAGTATCATTTGCAAAGGTATACAAACATTAAAATACCCTAGCGCATTTGTTAGTATGCTAGTTGAGGTAGAAAACCAAGCTGCATTTTCATCGCGAGCGAGATCATTGGGTGTAAACGGCACCAATCCTTTCATAGTAGACGTTAATCCAACCTTAGGCACAGAATCCACCACTATTCCATTCATTTCATATCTAATTTCACTGAATAAAAATGCAATACCATTATTAACAAACCGTGCGGTGTTAGAGACAGCACCATCCTCCCTCAACAATCTTCCCTCTAAGTACACAACTTTCTGATGGTAAAGTGCACATGTCTTCCTGAATGGGTATTCTGATTTCATCATTGTTTTCAAATCTAGTAGTATATGGCTGATGGGTGTGTAGTTCGGAATTTACTACAGCATTATCAACAACTTTTTCGTTCACGTTTAATATACTCATTGTATTACTGTAAGACCAAGACTTTGCAAGTATGCTCTATTCTGCGCTGTCAATTCTTTGAGCGCTGACCGCTTGCCGATTCTCACATTTCCACACTTCGATCTTTTATAGTTTACCTTGCTATGGTTACATGCACATGTGACATACCGTGTCACCATGTTTTCTTTAAATGTAATCCTATCGTTATAACTTCACTGTTAAAATTGACGAGATCTCCGTCTTGGTCTACTATTTTACGTGTTATGGTTGAAATGGTGGATGTATTTATCGGTAAATAGATGACATGTAGAGGGGATTCAATTATTTTGTATCCCGCTGGTGCACTGGGAATTGATGAATAATATGTGATGCGTTTCCATTTTTAAAACTTCCATTTGTTATATTGCACTCGATAATTAATGAATTTGTTTGAGGAACGAAATCTATTCTAAGCTTTTTGTTGCAAAGTCTTATCCGCTATGTGGTGATGTCTTAGATCGTTTGACTGGGAATATGCAATATCGTGTTCTTTACGCGCATCGTCCAATTGGTTAATACCTCTGTCACCGCGAGCTATTCGTTCTTATAAACGGGTACCCGGTCCACAATTAATCCAGAACCTTTTCTTCCTATTACACTGGGAACTATATCATACCAGGCTGACTGACAATTCACTACTAAACTATTTAATGCGTATGACACACACGCAAACACGCAAATATATATATATATATATATATATATATATATATATAATATATATATATATATATATATATATATATATATATATATTAGTATTCTTATTAGTTAGACTGCTTATTGTTAGTATAGCTTATTCCTGCGGACTGTGCAGGAGTCTGCTTCCTCTTCAGTCCTGGGTCTTCCTTGTGTTAGTGGGGTTATATAGTTGTGTATATTGTATTAGTGCATATAATGTAGTGTATAGTATTTTGATGGTCGCAAAAAAAAATGTTATTAGTATAATATTAATTTTTGTTTGGATTGCGTGTGTATGTGTAGTGTGTAAATGAGGTGTGTGAGTGAGGTGTGTGGTGTGTGTTATAGATTCCTTGGTCGTCTTCGATTTTATCTAAGGGCGTAAGGGATCTCATCTAGGAGGTTTTCGAATTCCTCGGGGAGGTTTTCGAGATTCTGGGTCAGGATAGTTGGAGGTGCTTGAATTTATTTTGGGATTTCTCCTGTGGGTTCTTAGGTATTGGATGTGGGTTAGGCGTATATGGAATGCGGAGGACGTTTTGGTAGCTTCTGTGGCGCGAATATCCTACGGTGGGTGTAGTTTGATTGAAGTTTTTGGAGCCGTTGGGTGATAGGTATGATGTTAGCGTGTTAAATGATGATTTCATTGGGAGTTCTATAAAGTAACCGGTGTATTCTCCGTAGGACTCGGCGTTCACATGAGGCTATGGGTTTCAGGTCTTTGGGTTTTAGGGTAGCGTACAATGGAGCACGGTAATCTATTACGGGCCGTATAAAGGTCTTATAGGTGTGTTGAAGGGTTTCGGGTTGACATCGCCCTATGCGTCCCCTAAGGGCGCCCAGGAGGTTGAATCGGTTTCGAATTTTGCTTAGGGTTTTTTCAGATCAGCGTTCCAGCTAAGGTTTTTGGTGAATGTGATTCCTTCCGTTCCCCTTGCAGAGAAATGGTTACCTCATCCATGGAGAGTAATTTGTGTCGGGTATAATGAGGGTGCCGGAATAGAATGACTTGGGTTTTGGTAGAGTTTATGGAGACTCTCCATTGGTTGGCCCAATTGGAGAAGTTCTGTAGGGTTCTGGACAAACTGTTGGATGCGTTTTTCGTTGACCGATTGGCTGCCCAGAAGGCAGTGTCGTTGGCGAACTGCGCCAGGGATGTTCCGGGTGTGGTTACGTTGGTGATATCATTGGCGAAAATGAGGTATAGGATAGGTGCCAAGGCAGAACCCTGGGTACGCCTGCTTGAGGTGTGAAACTTTCTGAGAGGATAAACCCACTGGACTCGTACCGTCCTATCTGTTAGATACGACAGAAGGAGCTTCGTGAGCTGGGGATACCTAATTCTCGGATTTTGTGAACTAGACCCGCATGCCAGACTTTCAAAAGTCTGCTTTATGTCTAAGAAAACGGTGGTTAGACATACGTGATGTTTCCGTTAGAGTTTTATCAATGGGTCCTAACAGGTTCTATTGGGTCGAAGCCGAATTGGCTGTCGGGTAATAGGTTATTGATTCTACGTGATCTCCAGCCTTCGGGCTAGGATCTGCTCTAAGCATTTTCCTAGGCAGCTGAGGAGGGTGATTGGTTTATACTATGGAGGATCTGTCAAGTCTGAGAAGTTTTTGGGGATCATGACGGTCGAGGCGGATTTCCACACCGTCAGGAAGTAAGAGAGAGAGAGAGGCATTTGTTATATATGCTTGTTAGGCGTCTGATATCAGGAGGTGGCAGGTGTCTCAGTATGAGGGTTTGAGTTGGAGTAATTGGGCAGAAGAACGGGTCATTCTCATCCAGAATTTTCTCGGGTAGTTGGGAGTTTTTGAAATCCTCAAGGTCTTGCTCTAGACGATTTTTAACGTCGTTGTCGAACGAGGGATTGTTAGGTAAAGTATGGACAGATTGGAGGTGGTGGCGAAAAATTTCGGCTTTGTCTTGATCAGTGGAGATTAGGTTACCTTGAGGATCGATTAGGTGGGACTTGGGTTTGGTTTTCCTTTTGGTGAGAATATTGAAGGTGTGCCAGAACTTGCCACCTCTATAGCTGAGATTGGAGGTGGCCTGGACCCATTTTCTTCGGTGTAGGTATTAGTTTCACGCCTAATTAGGGCGTTTAATCGGTTATATTCGGTCTTGAGAGGGTCCCTTGATCTCAGAAATTGCGATATACTCGTCTCTTCCTTTGATCAAGGTTACGATGTATTGTGGGAGAGGTTTTCGGAGATATCTATTGATTTTAAGGAATTGAGGCTTCGACCGCTTCCACGATAACGGAAGTTAAGTCGGTGGTCGCTCTCGACATCGTTGGGGTGTGAATATCGTAAGCACAAAGGTTATTGGAGATGTATTCGCCAAATACATTACAATCGGCTGTAGCATTTAACACTTGGTATTTGTTTAAGGTTAGAGTGGTGTATTATTATACTCACATGTTTTAGAAAGATTATTTATTGCACAAATTAATAATGATGTACTTAACGACAAGATCGTTTCAGTACTACTCTTACCGGTACCTATAGTATCTGCTCTAGTTTTGCCTAGTTACTTCTATTTATAATAGTGAAAAGTGTGTTGATAAGAATGCATGACTTTACAATTCCTTTAGTACATTGGTCTATTTATATTGTAATAATTGTCATTGCATATTTGCATACTAAGTAATTTAACTAGTTTAACTTTTAAATGTGTTTTACATATTCTATTCAAATGGAAATGAAATTGAATGTTTCGTAACTGCATCACACCTTCCCTTTTAGGAGAATGATCCTGCTATGGCCACTTGCGAGGGCATTCTCGAATAAAGAAAGATTTTATTTGAATTAAGAAGATTACGTAGTTAAATGCATAAAATAATTACAAGTACATGTCTAAGGTATAAAATAACTAACTACAATGGGTTTCGTAATTGGATCACAGGCGTTTTGAAAGTCTTTACGAATAATGTGAGTGGGAGGAGGGGAGACGAGGCCGAGGGATATTTTAACTAGGAGAGACAGGTGGTCCGAAGTGATGGCTTCACCTAGGTGGCAATCGGAGGACATATGTTGTATTAGAGACTCGGTGCATATAATGTGGTCGATTATAGAGGCACCTTGATGACTAATGAAGGTGGGATTGGTGTTCCTTATTCGGAGCAGTGGTAGAGTGAGGATATTGTGGACTATTCGGATACCGTTTCTATTGGTTGTGGAATCTCCAAATTGGATATGACGGGCAGTAAGATCTCCTAGGGGGATAGCATTGGGCAGTGTGGTGATGTGGTCAAGTAGGTACTTAGAAATAGCTTCTTCGGGAGGATTGTAATAGCAGAAAAGGGTGACGGAAGAAGTACGTTGCAGCAACACATTCGTGATGCTGCAGGTGTGGGAAGAAGATAGTGGCAGGAAATAAATTTTTATTATGAGGGTTATACCGCAAACTATTGTGGGAGCTAAATTGAAGGAAAGAATTATAGGAGGCAACGTCAAGGGTACATCGGATGGTTAGTTTTGTTCCGGTGATTGCTAGGACTTGGATTTGGTTTGTGGCTAATAAATTTTTAATGAGGGGGCGCTTCCGGCCGACACCCCTCGCATTGATTGTACCTATTATTAAATCCATTGTACTTAGGGTGAAGGAGAGGGATTAGGTGAGGGGTTAGGTATCGGATTAGGATCGGATGTTGTGGGTGGTGATTGCTACACTATTGCCAATAAAGTGGACCCTAGTACGGCGTTTCAAATATTCCCTGGACGTATAGTCGACAGCTTTCGCTATATCGGCCCTACGCTCAGGAAACAGTTGTATCAGGGTGAGGGTAAGGGAGGCGATATGGAAACCGGAGGTTTGGGTTTATCGTCATCCTCGGTGTCTGACGTGGAAGGAGGAAGTTGTTTGGGAATGACAGTCGCTGCCGCGGTGGTAGGGATCGCACGAGTCGCGCAGGAAAAGGAGTACGTTGCGTAAGGTCCACTGCAGTTGTTACACTTTGGCGCATTCACGCGTGTACAGGAAGAGGCTTTGTGGCTTTCACCACAGGTAGGGCAACGGAGGGTACGGGTAGAGCACTCGTCGGAAATATGCCTCATCTACGTGCAAGTGGAGCAATATTTCAGGGTAGGATTGGGGATGCGGATAGCTCGCAAGCGTAGTGTCTACCGAAAAGGTAAACACCGTTGGTTAGGAGGTGGTTGAAAGTGGATTGGGAAGGTGGTAAGGCGTATAAAGGAGGTAGGAGCGTTGGTGGATTTAGAGATGATCCGGATCGCTTTCGTGACCCGGATCTTCTCCGGAAGAATATCCTTATCTACGCCACGAATAACGCAGGAAAAGGACATAGGTTTAGGGTTGGGGTTAAGGTAGGTGCGGACGTTCAACCGTGCGTCAGCGTCAATGCAGGCTCACCGAGGTGACGCTGCATTGTACCGCATTCAGCAGGCAGGGCCTCGCTCGTTTCAAGGAGGCCGTGTGGTCGTGGTTGAACTTTACGTTCAGCCAAGGAAGACGGAGAGGACGAGCTTGGAAAAGGATTTCTGCGTGTTGAAACGCGCGGAAATATTGCGAATGCAATAACGGGAGCAGAGGAAGGTTTAGATACGGGTCTAGCGGTGGGGTTTGGTGCCGAAGGAGACGGAAGTGGAGGTGTAGTAATAGGGTGCACGGGTTTAGCGGTGGGCGGGATGTAGGAAGGGCTATAGGACATAGAACCACTAACCTCACTAACCATAGCGGTTATTGAGGTTAATTGAAATTAGGATCAGAAATGATGCTATAGAAAGAAGAGCGGACTCACGAGGTGCAGCCTCACACCGCGGATTAAGGCTTGGAGTTGAGAGTCCGATAGAATGGAAGGCTTTGTTAGTATTAATTAACACAAAAAAAACAAAATTATTTTAATATCTATATTAACCACACCCTGTTGTGGTTCCTGCTGCTTTCCGTTGATTCCTTGTGGATGGTGGATGGATCGGCTTTCGGCTGGTTGTAGCTTCTCTCCTGACGGGATCCGCTTTTCGTGTCGATTGTATGCTGAAGCAGTGACAATCCTAACGTAGAAACGGCGAAGACTACGGTGCGCGCGAAGGCGTAAAACGTTAAGTTCTTTTGAGAAGTTGCTTTAGAGTGCAATAAAAATCGCAATACTCTTAAGCGAGGTAGGGACTTACGTTCGTGACCGGCTGCCATTTTTATTTATCTATCGATTTAAATGAAACTTGGCAGAGTCGTTACTCTAACCAAACGTCATTTTAAAATTTTGACAAGCATTTCAACTTCGGTTTCACCGGAAATGACCTTAACTTTTGATTTTAAATGACACCCCTGTATATTATTTGTTTTTCGGATTCTGGAGGTCATTTTACGGCCGAATCTTATTTTCTCATCCAGAGTGCCATGACCATCTTAAAATCATTTTACATACTTAACTCACTTCCAGAAAAATGCAAACTCACTTTTATCTTTGTTAACTTTTTTACTAGAACGTTCTAAACTTTATTTTTGCCGTAGCTCAAAAAAATTAAATGGAAGCATACCACTTTCATACAACTACTAAATGCAGTATTTTAAAACGAATTTAATGACTTAAAACATTTTTATTTTTATATTTACGTCTTACTCATTAATAAAATACACTTCCTATGTCACAGCACATCAGAGTTGCCATGAAAACAATAGGTGGCTAGGTTGCCATGGAAACACTATGGTAAATTTAAAAGTTTGACAGGTAATAATAAAGGTTGTTGTTTATTAACATAAATCTAATATTTTACTTAAAAATTAAATTAAAGTTTGTACTTAGTTTAATTATAAAATTAACAAAAATGTTTACCAAGAGTGAGCAGGTTGATATACTTATTATGTATGGACATTGTGCCAAAAATGCAGCGGAAACCGAACGAGTTTATCGGCAAGAATATCCTGAGCATCTTCATCATCCTACAAGACAATACATTATCTACCTTATAAGAAAAATGCGCCAAGAACCAGATAATTTGCAACAACATTTTATTATTAATGAACAAACGGAAGAAAATGTAATAGCATATGCCATTCAAAACCCCACAGCATCCACAAGGGAAATTGCCTTTGAATTAGACATTGGCGCAGAATCAGCAAGAAAGATCTTGAAGAAACATGGATACAAATCATTTAAGTACCAGCTTCACCAACATTTGTACGAGGGAGATTTTGTTAGAAGACTGGAATATTGCAACTGGTTCTTGGAACATAACGATGCCAATAATAGCCTAGCCAATTCTATTTTGTATTCTGACGAGTCGAGATTTACCAATAATGGAATGTTCAACCGACAAAATACAAGATATTGGTCAACGATAAATGAACACCGAATGATGGAAGGTAATTTTCAAGAGATATTTGGAGTAAATGTATGGGCTGGAATAATTGGTACTCGTATTGTGGGACCGATTCTTTTCCAAGGGCATTTAAATGCAGAACGATATTTGGGTTTTTTACAACATGAAATTGAAAATTTTTTGTAGGAATTACCGTTGGAAATAAATAATCAACACCTTATTATCAACAAGATGGTGTGCCGGCTCACAACGCTATTGTTGTGAGAAATTACTTAGAAGAACGATTTGGAGAACATGTTATCACTACCCGTGGAACGATCTGGTGGCCTCCTCGTTCGCCTGACCTTACACCTCTTGACTTTTTTTGTGGGGCCGTATTAAGGAGATTGTTTACCGAACACCGCCAACAACATTAACATCTTAGAAAACCGTATACGAGCGGCATTTGTAGCATTACCCCGACATGCTTAGGAATGTCGTAGAAAACAACGTTTTCGTGTTAGGAAATGTCAAGAGGTGGAAGGGCAGCACTTTGAAAATTTAATTGGTGGTTAAAAGGTCCAAAGTTATAATCTAATACCTATTGTTAATGTTATATTATTGATAATGTTATTAATTTTTTAATTATTTTTAATACTGTTTAAAATTATTACACTCTGTTTGTTTTAAAATAAATTTTGTTCAATCGTTGTCTGAAAAATTGGGAAAATACGCAAACCAATGCATTAAAATTGTGCTGCTATAAAACAACTCTCAGACGCGCCATAATGCGGCAAAATAAAGTTTAGAACGTTCTAGTAAAAAGTTAACAAAGATAAAAGTGAGTTTGCATTTTCTGGAAGTAGTTAAGTATGTAGAATGATTTTAAGATGGTCATGGCACTCTGGATGAGAAAATAAAATTCAATTTTAAAATTACATTTGGAAAAACATCGATTTAAATATTACGCAATCGGCCGTAAAATGACCTCCAGAATCCGAAAACAAAAATATACAGGGTGTCATTTAAAATCAAAAGTTAAGGTCATTTCCGTGAAACCGAAGTCAAATGCTTGTCAATTCCTAAAATGACGTTTGGTTAGAGTAACGACTGCCAAGTTTCATTTAAATCGATAGATAAATAAAAATGGCAGCGGAAAGTAATCTCGTGGGCATCCGGTATATATATATATATATATATATATATATATATATATATATATATATATATATATATATATATATATATATATATATTATCACGTTTCATTCCACAATATACTGAATTACATATAAAAATTATGAGATCACTTTTAACAAAATTCAATACTCTAAACATAGTGGTACACTAAAAGGAGGTTGTAAACGAGGTATAATCGTGGGTCCATCCGGCTACGGAAAAACAAATGATATGATTACCTTATTAGAACATCCGAATGGTCTTCATATCAACCCGAATACCAGTACCTACGAAATTTACTGGCACAAAAGAAATCGGGTATTTCGAGTACAGTGATAATAGTGATGTTATATCCCCTAGTGATTCCCGTAAAAATTCAATAATGATTTTTGATGACGTAGCATGCCACGAAGAAACGAAATAAGGGACCATTCCTGTTTTGGTAGACACCAAAACAATGATTGTTTCTATCTGTGCCAAATGTATTCTTCTATTCCAAAACAGCTTATACGTGGTAATGCGAATTTACTAGTTCTGTTTCAACAAAGATACCACCAATCTTAAGCATGTGTATGATGAACACATTAATGTAGATATCATTTGATAGGTTTAAAGACTTGCTGGCGTGACAAATTTGGATTTCTTGTGATTGATAAAGAAAGTGATGTTAATTCAGGTCGTTTTCGTAAGGAATTTGATTGTTACATTGCATTAAAAATACTGTACTAGTAATATAAACATGCAGTAGTAATGAAAGAGCGCTTAGTACAAGACATTTTGCGTGCTCGCAAGAGTGTTCAACAAAAATATGCTAGTTTAAAAAAGGATACTGCACGGACAGAGCGTGCAATGGAGGCGCACTTTAAACCTGTAACACAACCATTAAAACAAATGATTACTACAAAGGATGGTTCTCTCGTCAAAGCTAACCCCCTTACATCAGCATTCGGAAAAAAACGAGTTTATTGCACATGAAAATGAAATTTTTTTTACATTATACACCTAAAACCTCTGGAACACGGAAGGCACACGTAATCTTGTTCCTGGCACCATTCCACGAGTTGTAGAGGAAACTGTGATTGCTGATACCACACACGACGACGACGAAGAGATTCCTACTTTACAGCAATTGAAATCAGAACTGTTAGCTGCTGGATCTCAACCGGCCTTTGAAGAGTATCTTAACCAGTATGAAGGATTAGCGAAATATTAGGTTGAAGGTATATTTAGAGATCCACAAGGCGAGTATGATTTAACATACAGCGTACACTTTCTTCCCGAAAAAAAGAAATTTTTTATTGGTGATGCTGACCTAGACTATGTTGGAGAGAATTTTCGTATCCTGATGGATAATCGTTAGACTATGGTAGAACTGCGGGATTATATGAGCTACTATTTAAAAAAGCTCCTATGGAATAAAAAAAGTGATCTCCAGCAATACAATGACATTTTGCGCCGCACAAATGCTGCCAGACGTAATTATAACCCAGATGACCAAATCCTAGAAACTAATAGTAGGAAATACATTGAGATCATTAAACCATTACTTCAACCTGTCACAAGATCTCCCACAACTTCTATCTCCAAAAGAGGGGAATGCAACTATTACGCTGGAAATACTAGCAATCACAACGAAATAATGACAAATTACTTAAAGCGAAATTAATAAATTAAGATATCCTGTTATAAATCCATTACTATATTCATTTCATTTCATTGTTACAACGAGCATCACTATAGATACTACTACATATCCAGCACTGTTGCCAATAGATAAATTTGGTGGACACCTTCATCATCCAATGACAATAGATAAATTAGGCAAACATATTGTTCATCATTCAGGTGATCTTTATGAAAATTTCATTCCTTTTTCTGGAATAGATAATTAGTATTCCTACTGGTATAGTTGACACATATATCTTTCCCTGTAACGAGGGCACCGTAGTGTATTGCAAGTGGAGTCATCCAGGTCTCGAGCTAAACCTAGATGATAAAAAGCTTGCGCTTGCTAGCGAAGTAATTGGACACCATATAACTAGGAATGATGCAATTAATGTGACTATACCCGAGTTTCCACATTTTGCAGCTGCGATGATGTTCCACGTAGAGCTCGTAGTACAATCCAGAGCGATAAAATGTGTAAAGCTGATGTTGAAGAACTGGACAAACCAGCAAGAAGAAATTTTCCGCGACGTTGTGTGGTTCTTGGTTTAAATGATCTGTTTCAAGCTGATTTAATAGAAATGATACCTTATGCTGGGGTAAATAAAGGATTTCAATATATTTTACTAACAATAAATGTATTTTCTAAATATGCCTGAGCTTATGCCATCAAACGCAAGAATGGTAAACTAGTCGCAGATGTAACGCAATTACGAAAAGAATTAGTAATAATCATTAGAGTAGTTATTCCAACTTAAGGATTTAAAAAATACCATCACTCACCTTTAAAAAGCCTTTTGAAGCAAATCCACATGTAAACGTTCAACAATAACAACGAAACACATTTTCCCCTGTTGTCAACTAAAATTACTGAACTATACAAGGACTACCTAAAATATTTGTTAAAGTTAAATTAAAAACAGTCACTACTTCCGATAATAGTTTGCGGACCCTTTTAGGTCATTAAAAGCATCAAGGGTATAAGCAGGACAGGTCGCGAATTTATAAAATTAATTGTAAAAATTACAAACAAGTATATTTAGGGCAAACTAAACTACCGATCAAAATTCGTTTTAAAGAACATTAAGCTAATATCAAAGTTGGCACACATTTTCCGTAGCCCTACATATGTTTGATAACAATCATGTACTAGATAAGGTATCTTTAATCAAACATTTTCATAACTTTATAGTTTTACGTGATAAGCTGATGGCATATATTAGAAATTTCTTTAGTTCGTCCTAGTCGACCGCTGATGATAACTTAGCGTTCGGTGTTTTTAGTTTTGTGCCGTATGTGGGTGTATTTTGTACGTTAGCATTATTTTGGATATGTAAGATAATTTAGAATTTACGGTAACCCCCATTAAGAGTAAGACTAGATAACATGGTCTGAGGTTAAGACTTTGCAGCCCCTACTTGATTATCTATCTCTCAAAGGGTTCTGGTTACCGCAGTTTTACATTATCTTTTAATAGCCGTCTCTTGTAGTAGCATACATGGTATTTTTAAAAGAAGCAACTGTTTAGGTTTAAAGGAAGCAGTTATTTCTGGTGCTGATTGGAGGTCATCAGAGATCAATGCTAAATCAGACTAACATACATTAAAACAGCAAAAAAAGCACTAGAAATAGATAAAAAATATAATTGACGACGAGCGTTCTAGTTAGTCCTTCAATAAGGCATTTCACATCAAAATTCCAACAATTAACAATTCTTTATTATTAGAAATCTTTGACACCAGTATGAAACTCCGTAAAATGCATCACCCTAACGTATTTTTTAACTTCCATCGACAGTTCTAGTTGTTTCACTCGAGTTCTACAGAATTCAGTAGGCTTTAGCAATTGTTCTATTAAGTGTCCTAAGACTAGGCTCTCCAAAGTGTGCCGTGTTGCCGTCTGCACTAAGATGGTAGTTTTAGATTGTTCCACTCAATGAAATTTAATCGGTTTTATCACCTATTCTATTGCATAAATATGATTAAACAAATTTCATCTTGTGGCGCAAGCACTAAACTCTACATGTGTAGTGCAAAAAAAAGTTCTGTTCAAACGACGGTAGTTCTCGGTTGTTCTACTTTTATTGTATTAAAAAAAAAAGATTATCTTGGGGCGCCAATACGACACCACCCAAATTGTGTCGTGCAGAAGAATATCTGCACGACTGGATTGTGCTACTCGTGTTCTACGCAATTCAATCGGCGTTAAATATTTATAAAAACAAATGCTATCTTGTAGCGCCAGCACCGCACTCCCGAAACTGTGACATGACGATAAATCTCTGTACCAAAGACGGTAGTTCTGGATTGTTCTACTCGAGTTCGATGCAATTCAATCGGTTTGATCACATGTTCTATAGAACAACAAATGTCACATTTTGACGCCAGCACCACACTCCCGAAAGTTATCGTACAAACAAATTTCTGTATTGAAGGCGGTAGTTCTTTTGTATAAGTATTATTAAATAAATTTTCTCTTGTGGCGCCAGCAGGACACCCTCCTAAGTATATCATGCAGAAAAAATTCTGCACTAAAAACGGTAGTTCTGGATTGTTCTCGTGTTCTACGCAATTCAATCGGTGTTTATTAGTATTTATAAACAAATGCTATGTGGCGTCAGCACAACACTCCCCAAAGTATGACATGAGGATGAATTTCATGTTTCGAACTATTCTAATAACGTTAGATTTATACCTATAGGATGTAGAGAGTATCGGTAAAAAATTGTATTACTAAAGTGGCCAAAAAAAGACCGTAGAAAATATTTTCAAATTTGCAAGATGACCGCCAATAGCATCCTAAACTTTTAGTGAATTTTACTGAAATCCATAGTAAATTTACCAAATAATTATATGCTTTTAAAGCTCAGCTTTATTAGGTAATTTTGTTTGACGTTCTATTAAAATAAAGTGTTATTCAGTGATTTTTAAATAAACAGCTGTAACTCTAAACGACTGAACTGCTTTAATAAACTTGTTAAAGAGCATTTATTGTCCATCAAATCCATCTTACCTGTAATAAGTCTAATTTTAGTGATGGAGGTTTTTGATATAATATCAAAATTGAAAATTTCTAAAAAATTAAATGCAACAATATGACTTTTTTCATAAAAATGAGATGAAATCATCTCTAAATAGGTTAGTGAAAACTGCATCTCAATATTTATTCATACCTAAAATATCGAAAAAATTTAGTTATTATAAAATTTGAAAAGTCGATATTACACGTATTCTTATTTATTTGTCTTTGTTCAAGATCCAATGAAAATTTCATCATTTTCTAATTTTAAATAATAATAAACGTTTTCATAATTTTAAAATTAAAAAACATGTACATAATCATATTTTAGAATTTTACAATTTTCTGGTATTATATCAAAACGTGCTCCATCAAAATTGACATATTACAGGTAAGATGGATTTGATGGACCAATAAATGCTCTTTCCAACGAAACTAAGTTTATTAAAATCATTCAGTCGTTTAGGAGTTACAGCTGTTTATTTAAAAATCACTGAATCATAACTTTATTTACTAGATAGTCAAACATAAACTCGAATAAAGCTGATATTTTTTTACATTTATATGGCAAATCACAAAATTTAGGATGGTGCTTGCATCTGAAATATTTGTTTTTGACCACTAAATTTTAGCAACTCACTACGACGAATAGTTTCGAGAAAACTTTGCATTCTTATCTGGCCACCCGGTACAACTTGGAAATGTGTTGGAAAGGTATCTTTAACCTGAGCGCTTAGTGTACCATTAAGTTCAAACTATTCAATTTTTAGACTCAACCTTCAAATTTCAATATGCTAGACCCTGCATCTACAAAGAGAAATGTAATATCAGAGTACATAACTATTGTTTTTTCTTATTTCGTGTGAGGATGATAATAATTGTGTTTTTCAACACTCGTGTAGCCAATTGCATTAATAGAACTCACGAGTACATGTGTTAGGACCGCGACTCCTAATGGTATTCTATAAACTCTCCTACGATGTGTAATTGTGGAAATTTAAGGAACTTACGGGCACATGTAAATGGGCCAAATGTCTATTATTTATTTTCTAAATTCCATCTAATGATGAAATCAAACATAATTAGGGACGGAAACCGGGGCAGTGCTTGCGATTATAATAGTGGCTCCTTTTGTGTTTTTGAACTCTCGGGTAGCCAAATGCGTTAAAAGAACTCACGAGTACACGTGTTAGGTCCGCGAATCTTAACGGTTTCCTATAAACTCTCCTATGCGATGCAATTCTAGAAATTAAAAGGACTTACGGATTCATGTGAATGGACAAATGTCTATTATTTATTTTCTAAATTCCATTTAATGATCAAATCAGGCCTAAAAAGGGACAGCAGTCAGTGTAGTCACAACGATTCTAATAATGACTCCTTTTGTGTTTTTCAACACTCGAGTAGGCCAATGTATTAATAGAACGCACGAGTACATGCGTTAGGGCCTCAAGTCTTAATGGTGTCTTATAAATTCTCCTACCATGTACTTTTATTAAAATTAAAAGGGTTTACGCGTAACAATGATCAAAAATGGAAAGTAAGGGACCATAACCGGTGAAGTGCCAATGCTCCTAATAATGGCTCGTTTGTGTTTTCAACACTCGAGTAGCCAAATGCATTAAGAACTCTCAGTACAGTGTTATGGCGCTTATCTTAATGGTTTCTATATACTTCCTGAATGAATTATAGAAATTAAAGACAACATGTGAATGGGTCAAATGTCTATTATATATTTTCTAAATTCCATTTAATGATCAAATCAGGCCTAATAAGGTACGGCAATCAGCGTTGTGTCAGCGGTTCTAATAATGGCTCCTTTGTGTTTTTCAACACTCGGGTAGCCAAATGCATTTATAGAACTCACTAGTACATGTGTTAAGGCCGCGAATCCTAATGGTTTTCTATAAACTCTCCTAAGATATGCGATTGTATAAATTAAAAGGACTTACTTACGGTATTACGCATGATTTTAAGTTTAATTATAACATTGTGTTGCATATTGTCTTATACTATATTTTTCCTTGACTGCAAATTTAAAATTTGCTAACTGTTACCTTTGTTACTATGTTTGATCTTAATTAATCCTAAAGTAAACAATTAATGTCGAGAGCTAACAGGGCCATTATGTACCCTTAGATGGAATAAACAAAGAAATCTAGACGTTTAAGTTGTCACGGTTCGCGTCAATAATAAAACAGATTTGATAAATAAATATTAAATGACAAAGAAATAACTATAACTCGGAAAGCTAAAAAAAATAAATAATAATCGAATCATTTGGTCGCTAATAAATAACAGTAAGTCCGGTGGCGCAGCCAGGAATCGCGTCGAGAGCAATATGGTTGAACCTGGTGTGATTGAAGGGTATGTAAAAAAATACATGTATATGTACATTTTGAGATTCATACAGTAAGTATACGATCTATTATTTATATTTCTTGAACTGTCTATATTTCTATCTTATTACATGTCGCGGCAGAATAACAGTCCGGTAGTAGGACGATGCCGTTAGTAGGGAATGCTACATCGTCCGGGGCACGATTTGAGTAACCAATGCTCGCTATGGTAGTACTCAAGAGAACAATACAATTGCCTCGGATCGACCCGGTACAAGGGCGGCAAGGTCGAAAAGACAGGCCTCGTTGCTAACGACTGTGCAGGAATGAATTAGTCAGTACGTGGAATGTTGAGGTATGCATGGTAAAATTTGAAATTGCGTAATGTACACTTAATTGTTGCATCGGAGACAAAGCGCAAAGGAAAGGATGCTGTGGAGATGGAGGATGGCAGTCCAGCAAATAGAGTTTCGAAGAATTTTTCTTATTGCATGCTATGCACCGGTGAATGGAGAAAGAAACCAGGAGCGTGAGAACTCATGGAATGAAGTAGAAAATGTGTTGGACGTATGTAAGCCAAACGAAAGAGTGATGACAGTGGAGGATATAAACGGATGGGTAGGTGTATAGAGAGAACGTAGAAAGCGCGTTCCAGGAAAGTTCGGAGACCAAAGAGTCAATGAGAATGGAGAATACCTGCTGAACATCTGTGTGGAGAGAAGCCTGTTTGTATCGATACGTGGTTTAAACATAAACATGTGCATATGTACACATGGACAAGGTGAATCTAAAGTATGATAGACTTGATAGTGTTTGATGAACAGTGTGGAACGAACAAATAAAAGACACTGACGTTGAAAGTGCATGGATAAGCTTGAAAAACTCTGTCGTCAATTGTGCCGTGCGAATATGTGGAAAAGCGAGTGTAGGTAGACAGAAACAATATTCTTGGTAGAATGAGTCGGTAAAAAGGCAATAAAAAGGGCACATGGCAATGATTGCTGCAAAAATGAGACTGAGAAGAAGTGATTGTATGAATTGACAGATTAAGAAACAAAGAAGCGAAGGAGGCAGTGAGAATAAGTAAAGAGGAAGTGATGGCTGGAGGAGAGAAAATGCAGAATGATTTTGAAAACAAAAACTCTTCTGGAAATGGGCCAAAATACAAAACGTGGCGTAAAACAGAACGCTGCAGGAGTGATGAATCTTAGCAACGAAATAGTATGGGACGATTGTGAAGTGAGGAAATGCTGGCAACAATATTTCGGAAAGCTGTACAGTAGTGAGGAAAGTAAGACTGAAAGGTTAAATAAGGAGAATATAGAAGGAATGAAAAATGGGCAAGGAGCAGACGTAGATGTAATCACTGCTGAAATGCTAAGTATGGTGGTGCAAAGCTTATACGAAGATTGTGTGAATTATTCAATGTATGCCTTATGTGGAAAAGTGCCGAGGGATTGGAAGAGCGCGATCATTGTACCACTTGTAAAGGGTAAGGGAAACAAGTGATTGTAAGAACTACAGAGGAATAAGTTTGCTCAGCGTGTCTGGTAAAGTATTTGGAAGAATACTGATTTATAGAGTACTAGAAAGTACACAAACTAAGATTTGGGTTGTGCAAGGTGGCTCCATGCCAGGGAGAGGATGTGTCGATCAGATGGTTGTTCTCCAGCTGGTGATCGAAAAGTGTTTAAGGGTAAAAAGGAAGTTGTACTGTGCATTTATAGATCTGGAGAAAGCATACGACAGAGTGAACAGGGAGAAGCTGTGCGAAATATTAAATGAATATGGCGTAAATAAACGTCTAATAAATGGAATAAGGGCAGTATTCAACGGTAGTCGGGCATGTGTTAGGGTGAGAGGAGGTGTGAGTGAATACATTAATATTGAGCAAGGAGTGCGACCAAGCTATGTGATGTCACCGTGGTTGTTCAATGTATACATGGATAAATGTGTTAGACAAGCATGTACGATACAAATGGTGTAATGGTTGGTGACGTAAATGTACGACTTCTGGTGTATGCAGATGACACAGTCTTATTAAGTAACAGTGCGGATGAGCTGTAAACCGCTCTGAGGAAGTTTGATACAGTCTGTGAGAGCATGGACCTAACGGTAAACGCCAACAAAGCTAAGATTGTGGTGTTCAATCGGGAAGGTGGAAAGGAGAGTAGAGTATTTACTCTGCAAGATGAAATTGTGGAGCAAGCGGACGAGCTGGTATATCTGGGTAGAATGTTTACTGCAGATGGTACAATGGAGGACCTTGGATTGTGCTACAAATATAACGTCACCAGTTCTTTTTGTACATATAGGCTTCACATTTACATAATTTTTCATAGCGTCAGTGTTACAGTGGAACCAATAGCTCTAAAACAAGAGGGTCGATCCTGGTACCTGTGAAAATAAGAGGATCTATCACTTGTTTCAACACCCTCAAAAGGTTCCTAGAAGACTCCAACACTTGCAAGACAATCCAAAACATAGAATACTCCAACACCTGCAAGAGAATCCAACATTTCGAAAAGGCTGCAACATCTACAAGCATCACCTGAACTTTAACGGAGGATCAAACACCTAAAAGAAACTCCGATATATCCAAGAAGATCACCTGGTAAAGGCTCCAACTCCTCCAAGGGGATTCAACACCTGCACGCATCACCTGGAAGAGACTCCAAAATCCGCAAGAGCATCCGTCCCCTGCAAGATACTTCTATACCTGCAAGAGGACCCAACACCTGGAAGAGGCTCCAACACCTGCAAGAAAATCCATTTACCTAGAAAACTTCAAAACCTGCACGAGAATCCGATCCCTGGAAGAGGATTCAACACCTGGACGAGGTGCCAACGCCTGCAGGCAGTAGCCGGAAGTAGCAGCCAAAGACCAAGATGGAGTAAGTAGAACACATGTGAGGATCCAGGAAGAAGTAGCCAGAAGCAGCAGCCGGAGAAGTTGAGAGACCAATATGGAAGAAGTAGAAGACGTGAGGATCCAGGAAGAAGTAACCGGAGAGGTTGAGTATCCAACATGGCCATGAGTCAGGTAAGTGATTCCATTACACTTTCCCAATGGTAGGCGACTTTGTCTCCTACTGACCCCATGGTCACCTATCCCATTGGGTGGGGCCTCGTATCCCATTGGCTAGGAAGACATCATCTCCCATTGGTTCATTGCCTAGGAGGGGCTTACGTCCGAGATCACCTTCCCCATTACCGAGGCGAGACTTCGATGCAAGACCTCGTCGTCTATTACTCATCGGTCATCGGACTTACGTGTAACGCCACGTCTCCCACTGTTTAATGAAATGATGGGGGAGGGGGGCAAGTGGTCCTTTACCTATTGGTGTACTTTTATGATTGTGGACCTGAACAGGCTAATTTGACCTATCGTGCTAAAGCACTCAGGAACATAAGAGGATGGATAGAGGATAATGAATTGCCAATAGATGCCTATGAACTGCTACCTTAAATTTTCTCATATCATAAGTGAGAGGAAAACAGGAATCAGGAGATCATTCCAGAGTTTAGAAGCCGTGTAGAAAATGTAGATTGCGCCCGTTTGGTACGACAAGTGGAGATTTGTACTGCATACTGATGATGTGAATGAGCGAACCGAGTGTTTCTCGCAAAGATAGCCCGAGATGGTATCAAAGAATATAATTCAGCAGCAATAGCCGTTGTAATAACGGTAATACAAAGAAAGAACTGAAACCATCCTTCTATGCTCAAGGGACTCTATGTGAGAAGTTAACGGGTCATTCATAGCCTAATCGCTCTCCTTTGAATACGATCAACGATATCGAGACGTATTGAGACACTAACTCAAAGGTGAGAATTATATTCCAGATGAAACCAATTTGGGCCTTATACAGCAGAAGGAGTTGTCGAGAGGTCAGGTTGCGTTGACGCACCCTGTATGTAGGATGTTATAATGACGTGTGTTACGTGTTTTGAGTGCGAGTGTATTGAGTTTGAACGAAAAAATTTTTTTGTATATGCATAATGTATGCGGGTGGGTGTTACGCCACTGGAAATTTAGGAGAAATATCATTTAGTATGTAGATACGTGTATTTGAATATTATAGAGACATTGTGTTGGAATAAATAGATTCTGATGAATGTAAATGTGAAGAGAAATTTGTCGATGGGACGATAATGTTTGCTACTTTTTGCTACTGTAAGGAATGGAATGTTGGAAGATAGAGGAGTAATCTTGACCGAAAGATGTGAGTGTATAAGTGTAGAATGTTTTAGAAAATATGTAGAGAAAGATTTGGTATGTTTAATTGTTGATTACAGAAAGTTTTCGTAATGTTGTGCAATAAGTTTTGAGAATACGTGTACGTATATGGATTTGAGACCTTAGACTGTACTTATTTTTGCAAATGTTGCGGAAGGAGATCGAGCGCATGCGAGATAAACGTTGAAAGTTGTGTAATGGTCCAGAGTGGCTACTGAATGAATGTGATGACGAAAATGGTTTCTCCATAAAGTAATTGTAAAATTTGCAAGTAAGAACAAACATGGCGATGTATTGTAGTTATAAGCGTGGTTGTACAGATGGTAGCATCAGTCGGGACTAAGAAAGTTTGAATGAATACCATTGGAGAATATAGCAAGGAAGTCGGACATGTTTAAAGATGGATGGCTTAAGGTATAAATAGGAAAGTCAGAGATTGACGTTGGCTTAAGTTTTGGTTGTTGTTGGTGAGAGCTCGGTGAGTCGCGCGCGAGGTGAAGTGTGAAATTAGAATGGGTTGAGTTGGAGTTATATTTGTGAATAATATTGAAGGCAGTCATTGTTTAAACAACTGCGTAACCCGAAAGGGGATGAATCGTATAAGACATTCATAAATAAAACAATTAATTAAATTGAGATTGAAGATAAAATCAGTTTGTTTATTTTCAAGAAAGTAAAAAGTGCATAAGCAGATTTATAAAGGATAACAGTTATTACGTTATAAGTGTTGAGTGCGCGTGTTCTTATACCGATCTTTAGTATAAAATTATTTATGGGACCACTTTTAAGTAAACGAAATTTTCGTAATAAATTAAGCCAATGTTAAGGTAATTTTAGTGACATTAAAAGTTTATTTGTGTTAAGGAAGGGCTAATTGTCCTAAAGGTTGCGAGAAACTTTTAAGAGGCAACCAAACGTCTATAGTTTATTACGGTTTATTGAGTAATAACCTCGCATAGTTGGACTAATCGCGAGTGCAGAAAGGAATAAGTGTTTGTGAATTGTGAAGTATTTGTTATGTGCCTTCAGGCAATTTAAGGAATACAAATGGACTACAAATAATTGATTTACGGAAGAAAGAAGAAAGAAAAGCGTAGGTTAATGGACAATTTTAAGTAAGAATTAGATTTAAGAACCTTGAAAATTTAGTAAAGACGATTATCTTTTGTTTAGTTGTAATTTGCGTAATGTTTAGTTAATTAATTATTGTTGAAGGAAAAAGATAATCGGTCTCGAGTTATGTTGTATTGGTTGTTTTAGTATTAAGAATTTTGCAAAAACACAAATTTGTATTGACAGTGGTTTTCAACCACGCTGTTGTGTATGTAAACATTTGTTTATTATTTTGTGCAGGACAATATATATTTATCGTTAATTTTATTTTGTTTATTTAGCCAGTTATGAGATACATTTGTGACGTTTACTTAATTGGTGACTAGTAGATTTTGACAAGTTAAATGTAAACTTTGCATATTTTGGATTCAAGATTAATGAACAACCTGAAAGGTTATATTTGCCAGGTTGATTGCAAAATTTTCATGTTAGTTTCATTAACGCAGTACACTAATGACGGATCAGCTGTTAATTAAAATTTCATTAAGTATAACTAAGAGAGGAGTTTTGAGAACTTACATATTTACGAATGTCAATACGATTCAGAAGTATTATAAAATTAAATTAAATTTAAAGATATCGTTCATGTTAGGAATATTAAACCTTCAATTATTCTCGTTTGACTGTTTTGCAGCACTTTATCACTATTATATTGGAGTAACAATTATTAAGCCGATGACATTGCTTTCTTTTGATTGGGAATTTTAAAATTAATTATCGACCATTGAACGAAGAAGTATTTTATTCATTAATAAGTAGAAATTTAACTTTATATATACGAGGGATACGTAGAAAATATAACTATTGGTTACGTGAATGCAGTTGAATTTGAGTGATAAATTTTATTTTGGAAGTTTTGGTATACGGGGTGTATTCAAAAAGTTTTTAATAACCTGGGTAGTACTAAATATATTTGAGTTTGAGTTGAATTGTTTTGGACGAGTGTTTGTTTTAGGACCCTCGTGTAAGAGGTTACTGAGTAAGCACAATCCTACTTTCCACAATCAAGTAGGGTTAATTAACACCCAGCTTAAGACAATTATTTTAGCAAAGTTTCGATTGTGGTGGCGCCTAGAGACATATTTTCCCGGACTGAGCTGTTTGAATTTAGGTGTAAGGTGTTTGAGCGTATTAATCATTCATTTTACTTATTATTTCGACCACGCCCATCTCCCTGTTAGCTGGCTTGGCAACCCGCTTACATTAGTAAGCGTACACGACGCCTAGTGCGGTTTGGACGTGTAACATAAAGTACTGCTAGATCTGTAAAAGCCTATTTTACGAGCAGCTGTTTTGGTAGCTGACAGAAGATGGTCAACCATGAGATTTGAAGATACAGTCATACCCAACAGAGTAATAGAGTCTGAAAACTTAAGAACTGAGCCATTCATACAACGGAAATGATCGATCTTTTTGGCGGACATAAGGCAACACTGAGTTTTGTTAGCATTAAATTTAACTAGATTATTGCTTCCCCATTCGAGAATAGGTTGAATGTCTTTGTAGTATAAACAAACTACACAAATTAAAAGTAATAATTGTGATTCATATGCAAAACGAGACCTTTACAAGTGGCATTTATAAAAGAAGGAAATATAATAAAGGTTAGAATTTAAGCGCGGCTGGAGTTATGCGTTGGATCACCAGCAACGAAACAACTATTAACAAAATTCCACTGTGGAAATTAAAATGGAACCATTGTCTACCACACCTAAAACAAAGGTACATCAATAATCCACTGAGTCGCCGCAAGAATGTTCAATATCAATATTAAACAGGATTTAAAATGTGGCATATTAGTTAAATTCCAAAATTATTAAAATTAAAGTTCCGTATTCATACGCAACTATAAACAAATAAAATGCGGTAATAGGCCAATTGTGCATCTAAATAAAGAAATTGCATCAAATGAGTAGAAAATACTAAAACAGTTAAAGTACTGATTATTCAAGAACACAACATGTCAGTACAATAAAAAACGCAAAGTAAGAAGTGTGTAAATAATGTAATAAGTAACATAGGAAATGTTAAAATTTTTGTATGTATAGTTCAGAATATGTATCACGAACTACTTTTGAATTAAAAATTCATAGTCAAGTATACTACTTAACATGCAGTTTTTACGTTACATCAACTTTAGAATCTACCTAATGCACTTTCTGAGTTGAAAATAGTCTCAAACACCACGAAACGGTTCGGGAGTTCCTTATAATCGGGATACTGTGCCAGAATTAACGTTTCTATCAGAATTGCTGTGAACAGTCCTCAAAACAAGAGATAAGGGAGGAAAAAGAACATGAACCAATTGCATTTCTGTCATATGCGAATCAAACGTCATCTGGAGCGATTTCTTTTGTCTGCAGTTAAACCGAACTCCAAAACATTAAACTCAAAAGACGAAAAATGTTAACGTCCACACAGGCAATGTATTGCGAAAAAACATCTGCGAATCTCAATCGATAAACCATGACGCACAATTGTCTCCGGTAGTGACAAAAGAAAATCGAAAGTCAATTAAAAAGTTACTAAAAAAATTTGTTCATAATGCTCAATCTAGTACTAGTAAGTAAGCATATACACCTATAATGTTTATCGATTCGGATACTTCCGAAGTATTCATCAATGGAATGTTCAAAAATGCAACTGTAACTACGAAAATATCATATCGCGGGGATCTTGGGTACTCGTTAAGTGGTTCAATAAAAACTAGTTAAATGTTTTTTTCGAACTGTCACAGAAAAGGGGCTGGATAGCAAAATTTATTACAAGCACATTGTATGATCTAAAGATGAAAACATTCAAATTTTACCTAAACTTGACGTTGATAGACGAGGCACACCTATTGTTTTGATTGGAGACAATTTCTTTTGTTTCGTTACATCACTTGTTAACTTCGGTTAAATGATCATCATGAACTAGGTTTCCAGTTTCCTTGATAAAAGACGAAAACGTGCTGTAGTCGATGGCGCCTTTTCAAAAGATGTTGGCAATAACGGGAGTATACCACAGAGATCAGTTATAGCTCAATCAAGACATTCAAGGTGAAAAGACCATTTAATCAATAAAGAATATAAGAATATATTGGGCTCTATAGACTGTTTTCTTTTAAAAGCACAATGGATCGTCACTCTACCGCACTTTATCCTTATACGGGTTTGGGTTTTTCTTTGCTTCTTCAACTAACTTTCTCTATTCTTTCCTGTTCTCCATTTTCTCTGTCCATCTTGTAACTCTTATGCTACCGATGTCCTCAATTACTTGATCTTCCCACCTCAGTTTTGGCCTTCCTCATGATCGTGTTACTGGTTTCCACTTCGTTATTCTTTTAACTATTGATTCCTCGCTCATTCTATTTATGTGTCCATACCATCTAATTCGTTTTGATTTAATTACCCTTACTATATTCTCCCGTTCTAATATTTTATCTACTTTGTCATTTATTAATCTTCTGTATTGTTCTTCATTTATTTTATATCCCCCCATATATCTTCCTTATTATCTTTCTTTCGAGAATTTTTAATTTTCCTTCATCTCTCTTTGTCAGGCACATATTTTCTGCTGTATATGTTACTACCGGTCGTAGTGCCGCTTTGTATAGTCTTACTTTCGTTGTTTTGCTTATCGTTTTACTGTTAATTATCATCTTATAACTATGGTATACCTTGTATCCGTTTTGAACCTTTTGATCTATTTCTTCCCTTCTATCATTTCTATTATTTATTATCGTTCCAATATATTTGAAGTTATCTACTTCTTCCATTCTGTAGTTTCCGATTTCTATATCTCTTGCTTTTTCTCTTCTCTTTACTTGTTACCTTCATATATTTGGTTTTCCTTTGGTTTATCTCCAGTCCTCGTTTTTGTGCTCTTTCAATGATCTGTACTGTTTCTTCTAAGCTTTTCCTATCTCTTGCTATTACCGTAATGTCCTCTGCATAAGCTATTACTTGTACGGTCTTTTCGATTATCGTTGCATTTTCAAATAATTCCCTCTATCGCAATGTTAAATAGTGCGGCTGACAATCCGTCTCCCTGTTCTCCTGTTCTTACACCTATTTCTTACGATAGTCCTTCATGCATCATCACAGCAGCTTTTGAGCCTTCCATCGTCATTCCAATCAGCTTTATCAGTTTTTCAGATATTCCTAAGTTCCTTGCGCCTGCCTTCATCATATTTCTATTAAGTGTGCGTGTGTCGAAAATCTATAAATACTATTTCTATTTCTGTATTCTGTTCATAACACTTCTGTACTATTTGCTTCATCACTTGTGTTGCGTCCATTGTCGACTTTCCCCGTCTATATCCATTCTGGTATTGTCCAATTGTTTCCACCGTTACAGCTTTTATTCTTTTTAGAACTAATGCTGTCAGTATATTGTATGCTGTGCAAAGTTATCTTTCTATAGATATCGCATATCCTTAGATTATCTTTCTTCGGTATCCGCACTATTATTCCCACTCTCCATTTGTTTTAGCTCTTGAATTATGATATGCATTTCTTCCTCCGCTGGATCTTCTATTTCTTCATCATTTTCCACGCTTTCACTCTCTTCGTTTACTTCTATTCCTGTTGTTTTCCTCATATAACTTTTCCATGTTGATTATTTCTTCTTCTTTTTTGTTTCTTTATTCTCTGATATAGTTTTGCATTATTTCTGTTGTTATTTTCTATTTCGTTCATCATTTCACCTAGCCACTTTTGTTTTTTCTCTTTTATTACTTTTGCCGCTTCTTTTCGTCTTTGTTTGTACCCACCATAGTCATTTTCATTACTTGTGTGTAGCCATTTAAGTCTTGGTTCCCTCTTTTTCTTTATTGCCATCTCACAAAGAGCATCAAATCATTCTTTCCTTTCTTTCCACTTACGTCTTCCTATTTTTTCTTCTGCTGCTTTTTTGTTATACTATTTTTAATGTTATTCCATTCCGTCTTTATATTACTGTCTTGATTTTTTAACTTTAGCTGTCTTTCTATTTCCTCTTCATAGTCTATTTTCATTTCTTCTTTCGTTAGTTCTGCTGCGTTCCATTTTCTTTCCATTCGATTTTCTTTTTTTTCTGCGTTGTCCTTAGTTTCTTTTCTGCTATTACTAACTGGTAGTCTGTGTCTATACTTGTTCCCCAGTAAGATCTTACATCTTGTATCATTTCCTGCCTATTCTTTTTAATTATTATATGATCGATTTTATTTCCTTCCGTCTTTCCCGGTATCATCCATGTTATTTTATGCTCTTTCTTGTGCTGGAACATTGTACTTGCTATAACCATATTCATTTGTGTTGCCATGGTGCACAGTCTTTTTCCATTGTCTGTCGTTACTTCGTGGATTGTGTTTCCCTGCTACATTACTTATATATTCCTCCTTCCCTATTTTGCTATTACAGTCTCCAGCTACTATTTTGGCGTCTTGATTTCCTATGCTTTCACAGACCTCTAGTTTTTCCTAAAATCAACAAAGACATTCAACGTATTCTTGAATGGGTAAGTAATAATCTAATTAAACTTAATGCTAACAAAACCCAGTGCTCGCTAAAAAAGATCAATCGTTTCCTGTTGTATCAATGGCTCAGATCTAACGTTTTCTAACTCTACTACATTGTTGGGAATGACTGTATCTTCAAATCTATCATGGGTTGGCCATCTTCTGTCAGATACTAAAACAGCTGCTCGTAGGTTTTTTGTACAGATCTAAGCAGTACTTTACCGCCCAACAACTATATAAGGCCAAAATTAGACCTCATCAAGAATATAATTATCATCTCTGGGTTGGTATTCCCCAATACGCTCTCGATATCGTTAACCGTATTCAAAGAAGACTGATCAAGCTTGTAAATGACCCGTACTTAACTTCCGACAAACAGTCCCTTGAGCATAAAAAAATCGTTTCAATTCTCTATAATGCAGTGGCTATTGTAGTGCTGAATTTTTATTTATTTATTTCTGTAACATATTACAAATAAGTACTATACAATAGTAATATAGAAATTTCCTCTCCACAAAGGCAAACCTGAGGGTGGAGAGGGAGTTCTACTAAATTTATGCAGGAACTTTAAAAAAAGTGAAAAAAAGAGTTTATAAGCCTGCAATTTATCTTAAGTAAAATGGTATCAGTTTTTAAGAAACAAATAAAAATTTACTAAATAGTAAAACAAAAAATCATTTAAATACGTAGATACAAAACACAGTAATAAAATAGTAATAAAATAATAATAATATTAATAACCATTTTTTTAAATATGCAAATGTATTATATCAAAATTTATATAAATTTTGCTGATTGATACTAGTTCGCAAGAATTCCTGAAGAGTTGAATTTTATTTTGGAATATGGCTTCTAATTAAGGACTTAAAACGTCGCGCGTTGTTGATAGACCGGAGATCGGGAGGCAGCTGGTTGAACCATAGTGACCCAGAGTACGTCCAGTGACGCATTGCATGATATGTGTTTTTACTGGGTACCACAAGCAGAGCATGAGTCTCACTTCTGGTCCCCACGCCGTGGCCTACTATCTCTAACTTTTCTTTATAGCTATGGACCTTTTGTAAACATACAGTTTATATAACTGCTCAAGAGTCAACAATGAGAGCTCAGAGTACAGTGCCATGGTTGAGTCGTCCATTCTTTTCCTTAAAATTGCTCTCAATATACTATTTTGCTCCACCACCACAGGGTGAAGTACTGAGGGGTAAGCTCCATCCCAAGATAGCAGACCATATGAAAGAATCGACTGGGCCAAGGCAAAATACACCATTTTTACAGTCTGCATAGGCATGATATTTCTTAATCTAAAAAATATATAAATTAATTTGCGGAGTCTTTGAGTTAGTACTAACGCATGTGCTTTCCAGCTTAAATGCTGGTCTAAATGTATGCCAAGATATTTAATGCTCTCTACTTTGTCTATAGGTTGATTATCTATCATTAGTTGTAGCAATTCGTCCGGCTGGGTGTTGCAGTAAATTGAATATGACATGTACTTAGTTTTAGCAACATTAAGAGACACTTTGTTACTATCTAGCCACATTTTAAGGATTTTTATACCATTTGTTGTGGAAGCAAAGGTCTCAGTCCAAGTCTGAGATGAAAAAATACGACAGAATCATCCGCAAACATGTATATACTCCCATTGATTAGACTTTCTAAATTTGCTAAATCATTTATAAATACCAAAAATATAATCGGCCCGCGTACCGTTCCTTGGGGGATCCCGAAGCGGGTGCCTAACAGTTCGGTACTAAGTGTATTGCCAAATCTGACTTGCTGTGGCCTATCTATAAGATAACTGACAAACCATTGAAGTGCAATGCCTTTGACACCAATATTAAACAACTTTTTAATCAATAAATCACGAGATCCAGTGTTAAAGGCTTTTGCAAGATCTAAAAATACACTCAATGGCTTCATTCTGTTGTCTAACTGCTCCTGAATCTTACTGGTCACTGTGTCAATAGCATCGTATGAGCCCATCCCTGACCGAAATCCAAATTGTCTTGTTGAGATTAAACTATTTGACTCTAAGTAACCTACCAGTTGTTTTTTAACTATTATCAGTTTAGACATATTGGACAGCATGGATATAAGCCGATAGTCACCTGATTCATGCAGCCAGTTTTGAATAGCGGAATTATAATAGATTTCTTTAAGCATTGCGGGAAAGTGCATATACTTATACTACGATTTACTAAGTTACACAAAGGTTTGGATATATATTCCTTAATTAACATTAGGCATTTCACACTCCGTCCCAGCCCGGACTGGATCCCCCACGAAGATCACCTAAAGTCTTAACTATGTCAGTTTCGAAACTGGTAAAAGTTATTCAAAAGTTCTAGTTCTCAGCAGACTTTTCCATAGTAATCTCCTCATCAATATCAGGATGACACTAGCCATTTTCCCTACTGAACAGAAGTATTCATTAAAGTAATTTGCACAAATGTTAGTTATTTGCTACCGATACCTTCTCGTCGTTGACCAGTATATTGGAAGATATACGATGACCGGTATTACCATTTATTACCTCTGCAACCGTACCCCATATTTTTTTTAAATCACTATTTGCGTCAGCTATTTGTTTTCTGTAGTAATCGTCCCTAGTTTTACGAATAAGACTGCGAAGCTTATTTCTGTACCTGGAGTAGCATAATTTAAGGTTTCTATTAAAAGACTTTACATAATTTTTTATAGAGTTCGTCTCTTTTTCTTAAGGAAGTTATTAATCCATGTGTCATCCATGGTTTTATTCTTTTATGCTTTGAAGATACTTTGAATTCCTTTATTTCAGTAACCAAGTCTAAATTAAAAATAATTATATCAATCAATTTTTTTGTAGCTTTAGATACACAGGTACAAGAATAAAACTTCTGCCCACTCTTGTTTTTTAATTAAATCTATAAAAGCGTCATAGTTAATTTTAAATCTGAGCTGCAAATTATTATGAACTGCAGTATTGTACGTGTTACTATTATTATAATTAATCCAAAAGCTGATTGCTTTGTGATCAGTTATATCCCAGACAAAGACTACAGCTTTTAACAGTTGCTGATCAGGGATATTTACCCAAATATGATCAATACATGTAGAATATGGTTGCAATGTAATAGAGCCATCAACATTTGTGACCTCTGTAGTCCCTTCTCTGGTGGGAGAAGTGATCCTGTTAAGAAAACCTCGACTGGACAATAGATTCAGGTACTTTCCAGTTGTTTCTGAGATAATTTCCTCACTAAATAAGTCTATATTGATGCCCCCAATTAAAATAGAATTAGAGTGGAGATAAGGTTCCAAATCTGTGTTCTTAGATGGTGATCTATATACGGCAAGAACAGTGTAGGTAGCTTTTTCATATTTGATTTCAATACTCATACAGTTGCAATCTGTTAGAAACTTCTCTTTAATTCTTGTTTTTTCTTCAATATTATTGTTTATGAAAACAAGACCACTGTTTTGGTTAAAATTGTTATTAGAACTTAATATGGAGAAATTAGGAATATTAAATAGAGACAGCGGAAGATCCCTGTCCCCTAGCTAACACTCACCTAAAACTATAATGTCAAACATAAAGTGTAAACTTGACAATGCTAACGTAACTCTTCAAAATTCTTTGAAATACCTACTTGAAAAAATCATTAGTTACTTCTGAACTTTGCGTATTGCAAACATGATCAATGTTATTAAGCAAATCCATATAAACAAAGATAATAATAAAACAAAAGTTACTTGAAAACTTGTATAAATTTTAAGAAAACTAAATTTAATGTAACCAAGATTATAAGTGAACTACTCTGCTAGAAAAGCTTGAATATCTGCCCCTATGGGAACAACTTTAGAAGTCGATTTTTCGTCTTTTTTAATTAAAACCCTCTCATCTCTGACCTAAGTAAACTTATATCCAGCATCAAGGGCCGCGCGTTTAACAGTTTTGAACCACTTATTAGTCTTTACACTAAAATGCTCAAAGCAAGTAATTCTTCCTGTAGGTAAATTATTGGGTATGCATGACACCGCAATACCCATAGTAGAATGATCCTCACTTGCCTTTGCAAAAACTCATTACCCTTCTTGTAAACGTGACCACTATCTGTTTCTGTAGAGCATTATTTCATGTTGGCAAGCGGTGGGAAATGCTTATTTCTTTCTCGTCAATCGGCAGACCAATAAAGTGAGCAACTTTATTAACTATTTCTAAAGTAGATTCGTTTTTAGTCTCAGGAATTCCAGCTAGAATTAAATTATCCCGCCTAGTGTAGTTTTCTAAATTTTCAACCTGCTCTTTCAACTTTTGTTTTCTAATTTAATAGCCACATTTTCTTGCTTAATTTGTTGATCAAAGTACTTACGGAGCTGTTTTGAGACCTTGTCTAATTTTTTATCCAAAGTTAGTTCGAACTGCTTAGCTAACTTTTCCAGTAGCTGATTGGAGGACAGTTGGTCATTTCCATGATCAGGCTCATTTTCGCTTCCTTCTTCGTGCATAATGCTCTCCCGCCTTTGTGACACGCATCCTGGACATCTCCAGAATTTTAGTTTTTGTTCCCTTTTTAGGAAGGTTAAATCTTCTAGCGTTGTTTGCAAACAGTTAATATTTACGTGACATAATTGCTTACGAACATTGAATGGATTCAGATTGTTGTGATTTGGTTTTTTGAATTCAGAACATGCCGCCATTGAGAGTTAGTATTGAAGTAATTATCTGTTAGAAATTTCAGAATAATAGCTCTTGAAGATTACAACCATTAGAACATGAATGTTTGTGATCAATGTCCACACTCAATCCACTTTGAATAATCCTTTCATAAATTAAAAATATACACTTGTTTAATTGAATTTAAATAGATTTAAAAACCTTTTATATATTTTATACACTGATTTGATGCCAATAAGATATTTATTGTATGTACTCTTTGGTATAAATTTTATTTTAAAAAAGGAATTTTTACCAATGAATTTAAATATTAAATTACTTCCACGATGTGAGCACCAACACGATTCTTAAGTAAATTTATAATCACTTTGCCAATTTTTTTAATTAATCATTACACAAAAACCTTGCTTATAATTTAATGTCCCATTAGATGGCATTTTTTTTTTTTTTTTTTATGATTGTGGACCTGAACAGGCTACATAAGGCCTATCATGCTAAAGCACTCAGGAACACTTAGGAGGATGGATAGAGGGATAATGAATTGCCAATAGATGCCTATGAACAGCTACCTTAAATTTTCTCATATCATAAGTGAGAGGAAAACAGGAACTAGGGAGATCATTCCAGAGTTTAGAAGCCGTGTAGAAAAATGTGGATTGCGCCCGTTTGGTACGACAAGTGGAGATTTGTACTGCATACTGATGATGTGAATGAGCGAACCGAGTGTTTCTCGCAAAGATAGCCGGAGATGGTATCAAAGAATGTAATTCACCAGCACAATAGCCGTTGTAATAACGATAATACAAAGAAAGAACTGAAACCATCCTTCTATGCTCAAGGGACTGTATGTGAGAAGTTAAGGACGGGTCATTTATAAGCCTAATCGCTCTCTTTTGAATACGATCAACGATATCGAGAGCGTATTGGGGAGCACTAACCCAAAGGTGAGAATTATATTCCAGATGAGGCCGAATTTGGGCCTTATACAGCAGGAGTTGTCGAGAGGTGAAGTACTGCTTAGATCTGTACAAAATCCTATTTTACGAAGAGTCTGAAAACTTAAGAACTGAGCCAGTAATACTTACAACAGGAAATGATCTATCTTTTTTGGCGGACATAAGGCAACACTGAGTTTTGTTAGCATTAAGTTTAACTAGATTATTGCTTCCCCATTCGAGAATACGTTGAATGTCTTTGTTGATTGAATTTGCCATTTCAGCTTTAATTTCTTGATTTGACATAGAAGGTGGATTATCACTATGAGTAGACAGATGAACTACAGTGAAGAGTGCTATCGTCAGCAAAGCAATGGATGGGGTTAGTTGTTGAAGAAATAAGGTCGTTTATGTACAGCAGAAAAAGTGTAGGCGCTATAACGGATCCCTGTGGTACGCCCGCGTTAATGCTAACTTCTTTTGAAAAAAAGCCATCAAGTACGACACGTATTCGTCTTTTATCAAGGAAACTAGAAACCCAGTTGATGAGCGTATCATTTAACCCAAACGAGGTGAGTTTGGCAAGTAAACACTTATGCCAAACTTGGTCAAATGCCTTTGAGATATCTAAAGCGACTACAACTGATTTAAAAAGATAAATTGTACTTACAGTTGTTATATTTTATCAACCGGAATAACATACACACAATGTTTCAATTTCTATTAACAGATTAGAAAATACTTTTAGTATCAACACCTATAATAAATTATTAAATTACTTGCGTATTTATTAATTCAACGTCTTTATTACGAGAGGGAGATTAAAACACGAGTTACCCACATACAAGTAGAACGTACATTCTTAGATAGCATCTCGGGCCACCTTTACTAAGAATACTCGGTTTGGGCATTCACTTCATCAATGTGTAGTACATATCTCCACTAGTGCCGTACAAAACGGGCGCAATGCACATTCTACAGTTTCTAAACTCTGGAATAATCTTCCTAGTTCATGTTTTCCTCTGATATAAAAAATCTAAGGTGGCCATTCACTGGCATTTCTTAACAAGTTTGTCATTTGCTTATCTTTAAAGATAATTTAATGAATTGAAAATCAATTTAAAGATTGCTTGTTAAATTTTATACATTTGACCCCATAAAAAGTGTTGATGTTTGTGTGAGAAAACCAATTGTCACATTTCCCCCGAAAAGGTTTAATAGACACAAATATACATTCTGTTCATTCACAGCTATTAAAAAAAATGTCACCATAATAATTTTGAAAATTTCTATATTTACAAATGTATATGAACGAGACAATATTATTATTGGGTAAAACTATTATTATCCAAGAAGGTACAAAAGAAGTCAAACACAGTATTTACAAAAATTTATTAATCTAAACATAGACTGTAAAAAATGTTAATTGGTGTTTTAATACATCGATAAATAAACCTAAGAACGTACAATCATTTTAAAAGAAACATAAACGTAACAGTTACATTGATGCATCAACGTATAGAAAAATTTTCTTCGTCCAAATGTGGTCTATCTAATAACAAATGCTCTGTATCCTCCTCCATGTGCCTTTGTGGAAATGTATATCCATCACCCAAGCTGAACCAAAAATAATTATTATACTTAACCTGCATTACATAATACCAAACAATTATAATCATATTTGTTAGAATCTTGACATCATTTATTATAATACCTGCCTCCTTTCTAAATTGTAAAAACTAAAGATAAAAAATAATAATTTCTACGCAATTGTAAATCATTTAATTTAATATCTCAGTAATATGAAATTGCCAACATAAATAGAATAAGCCTAATAGGACTGTTATTATTTCCCATCATTAATTTTATTTCACTTTTTATGAAACAGTTAATGTATCTTCATTACAATAAACATGCATAGCGACATGCACAAAATACTTGTACGTACTTGTTCAAAATATAATTTATGATGTGTATGATTATTTCTTATTCACGTCACTAATCAAATGCTACTTCTTGGATTCTGGACAAATGTAAGGTCTGGTTGACTTTTCAGATATCACCTCCAGAGCTATTATTATACAGGGTGTCTCCGGATTGACTTTGAGATAGGTGTAATATACCAAAAAAATATTAGTACAGCTTTCATTTTCTGTACACGTGGCCTGCTTGAGGTACAATGAATTATCATCAAATTACAGGGATCTAAGTCGCCGAGTTAATCTAAAAAGAAAATAAATAGTTTAAGGTGAAGTGGGCTTTCCGTAGATTTTACGGAAAAAAATCTATATGCCAACTTTCGTTAAAATTGAACAAAAAAATAAAAGGTAATACTACAAATTAAAGTAAACAGTCATTTGTTCCTTAACAGAATTTAAACTAATCCAACTAACAACCTACTCAAATAGTGCCCCACCTAAATTATTATTATTGTTAAAGTTGTCTTTGTAACTTCTTGTTTTAGTCAAGGTAATTTTGTGAATAATTTTGCAATATCTCCAAATAGACATATTGATTTAAATTTGCATTTAAAAAATAAGGTTCAATTATCCCATTATATGAAATGGCACACCAAACATTTACTTTATTTAATACTGTCTTCTACAGTTTATTCTAAAATTTGAATTTATATCTGACAATTCTGAGAAGAAACAACTCCGTTCGTGGTAAATGTAGCGCTTCCTCCAAAAAAATAAAATTACTTTCAAAACTTCTGTACATAAGACGCTTCTCTCCAATCCACAAACAAAAGTCCAATCGTTTTGCTTCGACATTTGGTTCTAGAGTGTGACGAAATTTAGTTTTATACAGAAGCACCTTATTTATCTTAAATATTCTTTGCAAATGTGATTTGCTTACGTGAAGTTGTGCTGCCCTACCTCTTAATGGGAATGTGCCGTTTGCCCTGACGTCGTCCAAAAAGCCCAAGCTGTTGCCACATCATCTTCGTCCAACCTTTTCTTCACTCTCTTTCGATTTTCGTCACTCCCTGTCCTTGCAAATTTTGTCGCAATATTTTCAACGGTAACGTCGCTTATTGAAACCTCTGGAAACTTTTGTTTGAACTGTCTAACCGCCCCTTTGTGGCTAATTTCCCCTAACCCATAGGATTGTACAATAAATATTTTATGCTGGGGAGTAAGCATTTTGACACTTTACAGTTTTTAATGCAAAGAAAACCTGTATGAAAGAAAGTTGAATGGCTATTTACTTTAATCTGTAGTATTACTGTTTTTTATTCAATTTTAACGAAAGTTGGTATATGGCTCTAATTTTCAACCTAAAATATTTTATCCGAATAGATTTTTTCCGTAAAATCAACGGAAAGCCCACGTTACCTACAACTATTTATTTTCTTCTTAAGATTAACTCAGTGACTTAAGACACCATTTGAACTGTAATTTATTGATAATTCATTTTAGGTCAAGCAGGACAAACCTGCATTAATATTTTTTTGGTATATTACACCTACCTCAAAGTCAATCCAGAGACACACTGTAGATAAAAGCCAGTTGTAATGGCAGCAACACAAAATTTGTCCAAAATCTAAAAACTGTCTTTTGTTAGCCCTCTATTAATATCATTCACCCAAATTACCTTACTTCAAATGGACCACTCTTTCTTCTAGAATTAGAAACAAAAAAAATTGAATTTATAATAAACATCTTGTGTAGAATTGTTATATTTCAAGTGTTATGTAGGACAATAAATATAAAAAATAAACAAAAGTTTAATGTGTTTATTATAGAAATGTATTTAAATGTCATATGACAAATTTAAGTACATCACAATACAAATTTAAATAATGGATGGTGTAGTTTCGATTGGACACAGCTTGGTGGCTTCATTATCAACACTGCATGAGCTGTTCAAAAAACTGTTTAATAATAATCGTAGTTTTATTCAAATGTTATTAGTACGTACAATAGACATGCATCACACACTTCTGCTGTTTATATCAATTGGTGACTAGTAAGATTAATATATATTCTTCATTTGTCATAGAAAATATGAATCAAGGAAGATATGTTTCTTAAACTGTTAATAATAAACAAAAAGCAAGATAACAATTTCCTTGATTCAAATGTTTACTATATAAAATTTATGTTCTTAATATCAATTTAACGTATCACATCATTATAATTGCATAAACCAGTTAAATTATAAAACAGAAAAGTGTTCAAACAATTGCTATTAATACTGACGTTAGCCATTCACATTTTTAGCAGCTAACAGCACTTATGCCAAAGCTTTATTCTAACCTGTTCTGCGTAGAATCCATTGAATGATAGAACCTTGGCTGATGTTGAGTTTGAACAGGGTACATCACACCATCCCCCAAACTATAAAAATAACATTATGAACAGTCCACATACCATCATCCAGTCAGTTTTCTTATGTTTACCAAATCCGGATTAGAAATTAAGTGCTAATAGCAACAGTGCAAATTCTATATTTATGTTAACATTTTCATTTAATATAAACAAAAAAAAATACTACTGTACACATAAGATATTAATATTATTATTTCTATGCGTTTCAAGACACAAATGAGCTTCTCCTCATGACGTCAGAAGCGCATGTCAAATGTAAAAAAAACAGCTGATCGGGGGCAACTTTTTGTATGCGTTTAAATGAACGGTTTGGCAAAACAAAATATTTTAAGGGACAAAGCGATAAAATTATTCTTTTTAATTTCAAAAATCTTTAATTATGATGAGCGTGCTTGTGGTGGTGACATTCTGTAAACAATTTTCTGTGGAATGGGTGAAATGCAAAGTATGACAAGATTTTGTGCACATAAAGATTATTATGCTGTCATTTAAACTAACTTAAAACCAGTTCAGGGTTGATTTTTTCTTAATTTATGAATTAAGAATTCATTAATGTTAAAAGCGTGTGGATTTACTTTCACAACATGTACTAAGAAAAATTCATAAATTTGTACTTTTTTGTTTAAAATTGATTATTTAATAAGCTTTAGCTGTTTGTCGGTAAGAAACGACGTACAATATTGTGGTCTAAGCCGCATACAAAAACGAAACTTCACTACACAATTGTTTAATTCACACAGGCTTAGCTCTATTCGACAGAACATACTTGCAAAAACGATATTTTTATTAAATAAACATGAATTCTCCTCCATACTCCATATAAACACTAACAACGGTTGACCCGCATCAGCTGCTTGAGCGGAGATTGTAACGTAGTTGGAAAAGGCTAATACAAACAGAAAACTTCTAATTAAAATAATTAATATAAAAATATTGTGTACCTATATTACAACTACAATCATAACTATCATGTTAAATTATCCAAATTAAATACTTGTGTCGAACGTATCAGTAACATGAATTCAGTTAATAAATTCCTTGAATAACAATTGTCAACATTGTTGATTTTCACTACTTATCATTAGTTCTCTTTAAAATTCGAGATATATGAATGATAATGATAGATTATAACATTTTTTCACAACCATTCGTAAAATTTAGATATCTAAAGTTATTAACACATTACGCAGTTTACATTACATGCAATGCAAGTACCCTAAAATTGGCAGTCATATAGAATAAAATTTCTGATATCATAAATTTTGATGATATAACTATTTCTCCTTCTTTTTTTTACCACTTGAATTATTATTAGGAGGATCGATGTAAGAATGTGGCACACTGCCGTTCGCAACTCTGTTAAAAAATATATTGACATAGTTTCAAGAGAAAATATTACAGGCAACTCGTGCGTGGCACGAGGGCGCCTTGGATGCAAAGGCGCCTGTAGATGCCTCACAATTTACAAATTTTCAACAATACAAACAATTTGAAAACGAAAATAGTAGTAATTATTATTTTACAATAATTACAGTTTTCTGCGTGCAATTTCAGCCAGTTTTATTTTGTTAAAAAAAAAAAAAAATAAACCTAGATACATTATTCTTTACTCATAAAAGGCTGTCATTTGTCGTGTTGCGTTTAAACTTGTATTTTAACGAGTTTACAATGATTCGTGTTGTAACTTGCATTCTGTGACTTGTATTTTGACCTCCTACACAAAAAGGGTTCACTTGATAGATTTGTTTTATATTTATTATATTATCATACCGTTTTATAAATAGTTAAGAAGAAATAATTTTAATAGTGATATTTATTTACCTATCAAATTTTGTTTATTACTTAGTTGTTATTTCGAATTGGTTACTTAAAAGCTTCTATCTAAGGTAAGTTAAATAAGTTTTGTAATCAATTTGGTAAAAGTAACTGTTTATAATTAATTTGTTTTTCAATTTTAAGCACTAAATATTTTCAATTGTTTTAAACAAACTACTTTAAAGTTTTGCCGCAACCTCAGGAATATTTAAAAATTTAAACTGTTTTCTTTTTTATTAATTTTCACGATTGAATTATTTTTGCAATTAATAAAATATGAAGCAAATTAATTTGCATTTATATACAGATGTCTAAAGAGGAAAAAACTTTTCAGATATGAAAACTTGTTATAAAAGAAAACTTGGAAAAACTAATGCAATTTTTCAATTTTAAGCACTAAATATTTTCAATTGTTACCCATCTTGTTTTAAACAAACTACTTTAAAGTTTTGCAAACCTCAGGAATATTTAAAAATTTAAACTGTTTCTTTTTTATTAATTTTCACGATTGAATTATTTTGCAATTAATAAAATATGAAGCAAATTAATTTGCATTTTATACAGATGTCTAAAGAGGAAAAAGAAACTTTTCATATGAAAACTTGTTAAAGAAGAAAACTTGGAAAAAACTAATGCAATTTTTCAATTTAAGCACTAAATATTTTCAATTGTTACCCATCTTGTTTTAACAAACTACTTTAAAGTTTTGGCAACCTCAGGAATATTTAAAATTTAAACTGTTTTCTTTTTATTAATTTTTCACGATTGAATTATTTTTGCAATTAATAAAATATGAAGCGAATTAATTTGCATTTATATACAGATGTCTAAAGAGAAAAAAGAAACTTTTCATATGAAAACTTGTTAAACGAGAAGAAAACTTGGAAAAAACTAATGCAAAATAACAACGTTTTTTAAAACCAACCATTTCTCAAGAAAACAAAGACCTTCTGTCTACAACGGCGGAATTAAAACTGAATCAAGTAGCAGCCAAATGGTGTCTGATTTCTTGATTCCTACATATTCAACTACTGATGAAGAAGTGTAAGAGAAGGAATTTGAAGGCAGTCAATATTCAGCTATTCAACTTCTAGCAAAGATTGAGGAAGATGACGGCGAAGAGAAATTTTAGTCACTTTCTGAGGATCCAGGGTACTGGCCAAAAGTTCTATTTCCCCATCATGTTCAATTATTAGTAGATAATGGACCAGGTCAGCCTTTCGGTGTACTGCTAATAATTTTTTTTTGGATGTTATATGACTATATATTGTATGGCACTTGCTAAAAAGTTAAAAAAATTTAAATTTGTATGCATGATGATTTTATGGATTAATATATTAAGCAAAGTTAATATAGCGTCCAAAATTTTACAAACTCAAAATGTTAATATTGTGCAAGCGTGTTTAAGTAATTTAATTGATTTAAAAAAAACTGTCGTTCATATAACAGTTTTAATGATTTATTAGAAGAAGCTAGCAAAGTCGCGATTTTATTAGACATCGATCCAAAATTTAAAGATGAAGGCATTTTAAGACCTCGAAAAGTTACAAAACAATTTAGTTACGAACGTGATGATGAATCAATACAAAATTGAGAATTAAAATTTAAAGTACATTGTTTTTTTTTAATTTTGTTAGATATTACTACATCTTGTAACGATAGATTGGAACTGTTATCTGCCCATGTGGAAATTTTCAAATTTTTATGGAATATTTCGGAATTTAAGTCACTCTGAATCGGAACAGCTACAGTTTTGTACAAAACTTAAGGGTATATTAAGTGATAAAAATCGAAATGAATTTGATATAAATGGGATAGTACTTATGCTGCAAGAATTGTAGGTTTTGCAGAATTTTGAGAAAAGTGTCACTTATTCGCCAATTACTACCCTAAATTACATTGTAACCAATAATTTACATTCTTCTTACTTAAAAATTTTTATGGCATTACGAATTCTATTGACAAGCCAGTTTCCATACCCACAGCGGAAAGAACGTTTTCCAAATTGAAAACCATTAAAAACTATTTACGCTCTACTATGGTACAAGAACGATTCGAAAATCTTACCATTATTTCAATCGAGTCTACTTTAATTCAAGGGAAACGTTAATACAATTTTCAAAAAATAATTCGCGTGAAGTCCAGTTCTGTTAAAATATGTTCAATGTTACAATAATTTTGTTTAAAATGTTTGCATTTATGAATAACATTTTTAAAGTTTAAAATCACTGTATAGTTGTTATTTTAAAAATAATTTTATCCATTATCCAACATCCCATGTTAATTCATTTTTATTAACAGTTTCGATCATTTCGGTAGGTATTCGTATGATTTTAACTTGAAAAATTCTAATCTGAACGTGTTCAAGGTAGAAGTTTAAATAAAAAAAATTCTATTATTTTATAACAAGGTTTAATTTTTTTATAACAATGCATAGAGGCGTACTTTTTGTTTTTGCACAACGGCGCTCGACAAAGTTAGCACGCCACTCAACATATAAGTAAAATAAACAAGTAGTTATGGTAACAAATCATTAAGGTAAAACAGCAAAGTTGATATAAATTATCATTCCGTATTTTAAATATCAGTTACAAGGTGAGTTAAGATTAACCTGTTCGTTCATTAAATATACTTTCTGTTTATATTTATAAATTTCGAATGCTCCAAAACATTTAATTTGTCTTTTTTATTACAAAAATGTAAAAATTTATTCACTATTAAATGTTTGGCATAATTTGATGTGTTTGTGTTTATATTTGCAACATCTAATGTGCTCTTTGTATGTAATATCAAAGTTCCTAAGTTTTTGGTTAATATAAACAGAACTAGAAAATGTACAGTTCAATTTATAAATACCAGACTTCAAAATGTCGTTAGTTGAATCGTTCACATTAAATCAAAATTTAAGAAAATTGACATTAGTTGTTCTTTTGTAACATGTGACCTACTTATTCTGATATTTTTCCAAAATGTGAGATTGATATGTATTTATTTTCTGTCAGTTCCGTGTTAACTGGGTAAATATTTTGATAGAAAATTTGAACCCTTGATTTTTAACAAAAATGTCGATTATGTTTGAAGTATAACCATTTGCTTGTGCAATTTGTTTTGATATTCCTTTATTGAAATTTGTTTAGTTTAATTGTAATGGCATTGCTCTATGTACTAATGATCTATATGCAGCTAACTTATGTGCTCCGTGGTTACATAAAGTTTAATTAACTGTTAATATTAATTAAAAACTCATCAATAAAATCTGATGAACTATCAAAACTCATCTATGTTTGTCCTTGTGAAATCTGGGGTGCCGCAAGGATTTATCTTGGGTCCGCTATTGTTTAATTTATATATATCGTTTTGTTCTTATCTGTAAATCATTGCTCTTTCCTTGTATACGCTGATGACACTCAACTATTTCGCTCATTTAAGTATGAAAAATATCTTGTTGAGACAGGGTTGATTAACGAGGATCTACAAAATTTAGCTTTAATCATAATCTGGCAGTCAAATCTAAAAAATGCGTTGCTATAATATTTGATAATAAAGAAACTCGTGAAAATGTTATCGCGCTCGCACAGTTTAATACCTATCGTTACTACAGCAAAAAAATGAGGTATCTTAAAGGTTAACAATTTAAAAATTAAGGTCTTATTGTACTTTAAAAATGCTTTTTTGGTAATAGAGATACTTTTCACCCTAACTAAAAATACTACGTTTCGACTCATTAGTACTGTCAATGCCAATTACAGAGCTGTGTATAATAAATGAATAGACAGTTGACAAAGACTGCAGATTTTACAAAATTTGTGGTTAAGATTCATACATGATATCCGAAGGTATCAACATATTTCTATTGCTAAGAACACTGGGTGGTTAAATGTGGCGGATCGTAGACATTTATATAGTGCTTGTTTATATTATCTCTAAGAAAATTGCGCAGTATTTCTACCATATCACTTGCAGAACTGATATGTGCAATACTAATATTAGGCGTAAGTATATGATAACCATTCCTGAACATAGTTAAATTATATATATATATATATATATATATATATATATATATATATATATATATATATATATATATATATATATATATATATATATATATATATAAATCACGTTCGAAACGTATTTTCCTTTTCATTATTAATGTTCTCACATAAATAAAAACCCTGTTTATTTTAACCTATACGTCCAGAAATAAATACCTAGCTACTCAAAATCATCTTCAACAAACCTGCGCAAATCGATTATCCAGACCGAACGACGTCACTATCTTCCAGCGGAGCAAATAGGATTAAGTAAAGATTCGAAATTCTTTCCCAGATTGATTATTTATTTATGAATCATTTTTCTTAATTATTAACATTTAAAACTAAGAAATAATCAAGCAATTGAAAGCCTTTTTACGTCAACAGCCAAAAAACACATTTAACAAAATTTAATCAAGTTATGATGTAAGTGTTAAGTTGTGAAAAACTTCAATTTCTAAATGATAGAAGCATTCACAAATATGAACATGACATCAAATAAAATAATCCAGTTAAATCTAACACAAAGATATCTTTGTCAATAAGTGCAAGTGTTATTAACAATGAAAAGCATAATGCAGAACGTTTTTTGTAATTTTTTAAGTTTAATCTTAATTTCAACTAATCATGTTAAATTATATTGCTGTGGTAATTAAACATATAATTGGTAAAGGGTTTGCTTCAAGGTCTAGGAAAACACAGCAAAAAACCTAGACATACCAAAAGTCAAAATTAAAACCAAAATCAAGACGTATCATTATGCCTTTTTTAATTATAAGATGCCAAAACCTATTTAAACGGAGATTTTCTTCTTGTCTATTAAAATTATTAGGGTGTTTATATATCTCAATAGCTTCACGTTGTAAACGAACATAATAATGAGTTTGTCTTGACAATATTTCCATATTGTCAAATTGAATGTCATGATTTAGATTATTTAAGGCATGGTCAGCCACCGCAGACTTTTCTGGTTGACCTAATCTACAAAATCTCATATATTCTTTACGTCTTGTATCAAAGCTACGTTTTGTGGTTCCAATGTATACTTTTCCACATGAACAAGATAACTTATACACTCCGGAAGATGATAATGGGTTTGAAACATCTTTAGGTGATCTTAAATGTTCTTTAATTTTTCTTGTAGGTTTAAAAATAGTCCTAATGCCATATTTAATAAGGATTTTTTCAATTCTATCTGTAACGTTAGCTATAAAAGGAAGAAAATCAGTACCAAAAAATGAAGAACTGGTGTTTCTTTAAGGTTACGTCTAGAAGGTGTAATAACATTATTAATATCTGTAAGTGAATATCCATTATCTTGTAAGGATTTTGTTAAATCATACTTCAAAAATTCACGGTCACAAATTCGTTTTGCTCTATTTACTAAAGATTTAATTACACCAGTTTTTTTTTTGACGTGGATGGTGGTTGGATAATTTATGTACGTATCTATCAGTGTGTGTCTGCTTTCTGTAAACCTTAAAAGATAGTGAATTATTATTTTTAGATAATTAATATGTCAAGAAATGGTAAACTTCCATTAGTTTCTTTTTCCATGGTAAACTGAATACTAGGATGTATACCATTTATAAAAACCTACAACTCATGCAGTGCCTCTTCTCCATGTCTCCAAATAACGTATGTGTCATCTACATATCTATACCAAACTGAAGATTTTTAGGTGAATTTTGTAACGCTAATGTTTCAAAGTTTTCCATGTAAAAATTAGCTATAACAGAACTAAGGAGCCTACCCACTGCTACACCATCAATCTGTTCATACAATTTACTATTCCACTGAAAATAAGTTGAAGTAAGACTGTGCTGAAAACGAATGGTTATGTCCTTTGGAAAAGATGATCAATGTATTCAATAGTTTCTTTTAGAGGCACTTTTGTAAAAAGTTAAACAACATCAAAGCTGACCATTATAACACACTCTTCAATTTTGAAACTATGCATTTTTTCAACAAAGTGGCAGAATTTTTAATGTAATGGGTGTTTTTCTATATGAGGTTGTAATAAAAATGTAAGATGTTTTGCAAGACTATATGTAGGAGAACCTATTGCACTAACAATAGGCCTTAAAGGAATATTAGGTTTATGGATTTTCGGTAAACTATATAGTTTTCGTGAAATAACTGCAGAGTTAGTTAGTTTCTTTTTTATTTCTTCAGGAATAGATGATAATATAATTAGTTCTTTAGTTTTTAAGAAAAGCTTTTTTGTTGGATCTTTTGGTATTTCACGATAAGCCTCTGGTTCCAACAATTGTTCTATTTTAACGTTATAATCGTTCATATTTAATATAACAGTTGCATTACCTTTATCTGATTTTAATATTATTATATTTTCATTGCGTTTAAGATCTTGTAAAGCACTTCGTTGACGAAAGGATAAGTTGCTCTTTGGAGGTTTTGTTTTACGTAATATGTTAACCATGTTATACCTAACTTCATTAGCAGAATCAAAAGGTAATGATTTAATGGAGTTTTCGATATTGGAAATTATATTTTCAAAAGGTATTTATTAATTACTCTTGGTGTTATCGCAAAAATTTTCTCCTATATTTTTTTATTTATTTCCTGAAGCAATAAAAAAGAAACTAACTAACTCTGAAGCTATTTGACCAAAACTATATGGTTTACCAAAAATCCATAAACCTAATATTCCTTTAAGGCATATTATTAGTGCAATTGGTTCTCCTACATATTTCCCCCTCAGAACCCTAACTCCGTTCCTTCCGATTCTATCCTGACCACACCCATCCTTAATCCCACCATGCATATATACGTAATGTATGTATTATGCTGAATCCATGATTTCTGAAGGAGTTCGGAAAGCTCAAGTCCTTTGAAATAAATGTTCCTCTTCCTTTTTTTTTCCTACATATAGTCTTGTACAACATCTTACATTTTTATTACAATCTTATACAGGAAAAACACTCCATTACATTAAAAATTCTGCCGACTTTGTTGAAAAAGTGCATAGTTTCAAACTTGAAGACGGTGTTATAATGGTCAGTTTTGATGTTGTTTCACTTTTTACAAAAATGCCTCTAAAAGAAACTATTGAATACATTGATCATCTTTTTCCTAAGGACTAACCATTCTTTTCCAGCACTGTCTTACTACAACTTATTTTCAGTGGAATAGTAAATTTTATGAACAGATTGATGGTGTAGCAATGGGTAGTCCCCTTAGTCCTGTTATAGCGAATTTTTACATGGAAAAATTGCGTTACAAAATACACCTAAAAAACCTTCAGTTTGGTATAGATATGTAGATGACACCTTTGTTATTTGGAGACATGGAGAAGAGGCACTGCATGGGTTTTTGGTGTTTTTACAAATGGTATACATCCTAGTATTTAGTTTACCATGGAAAAAGAAACCAATGAAAGTTTACCATTTCTTGACATATATCTAATAATAATAATAATTCACTATCTTTTAAGGTTTACAGAAAGCTGACACATACTGATAGATACCTTCATAAATTATCCAACCACCATCCACGTCAAAAAAAAATTGGTGTAATTAAATCTTTAGTAGATCGAGCAAAAGCGAATTTGTTACCCTGAATTTTTAAAGGATGAATATAAATATTTAACAAAATCCTTACAAGATAATGGATATTCACTTACAGATATTGATAATGTTATTACACACTCTAGACGTAACCTTAAAGAAAAACCAGTTCTTAATGTTGGCACTGCGTTTCTTCCTTTTATAGCTAATGTTACAGATAGAATTGAAAAATCCTAATTAAATATGGCATTAGGACTATTTTTAAACCTACAAGAAAAATTAAAGAACACTTAAGATCACCTAAAGATGTTTCAAGCCCATTATCATCTTCCGGAGTGTATAAGTTATCTTGTTCATGTGAAAAAGTATACATTGGAACCACAAAACGTAGCTTTGACATAAGACGTAAAGAACATACGAGATTTTGTAGATTAGGCCAACCAGAGAAGTCTGCAGTGGCTGACCATGCCTTGAATAATCTAAATCATGACATTCAATTTGACAATATGGAAATACTGTCAAGACAAACTCATTATTATGTTCGTTTACAACGTGAAGCTATTAAAATATATAAACACCCTAATAATTTTAATAGACAAGAAGAAAATCTCCGTATAAATAGGTTTTGGCATCTTATAATTAAAAAAAGGCCTTCACCTTGAAGCAAATGCTTTACCAATTATATGTTAAATTACCACATAACTATAATTTAACATAAGTAGTTGAAATTAAGATTAAAATTACAAAAAACGTTCTGCATTATGCTTTTCATTGTTAATAACACTTGCAATTATTGACAAAGATATCTTTTTGTTAGATTTAACTGGATTATTTTATTTGATGTCATGTTTATATTTGTGAATGCTTCTATCATTTTGAAATTGAAGTTTTTCACAACTTCACATTTACATCATAACTTGATTAAATTTTGTTAAATGTGTTTTTTGGCTGACATTTTTCAATGTTAGCCTTCGCCGTTAGAGGATGTTATGATTTGGCATCTTTAAACAGTTTAACAATATTTAATTTTTAATGACTTAGTTATTCTTTACTAAAATTTAATTCTATACTTGGTTAATACGTTTCTCAAACTGCAATATAAATAGCAGGCTGATGTTTTAATTTTTCAACTTTTACAAAATTGTTTACAACATCTTTAACAAAGATAAGTATTTTATTGTACGTAATTTCTTTATAATGTATGTAACTCTGTTAAAATAATTCCATATTTAATAATTAGTATTTCTATCCCGTAAATAGTAAAAATAATTGTAACCTGTGTAAGTAAACATAAGTGTGAATATAAAATCAAATACGTAAGTTTAAAAAGTAAAAATTCTTTGAAGACGAATAACGATTCATGTACCTTTTATGCACAAAAGGACAACGATCCTTCAAAATTCTTGTAAAAGGAATAAAATAAAATTATGACCTATATATATATATATATATATATATATATATATATATATATATATATATATATATAGGTCATATTTATTTTATTCTTTATATATATATATATATATATATATATATATATATATATATATATATATATATATATATATATATATATATATAATCAATATATATCTCAATTACGTCAAGCTTGCTGATAATACACAACCATAATTCAAATATTAAAATAAACCAGGGTCAATTTTAACGCCCACCTACGTACTAATCGTATCTTTCTAGTAGAACCTGCCAGCTACAGCCTTACAAAGCTAAACATCCACCTGATGCTGTCTAAGGAGGAAGTTTTAGATATAATAGGCAGTACATATATAAAACTCTTTTGTTTGTTGTTTCTCCGACAGTATGGTAACGGTAAAAAATTTATAAATTAATATCAAAGAACCCATACCCGTCTTCCGCAATTAAAATAAATAGAATAAAGCAAGCTTTACAAAGTTAATAAATCGATATGTTGATAGTTATTCGATATATTTATTAGTTATTGCTTGTATCTAATAACAATCAGTAAACTACATATGTTGATGACTACCGATATATTGCATAATAGGTAAGTTAACTAAAATATCAAGTTTTGATAATATAGCAGCTACCTTAACCTGTCGTAACTAGTGATAAGAATTTTTTTGACATATTGACAGCTTTGAATATATTAAGTCACAATAGACTAAAAACTATCAATAAATCGATGTAGTGAATAGTGATGAGAACTGTTTCAATACATTGATAGTGATTGATATATCAAATAACGATAGACCATAAATTGGTATGTTGATAAGTTATTCATTATCTATCAACAGTTAATGACCGTATGAAATAACAATCAATAGACCATATCAGTAACTATCAAAATATTTCATAATGGACAGACTAATTAAAAAATCGATTTTGGATACTATAGCAGGTATTTTGATGTGTACTAATTAGTGATGAGAATTTTTTTTATGTATCAATCAATAGCTATCGATACATTAAACAATAGACTAAAAATATCAATAAATCAATATGTTGATAGTTATTCGATATGTATTAACAGTTATTGATTGAATGAAATAACAATTGGTAGATTAAATAAGTCAATAAGTATCGATATATTCATAATCGATACACTAAATAAAAAATCAATGATACTATTTTGACCTGTACTAAAGGTAAAATACCTTTGGAATGACACAATGGGTCATGAAAAGCTGCGCGAAAATCAGCTGGTTTGCCAGTACCGTTGCACGAAAATTTCATAAATGTGTTATGGGGTTAAACAGAAATGTCACAAAATGAAGTAAAATGAAGCGATAATTTATAATTAATAAGGGTATGTTTTGTGAAATACTTGAATCATCAACAATGTCTGCTGAATAACTAACTTTATTTACAGAATAACAAAACGATCTATACAAAAATCCAATCTTATAATTTATCCTAAACTACTGTAAAATGATACATGTACCCGCAAAGCATGAAAGAAAACCTTAATATCTGGCTCTTTGAGGGACAGTTTAATAGTATGTCGAATGTGTTGAAACTTAATAAACTAAATATACTATTTGAAATGCTCCCAAAAAGGCATATTGTATTTTAGATTAGATTAGATTTTACATTACTTTACTATGCCAAATCTACAGTGGCAAGTCGATACTCCTACACATTAATTAAAACGTAGATGTGTATAAGAAAAGCTTTCGAATTAATAACACAACAATATGTTGTAGTAAAAGAACAAGGTGTAACTGCACCAGATATCAAAGTAAATAAAGTACTTACCAAAATGTAACAGGGTTCTTATTAGATTGAATGCAATTACTTATTACTTTGATTTAGGAGTAAATTATTTAAAAATTTTTTTTAAATTTATTTATTTACAAACGGAATATTAAATGAACACGTAAATAATTACAGAAATATAAAATGTTAACTCACAAAAATGAATTGAGAATTATAATTAAATCTTTCACTAAAATTATGCCACAAAACAACTTATGACAAAAATATAATCGTAGGAAATTACAATTGCTAAAGTTTATTTTTAGTATAATATAAATATTGGATATGCTTTAAGTGTATGTCATACGATTCCATCAGAACCTTCGTTTTATCAACAGTATTGCACCATCTACAAATTTATGCAATAAGTTAATATGAATGAATATCACAAATAGTTATATGACTTACCAAAAACCCAATTTTTTAATAATCTTTCCCAAAGTCGAAATTCCACCTTTAAAATCAATACCTCTTTGCAGAATTTTATTGTGGATACCTGTTAATTCAAATGTAATTATATTTACCATGCAAAAATTGTTTCATTGCCTTTTAACGTAGGCACTCTCTTTTCAATAATATAAAAATTATGTATAATTGATTTTATCTGCTCCAATTCTCCCTGATACAGGTTACTTTCAGGGTTTGGTCTGTTTTTATTTATTCTAGGTGAAGAAAATTTTCTTGCTTTGCTTTGGGAAATTTCCTTCATTTCTGATGTAACTTTACGATAAATGAATCCACCTATCTTCGTAGCAGCTAAAATTCTCTCCTTAAAATTTGACAAAGGGATCGTCACTCCCTCCTTTGTTTACCATTGTTTGGTGACTATAAAAAGACAAAAAACATACTTGTAAATTACGCTTAAAGCACAGATATTGCAAACTTACCAAAATATACACACAAAGGGTCAAAAAGAGCTCTGAAAAGAACTGTTTATTAAAAGAAAATGTAAAAATCAGAAATATAACCTATAACTCAAGTGTGCGCCAAAATGTAAATAAACTACTTAAAATTTCTACGGCTATGAATTGCGCACGCAACGGCAAATTGTCGAATTGTGACCAACTGGTTTATGCGCACTGTGTCGTTCCGAAAGTATTTTGATTTGGACATATCAACAGTTATCCATACATTAAACAATAGACTAAACAATATCAATAAATCGATCCATTGATAGTTATATGGTAAATAGTGGTGAGAATTGTTTCAATATATCGATTATCATCAATATATCAAATAATAATAGACCATAAATCGGTATGTTGATAGTTATTAGCTATCTATCAACAGTTAATGACCATATGAAATATCAATCACTAGAAACTACGTCAATAACTATCGAAATATTTCGTAATGGACAGACCAAATAAAAAATCAATTTTGGATACTATAGAAGCTATTTTGACATGTACTAATTAGTGATGAGAATTTTTCTTATACATCTATAGTTATTGATACATTAAACAATAGACTAAAAAATATCAATATGTTGATAGTCATTCGATATATACAGAGTGTTCAAATTCCCCCTATTTCTTCTGCTATATGCCTAAATGGTTTGAGATAATTTAATTCTGCTTTCGTGAGGTGATGTAGAGGTTAATTGCGCACCCTGTAAAAATATTCACCACTATACAGGGTGTCTCATAAATATGTGACATACCAAAGTTGCGTTTTTTGAAATAGCACCCTGCATATTTTACCCGATACTTCGATTTATACTCCCAAGACAAGAAAAAAATTATCACATACTATAGGTTTACTGAAGAGATTTATGATCCATTTTCTTTGAAAAACAGGTCATCTTTGAGAACCTCTTGTGAATTGACCAAGTTACATTTTGCAAGTTAGAGCTAATTAAAAATGAGCACAAGTCTTCCAGTTTTTGGCAGATGTTGTAAATCTGAAGAAAATTTGATTGTTGTACAGTGTGAGCCACGAACATAAAATGTCATTTATTTCATTTTTTTTTAATGGAACGCCCTATATTTGATTTGACTAGTCGATAGCGATTCTCTTGGGCTTTCCAATAATATCCCATAGTGAATTTCTCACATGAATGGTGAAGTCTCCATTTTCGATAAACTCAGAATTACAATACAACTCAACTGAATAAATAAATCTAAGAGAAAATTAACAAACAAAAAACACTAGTTACAAAATTATAAAATTATAGTAAATGTTTCCATTTCGCGCTAAATTATACGAGATTAGACATTTATATATTAGTTTTGTGGATAAAGAAATGGTTATTGTTTATTTGTATCTGAATGTACTTAATATTAAGATGAAAAGATTGAGTTTATTTCAATAAGTTATCTATACACTCAATTTGAAAATATTTAAATACGCGGCATTTGCAAGTGCATTGATGTGTTGGAAGGGATGAGACGCTGTCATAATAATGTGCAGTTTTTTAAAACAGTCGCGTTAAGAAAGCGGTCAAGAAGAGTCGCATAAAATAAGCGATCAGGGTTGATAGTTGTCGGTCGATTGACGCCGCAGCATAAGTGACGTTGTACAGCCACGCGGCCCTATAAAGTGTAAAAATTACAAATAAGAAATAATTAGCGGTATAATAGGGAAGAAGTAGAAAATTACCTTCCTTATTAAAATAATAAAAACTGCAAATAGTGTGAATTTGGCGATAATAAAAGATTGCGTAATAGTTTACAATAACGTTTTAAGTGCGTGTTGAAAGTGTTCCAAGTTGCTGTTTTTGATAGCGAGTGATAAATGTACAATAAGACAATCGACCCAATTAATAGATCGATATATAAAGTATAACTAAAGAACATTGATAATGAAAGTATGGTCTTCCGTGGCTCGCTTGCAGTTTGCTGCACATACCGCTTGCAATTAAAACTGAACAATTAAGTAAAAACTGTATAGTGTAAATATATCGAGTAATAATTTACAAAAATCAGTAAATTGTGGGGAAGAAAATTAGAAGCGTATTGAGCTCTAACAAAGGTATGAGAAAGGATAAGGACAACAAAGGAGAACGGTTCCAGAATGCCGGTCAAGTGCATTATCGGAAGAGCAGTCTATAACCTATTTGAGGCCCCTTTAGCGGTCAAAGGAACGCAAGCATACATCATCAGTTTTTCAACAAAAATAAGTAAGAACCCTTATTGTTTGTGTTAATAAATAAAACGTTTTTGTGTTTGATTTTTTTCCTCGAAACTTTACATTTGACCAGCACAATCAAACGAAAAACAATACGTTTAATTCTGATAAAGATTTTACATGTTAATTTTAAGAATATTGTTTTACACTATAGGTTTGATTTTTGTATATATTTGTAAACAACGTAATTGATGCATTTTCGTTCAGATTTGGAATTTAATTAAATGAGTATAACGTGTGATTTATTTTATTGCTAAAGATTATTAATATTAAAAGCTTATGCAAATATTGAATATATAAATGTAAGAAGGAGTCAACTCAATAGGAATCCACATAAGTAAATAAACCGAAATGAGCATAGCTTTGGTCAATGATAACAGTGAACATTTCTTTATTTTAATTTTGAGCTAGCCGTCGCATCCAATTAAGAAAGGAATTCGTAAACGTAAATCTTAAACTTCATTTACGCAAACCGAAATTAATTAGCAAGCGAAGTAAAATTTAACTAGTAAATGATACCTTTATAAATTGAACCCATTCAGTTTTAATAAAACGTAATCAAAATAATCATTTCAGTTTCACAATAACAATAATAAATTTTATTCAATAATGTTGAAATTATAAAAAAGTTTTGGAGCGGGTTAAACAAACGGGTTGCACCTGTAGTAACTATTTATGAGAATTTATTGATATTTCGACAATTAATAATACCGGGTGCCCGGAAATAGCATGTACCTAGAGAAGGATGTGATTCTACATGAAAAAATAAGACTTTTTTTTCCTATGAACTTATATGCCCAGACGTACCGTTTTCAATATACAGGGGATCAAACGCTAAAAGTGTTCTACGTGGGCTCCGTCTACTTCGATACATTTTGCTTGTAGTAATTTGGAATTTATTACTTGTATTCTTTCCAAAATGTTATGCCTACTGTTAATAAATGGTTAATGAAAATGATTCTTAAAAATAATGTCTCTCATTGAATGCCATTTTTCTCGGAAACAGTTGAGTTTAGAGCTATCAGCCAAGAGCACCTTTTTGTACAGTGGTGTAGAAATTAGGGGGGTTGAAACCCTCAAAATACCTAAAATCCACGCCACTGAATTTTTAAAAACCGTCATTTCACAGCGAAAACAAGTGACTTAATGAGCACAAATTGTGTATAAGAGCTGAACATCATATCTCATACGGTTCTCGAGATATTGTCCAAAAACTGAAAAAAAAATTCAACTTTGACCCCCTGTATATTGAAAACGGTACGTCTGAGCATATAAGTTCATAGAAAAAAAAATCTTATTTTCTCATGTAGAATCACATCCTTCCCTAGGTACATGCTATTTCCGGGCACCCATAGACTAAAAAATGTACATTACACACATATTATAATACCTAACAAATGTTTGCAACAGCTGTTTTCTAAAAGTTTTATGATGGAAAATATTCGTTAGGGTATCTAGCTAAAATCCAGGAACATGACAGAGCGTGCACCCAATTATTTTGCCCTTTACGGGCACAGAAAGGGTAAAAACTACAATATTTCCAACGGAAAAATATAGTTTAAACGATAAATTAAGCGCAGTAATACGTCGTTACTCACAAAAATTACACTTTTAGATAATTGGTGGGGTAAAGCTGGGACAAACACGTAATTTACGTTATATTTTGTTTAAAATTAAATTTCAGGGGTTTTCCAGATCACAGATCAAGAATATAATAATTTTTAATTTTTCAAGATAAAATGACATTAATAAGTGGGGCACAATAGGCATGCAAAGGGTAAAACACATTGTTTACGTTATGTTTTGCTGAAAATTTAATTTTAAGGGTTTTTGAGGTCACAGATCAAGAATGAAAGTGTTAAGATACTCAAAAGTTATAAACATTTAAATATATTGAAACATTTCTCTTATGGTATTTTAGCTATAACTTTTTTTTTAGTTTAAGATATCGAAATCAAAAAAGCAATTTAAATTGAATTTTGTAATCTAAAAATTAAGTATGGTAATTATTATTTTTGAGGATAAGGAATTCGTCATATTTTAAAGAACAGGGTTAAATTTGAGGAAGCAAAAACTGATTTTAGACATTATACAGGGTGTTTTTTTTTAATTTCGGCATCTCGGAAACTAGAAGAAATAGAGACTTGGTTAAATGGGAATAGAGTGCATGGCTTACTAGATATTTAAAAAAAAACTAAAATTTTGCATTTTATTTAATTCTAAATCATTCTGTTATTATCAATTTGAGAAAAAAAATGTGGACGAAAAAATGGTAGTGTTTATCTACTGGCGTCGCCACTGTAGTTCTCTCTCTTGTTATTCCAAAGTTATAATATAAACTTTTGTTTTTTTAAACGGAAGGTATAGTAGCTGTGCCTTTATCAGATGTGCATTTTTTTAGGCTCTGCAACGATATCAGAGATTATGTATTTATTTTTAAAAATAACAAAGTTATAACGATTGTATTATTGATTTACAGTTGGCCATGGAAAAAATGAATTAATTATTATGGTTTTAGGCAGTTTTACACCCTTGCCATAATAAACACAGTTTTTTTTTTTCATTTGAAACTTCGATGAGAGAAAACAAGTTTAGAGATTTTTCTCATAAATGTTGTAGAATCGTTATTACTAGGAATACAACAAAATGACAGGAATAAAGTTTTTAGACATTTTAATGCGTAACATGTTGTACAGGGTGGTTCATTTTCGATGTTTCCTTATGGGAAGCACCCTTTCCATTACAGATATTAATATGGGGTCCTTGTGCTCGATTTTGGTGTTAATTAAGATCCAATAGTCATAATCATGGTATCTCTGACCGTTATTGCACAATTAGCCAAAACTGAAAAAAATGGCGATTTTGAAAAACTTGAATAACTTTTTTATTTCTAAATGTATCGACAAACTCTAAAAACATTCTTAAGGCACTTGTAGAATCCGTTAGTGTATTCACATTTTAATACCTTCTTAATTTAAAAAGATATAACATAAAGTTGTATTTTTTTTATATGAAACCATAGTTGGCTGTGACATTTTTAAATGACATTTTTTTTGTGATTTTCCAAAATATATAACACTTCTATGCGATTTTAATAATTAATTTATTTTTTAAGTTTTTCTTATTTACGTTTTATATTACGAATACACAGTAGGCATAGGAGGCTGAGATTTATTTTAAGTAAAAACAAATTATACGCATATGTCAAATAATGAATTAAAAATTAGAAGTGTGCAACAAAGTGATCTGGGAATTTAGTTATTAACATGCCTAATTATACAAATTCAGAAAAATGTTGCATATTAAAGTGTTTTATATTATCCGAAGGTGATAAGAATGTGGCATCTGAATTATATTTACAAAATTTTCCTGAAAGGCAGCAGCCAAATAAAATATTTTTGAACGGTATAGTTAATAGAAATTAAAATTTTTGCTAGCTCAAAACAATATCTTAATTAATTTTAGATTACAGAAAAATTTACTTGAATTCGGTTCTTTTAAAAATCCCAGACCAAGAACTTACTTTAAACGAAATTCTGAAGAAAATTCAATGGTCGTCTTAGGACGAATCGAAGCAGAGCCAACAACTTCATCTAGACAAATGGTTAATCTAGGGGTGTTTCGAAGCCAAAGTCCAAATTTTAGAAACACAAATACCATTGCTATAGGTTTCGGAAAAAATATTTTTTTACTATAGACGACAGAAGGCGGCGTACTGAGTTTTGCAACTGGTATATAAGTCATTGCCAAAATATACCTAATTTTTCAAACTCTATTGCATGGTCAGATGAGGTGCATATCAGTAGTGATGGTATTTTTAATAATCACGATTTATCTTACTGGGCAGTTACTAACTCATGTCAGTGTTGTCCGTAGGAGGCAAGGGAAATTTGGAATAAATGTCTGGTGCTGCATTAAAAACGAACGTTTTTATTATCACATGTATGAAGGAACATTAAACTCAATGAAATATCTCGATATTCTACGAATTCATTTCAAGGGATTTCTAGAGTCTTCCTTTAGCACAATATTGCAATGTCATATTTCAGCAAGATGGAGCTGCCGTACATAATTCCCGTGTAGTTAGTGACTACTTAAATTTACGTTTTCCTAATAGCTGGTTGGGAACGACAGCATCAATTTTGTGGCCTGCTCGTTCACCCGATCTTTCACCTCTAGATGTCTTTTATGGGGTTTTTTGAAAAACACTGTATACAAGAGAACTAATAATACTGTGAATGAGTTACAAGAAAGTGTTCGTGTGGCTTTTACACAATTAACACCATTATCTATATATATAACTCTATAAATTCAATTAGAAGACGATGCAAAGTCTGCATCGAAAACGAGGGCGCACGGTTTGAAAAATAATTGTAGTTTTAGTGTGTTTTTTATATTGATATTTTGTGTTCATATTTTTGTTTGTTTATAGAATTAGATGTTTACATACGTATAAAAATTGATTTGCTGTTAGCTTTTCATAATTTCTGATGAAGTTATATTGTTTATTTTCATTTCATTTCAATTTGCATTTCAGGTTTTTTGATAATTTTATATTCAATCTTTAGATTTTATAATTTGTTACCATTCCACAAAAACAACATTACAATTTAACTTATTTGAATTACAAAATGCCTCTAAAATATTTTACTGGAAGTGAAATTTCTTTTTTGAGTAGAATATCTTCATTCAATTTCATATCTGGTTTTCTAAGCCAACTGTTATCCTTAATAAATATATCAATTAAGAAAAACTTAAAAAAATCAATTAATTATTAAAATAGCGTGAGGTGTTATATATTTTTAAAAAGCACAAAAAAAATCTCATTTAAAAATGTCATAGCCAACTATGGTTTCCATATAACACAATACAACTTTATGCGATATCTTTTTAAATTAAGGAGATATTAAAAATGTGAATGCACTAACGGATTCTATTTAAAAAAAGTGCCTTAAGAATGTTTTTACAGTTGTCGATACATTTAGAAATAAAAAGTCATTCAAGTTTTTCAAAATTGCCAATTTTCAATTTTGGTTAATTGCGCAATAATGGTCAGAGATATCTTGATTATGACTATTGGATCTTAACTAACACCAAAATCGAGCACAAGAACCCCATATTACACTTTGTCTATCTGTAATAGAAAGGGAAGTTTCCATAAGAAAACATCGAAAATGAACCACCCTGTACACATTAATTTCCTGCTCACTCGAGTTAGAACAAACTTAGATTTTTTTAAGTAGCAGTAATAGTTGGCTTTGACATTTTTAAAAAGAACTAATTTTTCTCTTTGTAACGATACAGGACTATTGTATTATTGAGAGTAGCAAATACTGAATGTACCATGGAAAAACGTTTTTATCCGGTTAAGTTAATTACTCAGTTTATTATAACATTTCACCTAAAAATTAGGGCCTCAAATAGAACAAGAACGCAAAGAAACTAGGAATTATTAAGTTTAAATTTCGACTTTGAAGTAATTGCATGTAAAAAAATTAATCTAAATGTTCAAAATGTCCACCATTATTATTTACACACACCATGGAATTTACAGCTTTCCGTATTTCCTACCATCTAAATTGTGAAAGGCATGTATCACAGCATCACGTAGTTCTTCTTTTGTCGCATAAGTTCGCTGATAAACCAAATCTTTTAGAGAAGAAAAAAAATTTAAAAGTGAAAGATCTGGCGATCTTCCCATTCCTACCTATCCAAGAATTTGGAAATGGTTGGTTTAGGTACTCTCTACTTGCAGTTGGTTGTGCGGCGGAGCACCGTAGTGTTGAAACCAGCGTAAATTACGTCTTGTTTCCAAATCTAAGATATCCAACATATCTTGAAATTCATTTTGTATAAACTCAAGATAATGCTGGCCTGCCAAATTTTCGTCGTAATGAAAAGTCCAAGAATTCGCGATCCAATAATTCCTCACCAAACATTGAATCCAAATTTTCTTTGGGGCCGTCATTCACGAAGTATCCTAGAATTTTCCTGCATCCACAAATGTTGATTGTGCCTATTGAACACGCCGCAGTTAGTAAATTTGGTTTCATCAGTTCACAAAATTTGATTTTGAAACTCTGGATTCTATTGAATCATATTAATGTACCAGTTACTAAACGCAATTCTTGCAGTTTGGTCTCCTGGATGCAGAGCCTGTCCTACTGATAGGTGATATGCGTGAAATTTGTGTTTCTTCAAAACTCTCATGGCTGTGGTTTACGGCACACCAACTTCAGCTGAAATTTGTCGGGTCGAAGTGGAAGGATTCTGATTAACGTAGGCCAATACATTTATTTGGATAGCCTCGTTAATGATATTTTCGTCCCTCTTTGGTTTCGAAAAGGAGCCAAACTGCCTCAGATTTCTGTATAAATTGTTGAACGTCGGTAGAGCTGGTTGATGTCGATTTTCATACTATTGTTGGTACCGTTCGGCAGCAAGAACACTATTTTTATTACACACTATAAAACATTTAATTTACAAAGTTACAAAACTGCTAAATTTCAACTAAAATGGCACACAATAATACGAAAATTCCTGTTTATTCATCAAAGTAAATGTAGGAAACCTTATATCGTTATAAAGAGAACAATTTGTTCTTTTTAAAAATGTCAAAGCCAACTATTACTGCTACTTAAAAAATCTAAGGAAATTAGTATGTATAACATGTTACGCATTAAAATGTCTAAAATTTTTATTCGTGTCATTTCGTTGTATTCCTAATAATAACCATTCTACAACATTTAAAAGAAAAATCACTAAACTTGTTTTCGCTCATCAAAGCTTGAAATGAAAAAAATATTGTATTTATTATCACAAGGATGGAAAACTGCCAAAAACCATAATAATTAATTCATGTTTTCCATGGCCAACTGTAAACCAATAATGAAATCGTTATAACTTTGTTATTTTTAAAAAATAAATACATCATGTCTGATGACTGATATCGTCATAAAGCTTAAAGAAATGCGCATAAAGGCACAGCGTTCTATACCTTCCATTTAAGTAAAATTTTAGTTTTTTAGAAATATCTAGTAAGCCATGAACTTTTTGCAACAACTGAAAGTGTCGTTAATTTAGGTGCATAAAACTGCAACTCTTTCCCCATTTAAACAAATCTCTATCTCTTGTAGTTTCTGAGATGCCAGTGCTTAAAATGAAAAATAAACTCACCCTGTATATGTATCACTACAAAAAAGCGAAAATGTTCGGAAAAATTTCTGAGCATATTGAGAAATATATGCTTAAGTATTCCCCAATTGGATTTTTCGTTCCCCCGCCTTCTCTTAGGCAGCCCTTTTTTTGTCCCCATCAAAACATAAAAATTAATTTTTTTTTTGTCAACTTTTTTTATTTAATGCTATAGACTTATAATTGGTCTTAAATTGTGGGCAATTTTTTAACCTTGACAAAATTTTGATCTAGAACTCACCGGTTAAGAGATATTTGACAGGCAAGACAGAAAATTGACATTACTACAGCGCCATCTTCACATCACTTTATCAACGTTTGTATAGTGAAAAAAATTAAAATTAATTCCCTTTTCCTTTACCTTCCAATGAAGACATTTTTCCTGAGAATAATATAATTTGCCCGACTCTGATATTTTTTAATATCCCTTTTGCTCATTAGGGGCATAGAGGAGAAATTTTACAAGCGCATGTTATCAGTGCCTGCTTTTTTTCTTGTCACCTTTATGAACATTTTTGCTATAAAACTTAGAAAACAGCTGTTGTAAAATTTTGTAGGTGTAAGGCTACATTGCCTACACTAAAAGATACTCCAAGTGTCATGAAATTTTAATCACTTATCATGTAGATATATTTACTTAGTAGCATTGTTTTTAAATCGCAAAGTGTGCGAGAACCATTTAAGGAGGCCACACTCAATTTTATTTATTTGCTTAATAGTTGATTCACCAATAATAATACATAATTCCAGATATATGGAGACCTCATTGTATAACTATATTTGTCACATTATAAAAAAATAAAAAATTAGAAACACTGTTATTTATTCAAGTTACTCATTTATTTAGAAACCTTATCCAAATTGGTAATCAATTTCCCCAAGATTAGATAGGTTAGCCACAAAGTTAGCTTGAACATAAAAAAGGAGAATTCCCATTACAATACCTACTTTCACTTTTTTATCTATGAATCATAAAAATTCGGACTATGTTTAACAGCAATTAAGCCATTAAGCATAATGATAAAAAAGTGCATTAGCAATTAACAAAAACGATATACGTACCTAGACTGTACAGGTAAGAACCACTTTTTAGAATCATCGCCAAATACTTCCAAAAAATTATTATAAGCTCCTAAACTGAAACCATTTTTGTCGGGACCAGTTCGGAAAATAGCAGGTCGAAATGCTTCTAAATATGTAATTTGTCATAAAATAAACTAAAATATATATTTTTACGCACCTAAAGTTGTACGATTGTAAATTACTAAGTAACAATGGTAACCAAATAACGATACTAAACTCACAGCAAACATTAATGCTACGAAGAATAAAAACAAAATATGAAATTTTCCCATTCCCTCTAAGTCGCCCTAAAAATTCACTTTTTAATAGATGTTTCAAAGTGTTCATTTTACCTTCCAAAATGCAATGAAATATTGCAAGGACGTAAGAGATACATAAATGCAGTAAATTAGAGAGTAGGCGAGAAACAAAATGAAAAACTTATAATTGGTGAAACACACACAATTATTAACCCACGGGCAATGATGATCCATCTTTAAAACACATTCTCCACATACTGAACAATGATGAGCTCTATCTGGTTTAATATTTTTACATTCTTCACAGTATCTTACAGTTCCATTCATAGTACAATTAGTATTTGGTAATTCTCTAGAGAACGTTTCTAAAATATGACGCTGCATTTCTTCGGTTTCAGCATGCATCAGTCTCTCGTATTCACTATCAGGTAAATGAAACTAAAATTAAAAATTAAAAAGACCATTATTCATAATCATACTATTACCTTGTCAGGTACTTTTCCAATATCTGTAAAGATTGTTTTCCAATAAGCCCAACAAAACATTATAAGCGTTATATGATAAATAACTAGATATATAATTTTCTTAACTATACTATGTACGGTGACTACAAAATGATATAAGTAATGAAACCTAGAGTTAATACAAATCTCACCTATACAAAGTTGAATTACATACGCATAATAAGACCACATAATAATTGTAACTATAAATAAAACTGGTATCCATTTAACTGCCTTAATGCACCAAAAACATCTTCCTTTGCTATTTCTTCTATCAACCCTCGGTATAGCCATGTTGTATATGAAAAGGTAACTACATTATATTTGAAAAAAAAATTATAAACACAGTCACTTTGTTATGATTATTTTTTATATTATTGAAAAATTAAGACATGTCCATTTACTCAATGAAGGGGTGGGGTTCCCCCTTAAGGACATTTGATTACAACAGAAATGTCAAATGTTTTCTTATGCCTTGATTACACTGACATCATTCATCATAATCACCATAAAAATTATTACCAGTGCCGTTCTCAAACGCAGGATAGAACTAGGTATAATTATACTGTATTCTGAAATATGTGACCAGTGGCGGCTCGCTCTACGTAGAATTCAGCCGAAACATAAATCTATATTTTGCAATTTCTTAATATATCCTCCTTATGGTAACGAGACGAAATCGGAGGAAAGAATAAATTAATCAGAAATACTGAAATACCCGAGTAATATCAAATTTTAGCAATCAGCTACTCGCAGTAGTCAAGCACTTTTATCTACTTTTTTTGTTTCAAGAATTATTCATATATTAGAAATTTAGTAGAATTAGGTACTTTTTAAAATAACGAAAACGTTTTACAAACATGGACCGGAAAATGTCTAGTTTTTCTGGATACAGGGTGTCCAAGATATTGAAAAAACAAATATCTTTTTTCCCCAATCACCTAAATAAGACGCTATATTGTAACAGTACTTCGTTGCAATAGTGTCTGATTTCGGGATTCTTCGATGACTCCATGGCCACCGTTCCAAAACTAATTTACGTTGTATCCTAGTGCGAAAAGTGATTTGATCAGGACCAAACATCAGCATCGTGTTGACTGACTTTCATGAGATGTCATTATGTCAATAAATATAATTTCAAGATTTTCGTATATTCACCACAAACAACGTTTTCGGTCATAAGCAAGTATTGGTATTCAATATTTAATTTCGCCTTTTAATTTCGTTTTAAGTGTAAGGTTATTTAAATGTTTTGAGTGATTATATTCTATAAACAAAATTTTAATCGACATTTGTCGTCGTGGATTACGCTATCTATCTTTACGGAGGAAACAATTAAAACAATTAATGTATGCGCATTACCCTTTTAACAGTCATTGTAGTCAAGCACGTTAATATACTTTTTTGTTCCGTTTCTGATTTCGGCATTCTTCGATGACTCCATGGCAACCGTACCTAAAGTAATTTACTTTGTATCTTAGTGCAAAAAGTGATTTGACCATGGACAAAACATCCGCATCATGTATAACTGACGTTCATGAGATGCCATTATGCCAATAAAAAAAATTTCAGGATATTTCGCATATTCACCACAAACAACGTTTTCAGTCATAAGCAGGTATTGGTATTCAATATTTAATTTCGCATTTTATTTCATTTTAAGCAAGTGTAAGGTTATTTACATGTTCTATAAACAAAATTTTAATCGACATTTGCCGTCGCCGATAAGGATATCTATCTTTACGGACGAAACAATTAATCAGAAATACTGATATATCCGAATAATATCAAATCCTTTAAATGTAACAATACACTAGGAAAATAGGTAAACAATAATAAGTCAAAAAACTGATAGAGAAGATAAGTCAGGAGTTTATAAGTTGAATTGTGGTGATTACAATAAATATAATATCTGGAAAACAAGAAGTTTTAAAAGTAGAATATATGAACATTTTAGATCTTTTCAATGTAATAATAATAAATCATGGTATGCTTCCCACTGAAACACAGAGAACCATAACTTTATTTGTAACTTTGAAATTTTACACATTCAGAACAAAAGTAGAAAACCAGACTTATTAGAAGCTTTAGAAATTAATAAGAAAAAATACTCAGGTCAGTTATTAAACGAATAACTAAATATTAGCGTTAGGACCTCTAGATAGAAAAATAATCGATCATTCGATTGTACGGATATCTCGAGATATTTCGAGTGGTTATGCGGAAATTATTCGAATGGTTGGTTGATCGAAACCAGCACTCACTTTGTCGTGTCACTCATCATCACATTCATTCGTTCCTCTTTCATCTTGCTTCCAGGCTCCAGCGATCAGATCGAATTATTATTACACTTGGAGTCGGGAACGCTACATTTGGATTACTTATAACCCTATTGCACGTTTTGTAGCCTAACATACGGGTCATTTTTTTCCTTGCACCGTGTTTAGTTTGGCAATAGATGTCAGGTTCAGTATACGAAATGAAAAGAAAACGTTTCTTCCGCAGTTTACATTTCACACTGGACTGATTCGTTGATTTTATAAAAAACTCCCAAACTACAGATTTTTTATTACCAATATGGCAACTGATTTTAATTTTCGAAATCGACTTGTTGCACGATTGATTTGACTTTAGCGAAACTAATCTTAAACTTAACACAAATGAAAATGGAAAGATAAAGGAGAAAAAAAATTGCAACCACCTTCACAAGACAGTTTTATTGGGATGTCATAATAGTAATTATTTATTTATAGCTTTACCGCAGCACGTGCCGCGGGCTAAGCGATTATGTTATCCCAGAGGTAATACATCTGTGGTGATTGCCGATTTTACCCAGCCGACTTGGCAATGCGAGACTTAAGAACTCGTGTTCTCCTGAGGAGCGAGAGATTGGCCTAAGTGACGTCATTTTTCGAAATGAAATCATTCTATTGTGACCATCACTACTACTAATATTAATATATACAATTCACCACTTTTTACTTGATAAGTTCTTGTTCAACCCCCATTTTATTAATAACTCGTTAAATATTGTATAAAAACATATGCATTGTAAGTAAATTTAGTTTAAATACTCAATCTGATGAAGACACGTTGTTGTTGAAGCAATTTAGGTGATATAGTGAAACTTCAAAGACAGTGTTTCTTTTATTTGTACTCACACGCTATAGTTCGACAGTAGATACTTCGTTCCAAGAGTGTCTGATTTCGGGATTCTTCGATATCCTCATGGCGACCGTACCAAAAGCAATTTACTTTTTATTTTAGTGCAAAAAGTAATTTGACCTGAACCAAACATCAGCATAATGTTGACTGACGTTCCTGAGATGTTATTATGTCAAGATTTCGGCATGCTCACTACAAACAACGTTTTCAGTCATAAGCAAGTATTGGTATTCAATATTATTTCGCTTTCAATTTCGTTTTAAGCAAGTGTAAAGTTATTTCAGTATTTTGAGTGATTATTTTCTATGAACAGAATTTTAATCGACAGTTTCCGTCGCTGATATGTTTACGTTATTTCACCATCCATCACATTTGAATTAAATTTATAGCGATAAAATCCAATGAATGTTAATTAAAAACTACACGGTAAGTTTTTTATTTCACTAAGAATTATTTTGTATAAAATTGGTAAGGTTAGGTAAAATTAAAAAGCGCTCTTTTCGGTTATAAAATTAAAATGTTTTTTTCTGAAGAACACCGCTTCACTTAATGAGTGCTGGTGCAGACATAGGTTCATTGAAACGGTACGGACCGTAGCAATCGACAAGTAGGTATAGCGCAGGGTTGTGTTTTGCCGAATCTGTAACATAAATAATGGTAAAAACGTGGAATCAGGTCCTGAATATAGACACTGAGGCACACAATAAACGGGATCTTAATTCGAAACCATCGGTCGTTCAGAGTTCAATTCAGTTGGTAGACTTCCTAACCATCCCATCCAGTTTAACAACTGCACAAATGTCGCTGTAAACATCACTTTAAATTTAAATTTGCAATTAATTTTCATTTTCATGCGTTTTTTAGTTTATATTTGCTCGTTCACTTTTTCTTAACTTTGTTTCACGTTAAATTAAACCTACTTTGTGTTCCTATTGCCTTAGATGGTTTAAAAGAAAGGTGGTAACGATACAATGCCAGAAGTTATAAATTAAACTGAGGAGTGATTTCTTTTCGATTAGGGACAAGAAAGGACGGGTTCCCAAACAAGTAGAGAACTGCAAATAAATAAAATAAAATAAAGTACAAAAGATGCGTTTTCTAGACGTCCAGTAACTTTCTTCCTCATCCCGTCAACTGACATTCTTTGTACTAATGAAACAAATAACTATCCAATATTGTATGCACATAATAATAACATAAACAATACATAATTTGATTAAAATTAAACCAAAGTGATAGTAAATGGTCATAACAATTGTTCAAAATAAGTTTCTCATATTTCAACACATTTAGCAATAATCATTTTTTCCGCCCATTAACATCAAGCACTTATGAAAATGATGCAAGACATTAGCCAACAAAATGCAAAATCTCAAAAACCGAGAAATAAATCAAAATAATTTCCAGAGGCAAAAGTTTGCAAAACAAATTTGCTACCAATTACATGTAACTTCAAGATTATTTGGGAGTAAAATGTTTTCCATAAATTTCTTCAAAAATGGCACAAAAAGGTAAAATTTTTTAAATCTTTATCTTTAGATTTGAAGTCACTAATTAAACAATTATTAGTTTTTTTTAATCTTTGCCACTCCATATTTCGGAAACTACTATACTGTACTATACCGTACTATACAGCACTATACGTACTATACCGTACTATACCGTACTATACCGTACTATACCGTACTATACCGTACTATACCGTACTATACCGTACTATATCGTACTATACCGTAATGTACCGTACTACACCGTACTATGCCGTATTATACCGTACTATACCGTACTATACCGTACTATACCGTACTATACCGCACTATACCGTACTATACCGTACTATACCGTACTATACCGTACTATACCGTACTATACCGTACTATACCGTGCTATACCGTGCTATACCGTACTGTACCGCACTAAACCGTACTATACCGTACTATACCGTACTATACCGTACTATACCGTACTATACCGTACTATACCGTTCTATACCGTACTATACCGTACTATATAGTACTATACCGTACTATACCGTACTATACGGTACTATACCGTAACTATACTGTACTATACCGTACTATACTGTACTATACCGTACTATACCGTACTATACCTGTACTATACCGTACTATACCGTACTATACTCGTCTATACTGTACTATACCGTACTATACTGTACTATACTGTACTATACCTGTTACACTATACCGTAATATACCGTAATATACCGTACTATACCGTACTGCACCGTACTGCACCGTACTGCACCGTACTACACTGCACTACACTGCACTACACTGCACTACACTGCACTACACTGCACTACACTGCACTACACTGCACTATACTGCACTATACTGTGACTATACATTTCTGTACTATACTGTACTATACTGTACTATGCTTATACTGTACTATACTGTACTATACTGTACTATACTGTACTATACTGTACTATACTGTACTATATTGCACTATACTGCACTATACTGTACTATACTGTACTATACTGTACTATACTGTACTATACTGTACTATACTGTACTATCTGTTATCTGTACCATACTGTACTATCTGTACTGTATCTCTATACTGTACTATACTGTACTATACTGTACTATACTGTACTATACTGTACTATACGTACTATACGTCTATACTGTACTATACCGTACATACTGACTACTGTACTATACTGTACTATACTGTACTATACTGTACTATACTGTACTATACCGTATATACTGTACTATACTGTTACTACTGTACTATACTGTACTATACTGTACTATACTGTACTATACTGTACTATACTGTACTCTATACTGTACTATACTGTACTATACTGTACTATACGTACTATACTGTACTATACTGTACTATCTGTACCATACTGTACTATACTGTACTATACTGTACATACGTACTTACTGTACATACTGTACTTACTGTACTTACTGTACGTATTACTGTACTTACTGTACTAACTGTACTTACTGCTATTACTGTACTTACTGTACTTACTGTACTATACTGTACTATACTGTACATACTGTACTACTGTCATATACTGTACCTGTACTATCACTACTGATACTGTACATACTGTACTATACTGTACTATACTGTACATACTGATACCATACTGTACTTCTTATACTGTACTATACTTGTACCATACTGTATACTGTATACTGTACCTACTTCACTGTCTTACTCGTACATCTGTCTATCACTATACGTTAACTGTACTACTGCTATACTGTACCTATACTGTCTATTGTACATCTATCTACTTACTACTACTATCTGTACTATGCTTACTGTACTATACTGTCTACTGTACTTAGTACTACTGTACATCTGTACTATACTGACTGCTTACTATCCTGTATCTGCTATACTGTACTATGTACCATACCGTACTATACGTACTACTGACTTACTGTTACTGTACTACTGTCTATACTGTCTACTACTTATACTGTGCTTATGCTACGTCCTACTGTACATACTGTCTATCGTACTTACTGTACCATCTGTCTATCTACTATACTCTATCTGTCTACTTGTATCTGTCTATACTGTACTATACTGCTATACTGTACACTTATTGCATACTGTGCTACTGTACCTACTCTATACCTCTTATGTCTTACTGTACTCTGTACATACTGTACCATGTCTCTGCTATGTACTGCTTACTGTCTACTGTCTTACTGTACTTGCTTGCTTCTGCTACTGTACTTACTGTACTTACTGCCCTATCTGCTTTGCACTGATATACTGTACTACTGTACTGTACTACTGTACTGTACATCTGTACTATACTGTACTGTACCATACTTGACTACTGTACATACTGTACTATACTGTACCATACTGACTATCTGTACTATCTGTTACCGTACTATGTACTATACTGTACTATACTGTACTACTACTGTACTATATTCATACTGTACTATACTGTACCATACCGTACTATACCGTACATACTGTACTATACTGTACTATACTGTACCATACTGTACTATACTCTATACTTACCATACTGTACATCTGTACCATACTGTACATCTGTACTATGTATCTGTACTATCTGTACTATACTGTACCATACTGTACCATACTGTACTACTGATCTTACTGTACTTGCTTACTGTACTGTACTGTACCATACTGTACTATACTGTACTTATGACTGTACTGTACTGTACTCTGCTATACTCTGTACCATACTGCTGCTCTGTACTATACTGTACTACTGTACTATACTGTACTACTACTGATGTACCATACTGTACCATACTGTACTATACTGTACTATACTGTACTATACTGTACTATACTGTACTGTACTGTGCTATACTGTACCATACTGTACTATGCTGTACTATACTGTGCTATACTGTACTATACTGTATACTGTGCTATACTGTACTATACTGTACTATACTGTACTATACTGTACTATCTGTATACTGTACTATACTGTGCTATGCTGTACTATGCTGTATACTGTACCATACTGTCATACTGTACTATCTGTACCATACTGTACTATCGTACCTACTGCTGCTATACTGTACCATACTGTAGCTATACTGTACTATGACTGTATGCTATACTGTACTATACTGTATGCTATCTGTACTATACTGTCTATACTGTACTGCATGACTGTACTATACTGTACTATACTGTACTATACTGTACTATACTGTCATCTACTACTGTACTATACTGTACTATACTGTACTATACTGTACTATACCTGTACTATACTGTGTACTACTGTACTATACTGTACTATGCTGTACTATCTGTACTACTGTGCTATACTGTACTATACTGTACTACTCTATACTGTGCTATGCTGTCTATACTGTACTAGCTGTACTATACTGTACTATCTGTACTATCTGTACTGCTGTACTGTACTATACTGTATGCTTACTGTACCTATGCTACTATACTGCTTGTATATGCTGTACTATACTGTACTATACTGTACTATGCTGTGCTATCTGTCTATACTGTACTATCTGTCTATACTGTACTATACTGTACTATACTTGCTACTGTATACTGTCTATACTGTACTATACTGTACTACTACTTGCTACCATACTGTACTATACTGTACTATGCTGCTACTGTCTATACTGTACTATACTGTACTATACTGTACTATACTGTACTATACTGTACTACTGCTGTACTAACTTACCTACTGTACCTTACTGTATACACTGTCTATCTGTACATACGTACTTTGTGCTACTACTTGCCTATCACCTACTGTCATACTGTCTATGCCCTATACCGTCATCTTTATACGTACTATCGTACTATCTGTACTGACTGTCACTGTACTATACTGTACCATCTGTCATACTGTACTATACTGTACTATCTGTCCTACTGTCATACGTACCATATGTCTATACGTACCATACGTCTATACTGTCATCTGTCATACTGTACTATCGTACTATCTGTCCATACTGTACTATCTGTACTTACTGTACATCTGTCATACTGTCCATACTGTACATACTGTACTATCTGTCTATTACTGTACTATACTGTTACTGCACTGTACTAACTGTACTATCTGTCATCTGTACTTACTGTACTATCTGTCTATCTGTACTATCTGTACTACTGTCCATACTGTACTTCTGTACTATACTGTCATCTGTCATCTGTACTATCGTACATACTGTCTATCCGTCAATTACTTCTGTACTATACTGCACCTATCGTACTATCTGTACATACTGTCATACGTACTATGTACCGTACTGTCACTGTCATACTGCTACTTCTTCTATACCTGTCTATACTGTACATACCTATGACATACTGTACTACGTATATACTGTACTATACTGTACTATACTGTACTATCTGTCTATCTGTACTATACTGTCTATCTGTACCATACTGTACTATACTGTACCATACTGTACCATACTGTACTTACTGTACTTACTGTACTTACGTACATACTGTACTATACTGTACTATACTGTACTATACTGTTATACTGTACTATACTGACTATCTGTACTATACTGTACATCTGTCTATCTGTACTATACTGTACTATACTGTACTATACTGTACCTATACTGTACTATACTGTACTATACTGTTACCTGTACTACTGTACTATACTGTACTATACTGTACTATACTGTACTATACTGTACTATACTGTACTATGCTGTACTATACTGTACTATACTGTACTTATACTGTCTATCTGTAGCTAGTACTATACTGTACTTATACTGTACTATACTGTACTATACTGTACTATCTGTCTATACTGTACTATACTGTACTACTGTACTATACTGTCTATACTGTCTATCTGTACTATCTGTGCTATACTGTACTATACTGTCTATCTCTGTACTACTGTATCTGTCTATACTGTACTATACTGTACTATCTGTCTATACTGCTATCTACTACTGTGCACTATACTGTACTATCTGCTACTGTCATACTGTACTATAGCTGTATTATACTGTACTATGACTGTACGTATACTGTACTATACTGTACTATCTGTTATACTGCTATCTGTGCATACTGTACTATACTGTGCTATACTGTACTATACTGTACCTATACTGTACTATACTGTACTATACTGTCTATACTGTGCTATACTGTACTATACTGTACTATACTGTACCTATACTGTACTATACTGTACTATACTGTACTATACATACTGTACTATGACTGTACTAGTGCATCTATCTGTACTATCCTACTATACTGTACTATACTGTACTATACTGTACTATACTGTACTATACTGTACTATACTGTACTATACTGTACTATACTGTACTATACTGTACCTATACTGTACTATACTGTACTATACTGTACTATACTGTACTATACTGTACTATACTGTACTTATACTGTACTCATACTGTACTATACTGCTTGACTATACTGTACTATACTGTACTATACTGTACTATACTGTACTATACTGTACTATACTGTACTATACTGTACTATACTGTACTATACTGTACTATCTGTACTATACTGTACTATACTGTACCATACTGTACTATACTGTACTATACTGTACCATACTGTACTATACTGTACCTACTTACTGTACTATTACTGTACATACTGTACTATGACTGTACTGTATACTGTACCATACTGTACTATACTGTGACTATACTGTACTATACTGTTATATCTATACTGTACTATACTGTACTATACTGTACTATACTGTAATCTGTGCTATACTGTAACTTATACTGTACTATACTGTACTATACTGTACTATACTGTACTTATACTGTACCTATACTGTACTATACTGTACTATGTACTATACTGTACTATACTGTACTATACTGTACTCATACTGTACTATACTGTACTATACTGTACTATACTGTACTATACTGTACTATACTGTACTATACTGTACCATACTGTACTATACTGTACTATACTGTACGTCTATACTGTACTATACTGTACTATACTGTACCTATACTGTACTATACTGTACTATACTGTACTATACTGTACTATACTGTACCTATACTGTACTATACTGTACTATACTGTACTATACTGTACTATACTGTACCTATACTGTACTATACTGTACTATACTGTACTATACTGTACTATACTGTACTATACTGTACCATACTGTACCTATACTGTACCTATACTGTACCGTATATGTGTTGCGCGTGTTGCGTGTACATATGTGCTGTGTGTGCGTGTGTACGTGTGTGCGTGTGCGTGTGTGCTGTGCGTGTGTGCGTGGTGCTGTCGTGTGCGTGTGTGCGTGTGTGCGTGTGTGCGTGTGCGTGTGGTGCGTGTGTGCGTGTGCTGTGCTGTGCGTGTGCTGTGTGTGGTGTGCGTGTGGTGTGTGCGTGTGTGCGTGTGTGCGTGTGTGCGTGTGCGTGGTGTGTGCGTGTGTGCGTGTGTGCGTGTGTGCGTGTGTGCGTGTGAGCGTGTGAGCGTGTGTGCGTGTTTGTGTGTGTGTGTGTGTGTGTATTTGTTAAGGTGTTAGAAACTTCCCGAGATGTTTGAACCATCTTACACCATTCAATAACGACTTATTTTTTACTCAACGCTTACACGAAACAAATATTCTGAAGAACATGGCACGAATGTACAGATGAATGTGGTGAAGGGGATGAGGTGGAACCCTTGTGCAGAAATTTTCATTCTGTGGCTGTAAGAGTAGTTATTCATATTCATTACACGTTAGGTTTATATATGCCATTATTTTTTTTGCATTACATGTACTGAAGACTGCACTAAAAATTAAAAAAATGTTGGTCAAAGTAAACTAAACAAGCATGATTTAATTAGACTAGTTTTTAAGTTATGACAGTTCTGAAATTTTTTCTTTTTCTATTTAATAGTTATTTATTTGTATTTAGCTTCTGCTCTGCTACACAGGAGTACTTGACTTATAATTTTTGCATTTTGAGTTATATGTCGATTTCCGCATTTTCCGATACGCGTAATTAAATGAACTAAGCCGAAGTGTCGTATCTGCTACTGTATTTCGTATATTTATTACTGATTTCCGATGTTTAACAAGCAGTAGTATTGTAATAGCTTGTAAATTAATGGTGTAGTAACTGCGCGGTATATATAGATTCTTTGCTTAGCAGGTATAGTAAGTGATCAACTGCGGGAGGTACACATTGTGTATTAGTATTTTCTTTCAACGCATAATACAAAACCCGAGAGGTGTTCATGATAGAAAAACAAAATTTGTCCAAAACCGTTAGGGAAGTTGTGCTTGAAATGCCAAACGTACCTTGGTAGAACTTAGCAAATGTAAAAGATGGGCAGGCCAAAGTTTAATCTAAATAAACTGAGTGGTTTTATAACCAAGTTAAAAGAGAATTATACGAATAAGCATATTTTGTCAGTCCTTTGTTGCGTTTGGTTAATTTTATTTTGTTTTCATGTTTGGTTTTGTTTAAGAGTAGGTAATATTTCGCGACCAACGTTCAACAGGTGTTTGATATTTTCCGTAAATACTGTATTTTGTACTGACGACAGTTAAAAAGTCTAGTTTGTGTAAAGTAAAATATGTAGATCCTCCCGTTTATTCTTTTTCGTCCTATGGCACATTAATGAGGGCTACGAGTTACAAGTTCTTCTACAACTTTTTTCAAATATTTTGATCTGGACTATGTTCCAAAACATCTAGTAAAAAACTAGATTCAGCAAATGTAAACATGTCGTTGAGATTTCGTTAGAAAACATGGTCACATTGTTGTAATGTGCAGACCTAAATGCAGATACCTAACAAACGTGTTTCGTAGTAAACCGTGTGCTTGTTGAATATAAGCTGTTTTTGAGATTTTGTTATAAGAAATCGGTGATACAAAAAACGGTAAGTAGTTCATTAAGTTTTGTTTGAGTTTACAATGTAGTACCCCACGAGGATTAGTATCATTTTTCGAAGAAGTGCCGGTATGAAGCAAATTCTTAAGTTTCAAGGCTAGGTCAGATCAACTCAACTTAAAAAAATGTGTGACGAGGGGTAGTGACGCTCAATCAGCTGGGGTAATACCCCCACTGACATTGTTATGTTAATTTCATTTATGTTCTTTTTTTATATAATAAATGTACACGATGCCTCGAACAAGACAGAGAACTACTAATAAAGCATCGTGGAGTATTGAAGCAATGACTGAAGCAGTTGAAGCTGTAAGAAATGGTGTAGTAGGAGTTCGTGAGGCGACACGCAGGTTTGACGTCCCGTACTGTTCTCTGAGGGATAGAATTAATGCTGGAGAGTGCCACCATCCAAAACTGGGAAGAAAGCCGACATTTAATGATGAAGAACAGCGTGAGATAGCAAATCATTGTTTGAATCTAGCGAATTTGTTTTTTGGGTTAACACCCCTAGAGCTAAAGCCAGTAGCTTTTGAGTATGCGAAACAAAACCACATTAAAAATACGTTTAACAAAACACGACGTTTAGCAGGAAGAGATTGGTTGAATATGTTTCTAAAAAACAGTCCAACCTTGAGCATACGCCAACCTAAAGCAACGAGTCTTAATAGAATTACTGCCTTTAGCAAACCCGAAGTAGACCGGTTTTTTTTCTAATCTTGTAGTTAATGAATAAACACAATTTTACACCCGACATAATGTTTAATGTAGACGAAACGGGTATTACCACGCTACACAAGCCACGATCATTGCTCCTAAGGGACAAAAGCAAGCTGGAGTAACTACTAGTTGGGAAGGAGGAAAAATAATGCGCAATGAGTGCTTCCGGTACGTATGTGCCTCCTTTGTTTATTTATGCGAGAATGAGTATGGACGAAAGTCTTAAACGAGGTGGACCAATAGGTAGTATTTATGAGTGTTACAAAAATGGGTGGATGACAGATGAAGTATTTCGCATTTATATTAAATATTTCGTTGCATTGACAAAAGCATCTCCAACTAATCGCGTCTTAATGATTTTAGATAATCATTCTAGTCATATTTCATTACAAATTTATACCTACTGTCGGGAAAATGGTGTAACAATGTTATCAATTCCACCACACAGCTCGCATCGTCTATAACCCCTGGACCCTACATTTTATGGGCCTTTAAAGGCGGCATACAATTATGAGTGTCAGTTATTTATAAAAGTTAATCCTAATCAAAAGCTCGTTCCATCTGATTTGCCCGCTCTATTTTCCAAAGCATATGATCGCGTAGCCACAATAGAAAAAGCTACTACAGAGTTTGAGACGACAGGAATATTTCCAGTTAACCCAAATATTTTTCCAGACGAAATCTTTGCTGCATCTGAACTGCTAACTCAACAAGATTGAAAATAACGAACATTTACTTTTGCACCAGAATTTACCAAAGAAAAGTAATATTAATCAAGTTTCTAATACCAATCCTAACAACCAAATCGATAATGGACAACCATCAACCAGTAAAACTCAAGGTGGTGTAGAAACACGCGTGTCAGTTGAGTTTGTATCACCTATTCCTCAACCGTCAGGATCGTCTCAGTCTAACACGAAAGGAAGGAAACGTCAGCATTCATAAATTTTGACTTCCACACCTTCCAAATCGGTATATGAGGAAGCAGATCAGAGAAAAAGAAAGTTGGCAGAGAACAAGAAAAATACAACTGTCAATGGAAAAGGCAAAGGAAAGAAAGAAATAAAAAGCGTCCGACGAATTTTTACTTTGTCAGAAAGCAGTTCATCAGAAGATGAACTAGAAGAACATAACGTGTGTGAAGATAATAGTGATGATGATTTGGAAGCACCTCAGTACTATATTCGCCCAGAACATAACAAAAACAACAATGAATGCATTTTTTGTGGAAAGTTCGGAAGAAACAATGAAATTTGGTTCCGGTGCACAGTATGTGGCAAATGGGCCCACCAACAATGCAGTGGAGTTAACAAAGCTACAGGATATATTTGCGACTTTTGTAAATAATCTAAATGTGTTATATTTTATATTACATCTACCGACAATAATATTACTTTTTCATTTAATATAAAAAGTTGTTTAGGTACACACAACATAAATGAGCGTCATTACCTACTAACAGTTGGGTAATTCCGCTCACTCACATGTTTTTATTTTTATAATATTTTTCTGTTCTTTGAAATTAATGTAAATTTGACTTTACCCCAGTATTGAATATTGTTTTGACAACAACATCCACTAGTTACAGCGTGATTGAGCTTTTGGTTTACAATATATAAATTGTTTTGCTTAAGTGGGCGCAGTTACCCCGTCATCGCCTACCTATTGACGTTTTAACCCATTTGTCAGTTTGAACTTTCCGACGGTAACCGAATTTTTGGTTACACATAAACGAAGGTGTTAAAAGACCAGTTTTTAATTTAAATAATTAGAGAACTCATTATTTATAATATTTTATTGTAATTCACCCAGTTCATGTTTATACAGCATATGTGGTCAAACTTTAAAGAATTGCTTTTACTTTCAATGTAACGAAGTGCAGCGCTGCCAGTTGTAGCAGACGCCTACTAATCCTACACATGAAAAAAAAAGTATCAACGATCAGGTAAGTTGAAGTTCGTCCAGTTTTAATTTTTTAGTTACTAGGTGGCATGTAGTATCATAATTTGAAATAAAACTTCAACTGATCAGTTGAAGTCATCTGAACCTAAACTTTTACTAATTGGAGGGTAAATTTTCTCAATCTTTTTTTATATTACAAACAATTATTTGATTCATTCTAAAATATTTCTAAAATTAGGCGTTTACTAAAATTTTGTTCCATATCTAATATATAAGTATTATCATATTGAAAAGTATACCCAAATTCATTACAGTGTTTGCCAAAGCTGTACTTCTTGGCTTAACACGAACATCAGATTTATGTTTTAAAGGTTGTAGTGATATCCCAATGTAAACCTTGTTACAAGAATTACAAGGAATTTTATAAACTGTGTTTGTTAGTAGGTAAGATTGGAGACTTTTGGAACACACCACATTTCCAAGGTTGCCACAAAACCAAGGTCCCCACCGCACCAAGGTCAAAAAAGCGCAATGTGTGACCCAAATGCATATCATTACCACAAAACCAGGGCCACAAACCCCGCTTTCCTGTTCCACTACTACAAGGCCATCACTGTGACCTACTTTAAAACCACGCTTTCCTGTTCCACAATTACAAGGCTATCCGTGTGACCTAATTACATATCATTACCACAAAACCAAGGTCACAAACCCCGCTTGTCTGTTCCACAATTACAAGGCCATCCGAGCGACCTAACGCGCTTTCCTGTTCCACAATTACAAGTACATCAGTGTGACCTGGTTGCCACTCTTACCCACTTGTATGTTTTCTGCCCTCTTGTATGTTTTTTGTCCACTTGTATGCTTTTATGTTTTTTTCCCACTTGTATGTTTTTGTCCACTTGTATGTTTTTTTTGCTCACCCTCACTTTATTTACCAAAATAAAAGAAAACGATATTTAATTCATGTAGAAAGAAAGACATGTACAAATTATATATTGAATTCATGTAGAAAGAAAAACATGTATAAATTGTATATAGAAACAAAGACATGTAAAAAATTATATATTTAATTCATGTAGAAAGACAGACATGTACAAATTGTATATAGAAATAAAGACATGTACAAATTATATATTTAATTCATGTAGAAAGCAAGACATATAAATTATATTAGAAACATGTATTACTCAGATATATGATTTGCTGTAGGAATAAAACATGTTGATTTAGTATATACGTTAGTAAGCTTTTATCAAAACAGTTGTAATACTGAGGATTATAAAAGTTTAGGTTACACATGTTAGCAGCGATAAACACACTACTAGACTGACAGGAAATAATTAGTCTAGACACTATAGTCAAGAGATACAAAAAAAAGAGTCAACATAACATACTTCATCACATAATATATATAAAATAGTCGTCATCGTACACATAAAAAAAGTTGTGTTAGGGGTGCTCAACATGAGGAACACCAGTATTCACCGTGTGACAGGTGGTACCAAGCCGTTCAGCGCTCTCACACACTCAAACACACACACTCACACACTCAAACACACACACACACTGAAGCACACACTCACACTCACACTCACACTCACACTCACACTCACACTCACACTCACACACTCACACATTCACTCGTACATTATGCTTACCGACGACGGAGTAGGTCCGGGTATAACTTACTCGAAGTGGATGCTGCTGAGAAGGCCTTGGGGGTGCAAAGTTAGATTTGCACACCCCAAGGAAGTGTTGTAGGTCGAGCCAGAATGCTGAGAAGGCCTTGGGGTAGAATCGCCAGTCTCAGCGACCCCACTAAGGTGTAAAGTAAGACTTGCACACCCCAAGGAAGTGTTGGATCTCGAGCTAGATTGCCAGTCTCAGCAACCCATACTGGAATGACGTGATAGACTTGGACTACTCGAGAACATAACGTAAATACGTTTTATGCACCTCTTATATAGCCAGAAGATACCTTGAAACGATTTAAACTGCTTCGTGATTGGCTAGATGTGTCTGGCAGTGACCTAGATCAACTACGAGTATTAAAAAAAAAATTTATGCTTAATACAAAGGAATAAACAACTTTTAGCAATCAAACGAATATGATACGTATTGCAGGGATGTAGTCTAGACAGGTGACCTTTATACAAATTGTAATCGTCAACTAGTGCATTACGAGTTGTAAACAATATTTAATACTTATTAGTTTATTTACTATGACTTGCAAAACAATACCATTTTATTTAGCTAATTATACTGCAAGTATAATTAATAACTAGTAAATAATAAATTGTTTGGTATTAATGAAGAGCGTATGTTAAGTAATATTACTAATAACGTCATTTCGTTAACACTGTATTTGCAGAGCACGTATATAATCTATAAATACATTCTTTGTTATATAAAAATTGCAAATAACGTTCTCAATTTTTTTAAATTTCATTTTAATTGTTAAAGCTAAAGGAATGTAGCTATATATTCACGATGAGAGTGATAAAAGCTGTACTTATATCGTTTTTATAATTGTATAAATTTAACGTACAAAGGTCAACCCAGTTGTAGTAGTTTTTTTTAATGAAGGAATACAGCAAGTTATCTTATTTGTTTCAGAGGTAGATGCTGTCCTCTTATAAAATTGCAATGTGGTATTATTAGTTACATATTTTTACAAAATGCAGAAACAATTGTGTAATAATGCACTAATAGTTATTTATGTATACATCTAAGTTGTTTTAAATATAGAAAACAGCAAAAAAACATGAACGTTAGTTTCCTAATTATTGCTGAAATATTTTTTATGTTATTATTATTAAAGAGCGTATGTAAATTACAAGATATATCAATTACTTTCGTGAGAACCACATCAGTTCATTACCCGCTATATCCGGTTTTGGTATACTTGAAAATCAGAGAGATGACCTTTCAATTAATGTGATGTTATAGTGGTGCAGGTAGCGTTATAAATATATAACTTATTGCATTTGTTTTCTAATATCTTTTGTTTTTCAGTAAAAAAGGGTATAGACATTGACGTGTATAGATTTAAGGTATAAAATAAAATGATCATTTTTATTTCTTCACTAATTTAGTAGATATGTAGAAGTTATAAGACAAAATGTTGGTATAAAGAAAAATAAATAACTTAAAAGATTCCAATGCTATTGTTTATTCATTGTTTTTCACTCATACTTATTTGTAGACTTGCTCTACGTTATATTACAGATCTTGATAAACAGAAGATATGTAGAAGTAAATATTCGTTAAAGAAAAATGTTGACACCTTTTCTTATGAAACTAATTGTTATTTAGATATTGAAAAAAAAGTTGAACCAACATTAAAATTTCACCGTAGGATTTTTTGCAGCTAAAGTATGCATTGCATAAAAAAAGGTACAGAATATAATTAGTATATATGTTTAAGGTCTATGTGTGGGTATTTTTATTACTTGGAAGTATGCAACTGTTTTAGAACTATTTTTGATAAGAACAAAAAAAAATAACCCTAATAAACTCCCCCTCTCCGTCGCTGGAGTTCTGCCAAAAAAATCTAATCAGTTCTATTCCAAATGAGAAGAAGCTTAAATACAAAATTTTAAGCAAGTAGGTCTTTTCGTTCTGAAGTTAGTAGGTATGTTGGACACTTGGGCCAGACAGTTGCGTGCGCAACTGCCTGAACCCAAATCCCCCCATGTGGGAGTTACATTATAGGAAGGGGGGTTAAACAGGAATCTGTACAGATAAACAAAAAACAGTTCAAATACAGATCAAATACAGCTCAAACAAGCTTAAATACAGCTCAAAACCAGCTTAAATACAGCTCAAAACCAGCTCAAATACAGATCAAATACAGCTCAAACCAGCTTAAATACAGCTCAAAACCAGCTCAAATACAGATCAAATACAGCTCAAACTAGCTTAAATACAGCTCAAAACCAGCTCAAATACAGCTGAAAAACAGATCAAATACAGCTCAAAACAGCTCAAATACAGCTCAAAACAGCTCAAATACAGCTCAAAACCAGCTCAAACCAGCTCAAAACCAGCTCAAACCAGCTTAAATACAGCTCAAACCAGCTCAAAACTAGCTCAAATATAGCTCAACTACAGTTCAAAACGGATTCCTGTTTAACCCCCCTTCCTATAATGTAACTCCCACATGGGGGGATTTGGGTTCAGGCAGTTGCGCACGCAACTGTCTGGCCCAAGTGTCCAACATACCTACTGGAGTTATCGTGGATATGAACATACATGCATACACATACAGATAAGACATCCAGACATCATAACCGATCTTGACGAAACTTGGTCAAAAGTTGTAAAATGAGCTAATAATTCGATTTAGCGATAGTGAAAAAAGTCGATTTCATACCTAGGGTGAACACCCTACCTATGGCCACTACCCCCTATGGCCAGTCCTACTAAACATTTTAAAATTAACCAGGAAAGTCGAAACCAAGTGATTACTGTGCCAACATAAGAAAGTAATCGAAATAATTAGTTGGCAGTGCCGGTAGAGTTTGTTTTTATTGTGAACGCATACGTGGAATTCGTGTATGCATTGTTTCGATTGAAACCTTGTGGATTTTGTTAAGGTAATATTATTTTTTTATCCGTTAACATCCTTAAAATATTTATTAATAACACATCCTTGTTGGAAAATTCTGGTGATTCTTATGTTAAATTTTAAATGTAAAATGTACATGAAACAATGTTTTTGATACAATTTACCACATGGCCATAAGTGGTAGCGTTAGGAGAATGGAGAACCGCCTATAGCCATAGAGGGTTCCCCATGTTAACCACTTATGGTCATTTGTGTATTTTGTTCGTTTTCTTGAGTATGCTGTTCAAAATGATTATTTGTCTATTGCATATAATAAGCCAGATTAACAGCAAGACCGATTATTTTAGTTTACGTTGATTTCTAATTTCCAGATTCAATATGGAAAAATTAAAACGATTCCAGTATTCCCCTTCGAAAGTTCAGAAAGCGCTTAATGCGATTAAGGAAGGAATGCCTGCTGCCCAAGCTGCTAGAGAATTTTAAGTTCCTCGTACAACACTGAGGAACAAACTGTCCGGGAAAGCTCCCGTCGAATCAATGGGGCACAGTGGATACCATAGTGTTTTGAGTATGGATTTGGAAGAACTAAAGACGGACTTTTGACTACCAAAAAAGCCTCAACGAAACTGACACGCAAGTTAGTAGACCCACAACCTCCATGTTCAAGGACAATAAGCCATCAAACTAACAGAAAATTAAGCAGTGGTTTAAAGATGTGAAGGATTTATTGGAAAATGATTGCGACGTTCTGCAACATCCACGCAGAATCTTTAATATGGATGAGACGTGCTTCAACTTAGCACCAGGGGCAGAACTATTCTTGGTACCAAAAGGAAGATCTGTCTACTGTGAGTCTTCCAGATCTGACAAGGAGAACGTCACAACTCTCTTCACAGTTAGGGTAGATGGAGTGTTTGCTCCTCCATTAACTCTTTTTAAATATGAACGATTGCCGGTTGCCGCAGTTGCTTCTGCTCCGCCGGGATGGTCAATCGGCAAAACCGAAAGAGGCTGGATGACTGCCGCTGCTTTTTTTGAATATTTTGCAAACGTTTTTAATAAATATCTGGATGAGCAGCAGATCCAAAAACCTGTGATAGTATTCTTAGACGGTCACAAATCGCACATGACCTTGCAGTTAAGCCGATTTTGTAAGGAGAATGGGATCATTTTAGTGGCATTGTTTCCTAACGCTACTCATATTTTGCAACCACTAGACGTGGCTGTATTTAAAGCCATAAAAACGAAATGGGTGGCAGTGAAGAGGAATTGGAGGGTGGATCATGGAGGCCGGGAAGTTGGAGAACTAGACATGCCAAAAGCTCTTAATAGTTTAATAACAGGAAGTGAAACCATGCTGAAAAATATTATTGCTGGTTTTAGAGCGACAGAACTCTACCCTTTTAATTCAGATGGAGTGGACTACTCGAAGATTATCGATAGAAGAGAGTATAGTGAAGTTAGGAAAGTGAACAACAAAAAAGATTGGCAAGACATCTTCAATTTACTTGAAAATAGAATTTCCATTAAAATTTTAAATGAATTCAAGAGAGTCAGGGAAAAGAACTACGATTTCGATGGAGATGTGACCTATTTGAAGTTATTTGATTTCTGGAAAGAAATAAAAGATGAGGTGGAAGGAAAGTCAGCTGATAGCATAGATAACACTCAAAACTGGGAAGATGACTGGAGTGAGCTGAACCAACCTGATACAGGCATTAATCCTGAGATTGAAGTGACAGCGAGCTCAAGCAATGCTCAAATTCACACACCTCCCAAAGTGGCAGAAAACGTTCTCTCGACTAACGCAGCAGAATCTGACAAGGCTGATGATGAGCCTGAAACACCTCAGTCAGGAACAAAGTCGTTAATTGAGGTTCTAGATGAGGTGGTAGTTTGGCCTGAGTCAAAGAAAAAAAAAGCTGAAATATATCCCAACTGTCATAACTTCAACAAAATGGGTTGAAATTTTTGAGGCAAAAGACAGAGAAAAAAAGAGGTAGAGAGGAAAAAGGAAGATAGAAAACGCCAAAGACTTTTGAAGAAGAGTCAACAGACCAAAGCTAGGCCTAAGAGACAAGTGGAAGAATCTAGTTCTGATTCTGATGTTGAAATGAGTAGCCAGAGTGATTTGTCGGAAATTAAATGGCGTGAAAATTTAACCGATCAAAATGAGTCGCCCATGCCTTCGTTCGATCGAAATCAGATTGTGAATGGTTGTTGGGTGCTTGTTCATTATAATGGCAATAATTTCCCAGGTCAGGTTTTGGAAGTTTTAGACAAAGGGATTAAGGTAAAGTGCCTCCAGAAAGGTTCAAAATATTTTAAGTGGCCTATCAAAGAGGACATTTTATTTTATGAATGGAGTGAAGTTAAGGCCATGATACAAGTCCCAAAACAAATGAAGAGAGGTTTCTTCCATGTCCAGGAACTTAGCACTTACGTAGATTAGGGTTTTTTGTTTTCATGATCATGATTTATAATGAATAAAACCGTTTTTTGGTAAAGTCGTTGATTTCTTAACATGGCCATAGGTGGTTGTCACTGTGGCCATAGGTGGTTGTCACTGTGGCCATAGGTAGGGTTTGCCTGGCTATAGGTGGTGAAATTACCAGTGATCTGTTTAAGGTTGTACAAAAATATTTAGGTGAAATAAGATGAATCAAAGAGATTTCTGAATCAAAGGGAACCCCCAACAAATAGTATTCCATCGCCTTAAGCACCTAATAAGCATGAATCACTGGATCATTTAAAAACAAAATAAAATTTTCCTTAAGGTGGCCATAGGTAGGGTGGTCACCCTATATATGTATATGTAGGTTGGAAGGTAGAAAAAAAAGGATTTTCAATGGTGTAACAAGGATTATGTTGGAACTTATATATAGAAGTAAAGAAGAATTTCTAATGTGAACAATGATATTTTTAATTTAGGTAGCAACTCTGTTATCTGGGAGAGGGGAGTCCGGATTCACCACTTCTACCCTCATTCCAATTCCCCCACTCCCCAACACTTCAAATTTTGTATTTAAGACGGAGCGGTTCCACTACAGTGTTAGTCCGTCTTTATGCGCCACCAAGTAAAGTTTCAAGTCTTATAAAGCAGTGTTACATCATGTCTTCAAAGAATAGTAAGTGTTACTTTCGTATTGCATCTCTCCCGGCTACCCTTCCTATCCAACACGTATAGTACCCTTATTCACATCAACCTACACTTCAGCATATAGTTATTATTCTTTCTTTGTTGCAGCAAAAATGTTCCAATGTGAATGTCTCAAGAAATTTTCTCGAAAGGATTCTTTACTGAGACATCAAAAAACAGCATGCTGGATGTCAGTATCTACTGCACCATCAGGCATGCAGGAGGTTTCGTTACAAAACCAAACCACAGGGAGCAATGTGGAGCAAGGGATCGCTTCGGACGATAACAAAGCAGTACATGGACATGTTACTGATTCCTTTGTGCAACCAAGACCATCTGGGGTAAACTATGCGAAGGATAATGCGAAACCCGGACAAACATTTCATACAGCGTGGCAAAGCAATTGTTATCATAATTAACATTTAAATTATCATACGGGTAACGGTCGGTGTTGAGGAATACCCGAATATTCTTTAGTGCACATTTATCGAATTTACTCGCATCGTGCATAACATTATTTTCTCGTCCAGTTTGAAACCCTATAATAATGTATCTCGGTGTTTCAATACTAGTCGATGTTTTGATTGCCCATGTATGCTTATCTGTTGTTGGTATAGCGGGATATATGTGGGTTTCCCAACTTCTAAATGCTAGTGGAGTATTCACATTTTTATCAATGTATTTCGTTAACGCTAATTCCTCCGCTAATGCTGGAACGATGTGTGGAACTTTCCAATATATCTCATCTATGTTAACTTTTAATGCTTCTTCTACAGTTGAAATTACTGCGTCGGTATCAATGTTACTACGAATTAATACCAGTTCTTGTCTAATGTTCAAAATCACTTTATTGTAATCTTCGGCAAAGCCAAGTAGCATTCTCAACGGTATACAAACGTTAAAGTATCCTTGAGCATTTGTTAGTGTACTGTTTGCAGTAGGAAACCAACCTACATTTTCATGACGGGCGAGATCATTGGACGTCAATGATACCAATCCTTTCATTGTCGACGTTAATCCTACTTTCGTTACGGAATCTACCACTATTCCATTCATTTCATATCTAATTTCACTGAATAAAAATGCGATACCGTTATTAACGAACCTTGCGGTGTTAGAGACAGTACCATCCTGACGTAATAATCGTCCCTCTACGTAAACATACTTTCGGATGGTAGAGTGCACATGTCTTCCTGAATGGGTATCCTGATTTCATCATTGTTTCCAAATCTGGTAGTGTATGGCTGATGGGTGTGCAGTTCGGAATTAACGATAGCATTATCAACGACAACTTTTTCATTAACGTTTAATATACTCATTGTAGTACTGTAAAGCCGAGACTTTCCAATAATGCTTTGTTCTGCGGTGTCAATGCTTTGGGCGCTGAACGCTTACTGACTCTCACCTTTCCACACTTTGATCTTTTATAGTTTGATTTGCACTGGTACATGCACATGTGTTATAGCGTCCTCCATATTTTCTTTAAATGTAGTCCTATCGTTATGACTTCCCGTTAAAATTGACGAGATCTCCGTCTTGGTCTACTATTTTAAGTGTTATTGTCGAAATGGTAGATGTATTGATAGGTAGATAGATGACATGTTGAGGGGACTCTATTATTTTATACCCGCTGGTACACTGGGAAAGAACTGATGAATTATGTGTGATGTTTCACCATTCTTAAAACTATCACTTGTTATATTGCACTCGATAATTAATGAGTTAATTTTGATAATGTTAATAGGAGTATCAGAGGTATGCACTTTCTGAGCCTGGTAAACAGTTTTATTAAATCCCAGCATAGGTCCTATCGAATTTTCCACATTGAAGTTAATGTCATGGGTTGCTTTCATACTTGCTTTCATAGTATTATTATTCGCTTGTAAATGCATAAATGCTCTCGATCTTCTCACTAACTCAATATATTTATTCACATCCGCGATTTCGTATGATCCAGTTCTTGTCTAATGTTCAAAATCACTTTATTGTAATCTTCGGCAAAGCCAAGTAGCATTCTCAACGGTATACAAACGTTAAAGTATCCTTGAGCATTTGTTAGTGTACTGTTTGCAGTAGGAAACCAACCTACATTTTCATGACGGGCGAGATCATTGGACGTCAATGATACCAATCCTTTCATTGTCGACGTTAATCCTACTTTCGTTACGGAATCTACCACTATTCCATTCATTTCATATCTAATTTCACTGAATAAAAATGCGATACCGTTATTAACGAACCTTGCGGTGTTAGAGACAGTACCATCCTGACGTAATAATCGTCCCTCTACGTAAACATAGCTTTCGGATGGTAGAGTGCACATGTCTTCCTGAATGGGTATCCTGATTTCATCATTGTTTCCAAATCTGGTAGTGTATGGCTGATGGGTGTGCAGTTCGGAATTAACGATAGCATTATCAACGACAACTTTTTCATTAACGTTTAATATACTCATTGTAGTACTGTAAAGCCGAGACTTTCCAATAATGCTTTGTTCTGCGGTGTCAATGCTTTGGGCGCTGAACGCTTACTGACTCTCACCTTTCCACACTTTGATCTTTTATAGTTTGATTTGCACTGGGTACATGCACATGTGTTATAGCGCGTCCTCCATATTTTCTTTAAATGTAGTCCTATCGTTATGACTTCCCCGTTAAAATTGACGAGATCTCCGTCTTGGTCTACTATTTTAAGTGTTATTGTCGAAATGGTAGATGTATTGATAGGTAGATAGATGACATGTTGAGGGGACTCTATTATTTTATACCCGCTGGTACACTGGGAAAGAACTGATGAATTATGTGTGATGTTTCACCATTCTTAAAACTATCACTTGTTATATTGCACTCGATAATTAATGAGTTAATTTTGATAATGTTAATAGGAGTATCAGAGGTATGCACTTTCTGAGCCTGGTAAACAGTTTTATTAAATCCCAGCATAGGTCCTATCGAATTTTCCACATTGAAGTTAATGTCATGGGTTGCTTTCATACTTGCTTTCATAGTATTATTATTCGCTTGTAAATGCATAAATGCTCTCGATCTTCTACTAACTCAATATATTTATTCACATCCGCGATTTCGTATGATCCAGTTCTTGTCTAATGTTCAAAATCACTTTATTGTAATCTTCGGCAAAGCCAAGTAGCATTCTCAACGGTATACAAACGTTAAAGTATCCTTGAGCATTTGTTAGTGTACTGTTTGCAGTAGGAAACCAACCTACATTTTCATGACGGGCGAGATCATTGGACGTCAATGATACCAATCCTTTCATTGTCGACGTTAATCCTACTTTCGTTACGGAATCTACCACTATTCCATTCATTTCATATCTAATTTCACTGAATAAAAATGCGATACCGTTATTAACGAACCTTGCGGTGTTAGAGACAGTACCATCCTGACGTAATAATCGTCCCTCTACGTAAACATAGCTTTCGGATGGTAGAGTGCACATGTCTTCCTGAATGGGTATCCTGATTTCATCATTGTTTCCAAATCTGGTAGTGTATGGCTGATGGGTGTGCAGTTCGGAATTAACGATAGCATTATCAACGACAACTTTTCATTAACGTTTAATATACTCATTGTAGTACTGTAAAGCCGAGACTTTCCAATAATGCTTTGTTCTGCGGTGTCAATGCTTTGGGCGCTGAACGCTTACTGACTCTCACCTTTCCACACTTTGATCTTTTATAGTTTGATTTGCACTGGGTACATGCACATGTGTTATAGCGCGTCCCATATTTTCTTTAAATGTAGTCCTATCGTTATGACTTCCCGTTAAAATTGACGAGATCTCCGTCTTGGTCTACTATTTTAAGTGTTATTGTCGAAATGGTAGATGTATTGATAGGTAGATAGATGACATGTTGAGGGGACTCTATTATTTTATACCCGCTGGTACACTGGGAAAGAACTGATGAATTATGTGTGATGTTTCACCATTCTTAAAACTATCACTTGTTATATTGCACTCGATAATTAATGAGTTAATTTTGATAATGTTAATAGGAGTATCAGAGGTATGCACTTTCTGAGCCTGGTAAACAGTTTTATTAAATCCCAGCATAGGTCCTATCGAATTTTCCACATTGAAGTTAATGTCATGGGTTGCTTTCATACTTGCTTTCATAGTATTATTATTCGCTTGTAAATGCATAAATGCTCTCGATCTTCTCACTAACTCAATATATTTATTCACATCCGCGATTTCGTATGATCCAGTTCTTGTCTAATGTTCAAAATCACTTTATTGTAATCTTCGGCAAAGCCAAGTAGCATTCTCAACGGTATACAAACGTTATAGTATCCTTGAGCATTTGTTAGTGTACTGTTTGCAGTAGGAAACCAACCTGCATTTTCATGACGGGCGAGATCATTGGACGTCAATGATACCAATCCTTTCATTGTCGACGTTAATCCTACTTTCGTTACGGAATCTACCACTATTCCATTCATTTCATATCTAATTTCACTGAATAAAAATGCGATACCGTTATTAACGAACCTTGCGGTGTTAGAGACAGTACCATCCTGACGTAATAATCGTCCCTCTACGTAAACATAGCTTTCGGATGGTAGAGTGCACGTCTTTCTGAATGGGTATCCTGATTTCATCATTGTTTCCAAATCTGGTAGTGTATGGCTGATGGGTGTGCAGTTCGGAATTAACGATAGCATTATCAACGACAACTTTTTCATTAACGTTTAATATACTCATTGTAGTACTGTAAAGCCGAGACTTTCCAATAATGCTTTGTTCTGCGGTGTCAATGCTTTGGGCGCTGAACGCTTACTGACTCTCACCTTTCCACACTTTGATCTTTTATAGTTTGATTTGCACTGGGTACATGCACATGTGTTATAGCGCGTCCTCCATATTTTCTTTAAATGTAGTCCTATCGTTATGACTTCCCCGTTAAAATTGACGAGATCTCCGTCTTGGTCTACTATTTTAAGTGTTATTGTCGAAATGGTAGATGTATTGATAGGTAGATAGATGACATGTTGAGGGGACTCTATTATTTTATACCCCGCTGGTACACTGGGAAAGAACTGATGAATTATGTGTGATGTTTCACCATTCTTAAAACTATCACTTGTTATATTGCACTCGATAATTAATGAGTTAATTTTGATAATGTTAATAGGAGTATCAGAGGTATGCACTTTCTGAGCCTGGTAAACAGTTTTATTAAATCCCAGCATAGGTCCTATCGAATTTTCCACATTGAAGTTAATGTCATGGGTTGCTTTCATACTTGCTTTCATAGTATTATTATTCGCTTGTAAATGCATAAATGCTCTCGATCTTCTCACTAACTCAATATATTTATTCACATCCGCGATTTCGTATGATCCAGTTCTTGTCTAATGTTCAAAATCACTTTATTGTAATCTTCGGCAAAGCCAAGTAGCATTCTCAACGGTATACAAACGTTAAAGTATCCTTGAGCATTTGTTAGTGTACTGTTTGCAGTAGGAAACCAACCTACATTTTCATGACGGGCGAGATCATTGGACGTCAATGATACCAATCCTTTCATTGTCGACGTTAATCCTACTTTCGTTACGGAATCTACCACTATTCCATTCATTTCATATCTAATTTCACTGAATAAAATGCGATACCGTTATTAACGAACCTTGCGGTGTTAGAGACAGTACCATCCTGACGTAATAATCGTCCCTCTACGTAAACATAGCTTTCGGATGGTAGAGTGCACATGTCTTCCTGAATGGGTATCCTGATTTCATCATTGTTTCCAAATCTGGTAGTGTATGGCTGATGGGTGTGCAGTTCGGAATTAACGATAGCATTATCAACGACAACTTTTCATTAACGTTTAATATACTCATTGTAGTACTGTAAAGCCGAGACTTTCCAATAATGCTTTGTTCTGCGGTGTCAATGCTTTGGGCGCTGAACGCTTACTGACTCTCACCTTTCCACACTTTGATCTTTTATAGTTTGATTTGCACTGGGTACATGCACATGTGTTATAGCGCGTCACCATATTTTCTTTAAATGTAGTCCTATCGTTATGACTTCCCGTTAAAATTGACGAGATCTCCGTCTTGGTCTACTATTTTAAGTGTTATTGTCGAAATGGTAGATGTATTGATAGGTAGATAGATGACATGTTGAGGGACTCTATTATTTTATACCCGCTGGTACACTGGGAAAGAACTGATGAATTATGTGTGATGTTTCACCATTCTTAAAACTATCACTTGTTATATTGCACTCGATAATTAATGAGTTAATTTTGATAATGTTAATAGGAGTATCAGAGGTATGCACTTTCTGAGCCTGGTAAACAGTTTTATTAAATCCCAGCATAGGTCCTATCGAATTTTCCACATTGAAGTTAATGTCATGGGTTGCTTTCATATTTGCTTTCATAGTATTATTATTCGCTTGTAAATGCATAAATGCTCTCGATCTTCTCACTAGCTCAATATATTTATTCACATCCGCGATTTCGTATGATCCTGGTGGTATTGTAATTTTATCGTTTCCAAATACGAGTTGGTTATTCTTTGAAGTAACATTCTGTATAGTATTGAAAGATTCAAAACTAGTCAATCCCATTACGTATTCCGACTCATTCTCAAGAAAAATCGGTGGATTAAAGGTTGCTTGCAAGATACACTTTTTGCCGGTAAATGTAAATGTGTACGACATTACGATCACGTAACGACTACTGAAAATCAGTACGAGTAGTCACATAAAAAGTGTAAGACTAAATGACCGCAGTTGTATGTATCAAAATCTTGAACCTTGGTAAAGTTATACTCAATTGTGTTTCTGCTACCATCACTTTTAAAATAGTGGAGTAATTCAAAGGGTGGTTTAATATGTCCTATGCTATCAAAATATGTAATATGCCTGTTACGCTTAATGTAAGCTGTCCAGTGTGTACCCTTGTTAGTTTGATCATCCAGATTCACAATACCACATTCATTCGCATGGATTCGTGTAGGTAAGTTATCTCGCATATATATCCCTCTAAAATAGGGAATCTGTAATTGCTCCACAAATTTTGATAGCTCAACATTACTTAAGGCGTGACGTGGTAGCTTCAGTGGGAGTTTTTTGAATACGGTTGTAAATATAAACCTAACCCTCGTTTATATGGCTTTATGTATAAACCTTTTCCTAATGCAGCTGCTTCCATTGCTTGGTTGTGTCGTTTGGTTTCGTCTAACGTTTTTGTCGCAGCTTTTGCGTCAGTTACCGCTTTTGCGACTGCGCAGCACCGCCACCTAGAGACCCTAAATCTCCTAATGCTGCAAAGAGGGAATAAGAGGTATGAATCCCCACGTTTTGGTATTGGCAATATTCTGCTCTTGGGTGACATAATTTTTTTGTGTTTTAGAGCGCTCAAGGCTTGCTGTATTGTCGCTTTTAAAGATGATCGAAGTTTACCACCAACACGACGTCGGGATAGAAGGACTGCTTTGTTAAACGAAATTGCTCTGCGAGAATGCTTCCTTCGTCGTGATTTATTTCCCATTCCTAATTTCTTTTGTCCTTTCCGTGATTTGCCACCCATTCCCATTGTCCGTTTTCCTTTCATTATGCCAGCTATGGTTAATGCAGCTGCCCTTTCTCCAAAGGTAGCGTCGGTAGAACGAAATCTATTCCAAGCTTTTGTTGTAAAGTCTTATCTGCTATGTGTCGTTGTCCTAGATCGTTTGACTGGGAGTATGCAATATCGTGTTCTTTACACGCTTCGTCCAATGCGTTAATACCTTTGTCGCCACGAGCTAATCGTTTTTGTATACGGGTGCCTGGCCCACAATATCGATATCCGGGTATATGCAACTCCACGGGTAATTTATTTATTAAAGTATTAATTAATCCTGAACCTTTTTTTTTCCTTTGACGCTGGGATGTATACTTCATACCACACTGACTGACACTTCACTACTAAACTACTTTCTGCACGTGGTGTATATATATATGGAAGCGTCATACAAGTCGTGGTTTAGTACCATAATGGGTGACATCCGTTTCATTCCGCAAGATACAGAATTACCTATCAAAAATTATGACATTACTCCTAACAAGGAGCAGTACTCTAAACACCGCGGTTTACTAAAAGGGGGATGTAAACGAGGTATAATCGTCGGACCATCCGGCTGTGGAAAAACCAATGTTATGATTAGCTTATTAGAACATCCAAATGGCTTACGTTTTGAAAATGTCTATATATATTGCAAATCTTATACCAACCTAAATACCAGTACCTGCGGAGTTACTGGCACCCATAAAAGAAATTAGGTATTTCGGATACAGTGATAATAGTGATGTTATACCTCCTAGTGAGTCCCGTAAAAATTCAATAATGATTTTTGATGATGTAGCATGTCATAAACAAAATGAAATTAGAGATCATTTTGTTTTGGCAGACATCGAAATAATGATTGTTTCTATCTGTGTCAAACGTATTCTTCAATTCCAAAACAGCTTATACGTGATAATGCGAATTTGCTTGTTCTTTTTCAACAAGATCACACTAATCTCAAGCATGTGTATGATGATCACGTTAATGTTGATATGTCATTTGATAAATTTAAAGACTTGTGTTGCTGTTGCTGGCGTGGTAAATTCGGATTTCTTGTGATTGATAAAGAAAGCGATGTTAATAACGGTCGTTACCGTAAGAGATTTGACTGTTTCATTGCAGTATAAATAATCTACTAGGACTGTCAACGTACAGTCGTAATGGAGGAGCGCTTAGTACAAGACATTTTGCGTGCTCGCAAGAGTGTGCAACAGAAATATGCTAGTTTGAAAGAAGATACTGCACTTACAGAACGTGCAATGGAGGTACACTTTAAACCTATTACACAACCATTAAAACAATTAATTACTAAAATGATGGTTCTCTCATCAAAGCTGAACCCCTTACGCCAGAAGTCGGAAAAAGGAGTCCATTGCACATGAAAATGAAGTATTTTACATTATACACCGAAATCCTCTAGAATACGTAAGGAGCCGCGTACTATTGTTCCTGACACCATTCCCACACCTCTACAAGAATCTGTAATTGCTGATGTCACACATGACGACGAGGTGGAAATTCCTACTTTACAACAATTGAAATCGGAACTACTAGCTGCTGGATCTCAACCCGCCTTTGAAGAGTATCTTAATCAATACCAAGGATTAGCGAAATACTACGTCGAAGGTATCTTTAGAGATACCGAAGATGAATATGACTTAACGTACGGTGTGCATTTTATTCCTGAAGAAGAGAAATTTTTTATAGGCGATGCTGAACTAGATTTTGTTGGAGAAAATTTGCGAATCGCTCTTCCCGATGGATCATCCCTAGATTATGAGGGAACACCGGGATTATATGAACTACTTTTTAAAAAAGTTCCTACGGGATACAAAAAGAGGGATCTACAGCACTACAATGACATTTTGCGTCGTACGCATGCTGCCCGACGTAATTATAACCCTGATGATCAAATCCGAGGAACTAATAGTAAGAAGTACCTTGAAATCATTAAACCATTACTTCAGCCTAGAAAACGTTCTGCCACATCGTCTATTGCACCTCCAGCCACCAGATCTCGAACAACTTCTATATCCAAAAGAGGTGGTGGACTGCAGCTATTGCGATACAATAATAAACCTATTGAGTTTGTACCGTGGAATAATCCGAATAAGTTAGTCGATTGGTTACGGGAATTATTAGGATCAATGTCGGCAGGAAATACTAGCAATCACAACGAAATAATATATATAATCGATGAACTACGTAACGCAAAAGTAATAAAGTAACAGAACTTGTTATAAACCTACCACTATAGGCATTTACTTTCATTGTTACTACGACTATCACTAAAGATAGTACTATATGTCCACCAGTGATGCCAATAGATAAATTTGGAGGCCATCTTCATCATCACATGACAGTGGATAAATTTGGGAAACATATTGTTCATCATAGCGATCTGTCTTATGAAACTTTCATATCATTTTCTGGAATCGCCACAAAGAAGACAATTAGTATATCTACCGGCGTAGGTGATCAATATACCTATCCCTGTAACGACGGTACTATAGTACATTGCAGGTGGAGTCATCCAACTCTTGAGCTTAACATAGATGGTACAACATTTGAATTCTTATTTCCAAGGTTGTTCCACTTTGCCACAACAAGTTCACTACACAAGGTTACATACCCCCACTCAGTATTATTCGTATACTTAAAGGAAGGGTTTTTTTACATATACTATAGTTACCGATCTTCACTATGTCAGTTACTCCAGTGTACCAACCACAAACCCTATTTCAAATTAGTACGCGACGGACATGTCAATTAATTCCGAACTGGGTAAATTTTGAAAAGGAAGGAATACTACCGGCTTCCATAACCAAAGTGCTACGAAATAATTATGAACTGGTTCAGTAGAATTCAGCGTGGTATACCGAATTGAGCAAGGTAATACGCGAGCACTTTTCGGCAAGCCGTGTAACAGCATATGCCCACATTGTATCAATATATGTTCGATACCATCTGGTGGACTTCATGAATTTGTGTCATTGCTGTTTCGCCCGATTGAAACCAGGAGATTACCGCGTAGTGGACCATCATATGCATATGGAGCGCTGGACTGCGCGATACCACCTGTCGCACGAATATTATTGGTGCTTGTCGTGTAGGGCGCCTCTCACACATTTATACGATGTGTACGATGATGACTCATGTATACTGTGTGATGAGGTGTGCTACGTAGCCAAGTAGTCTTTTTTTTACTGTATCTATTTTATCTATTGTATATATTGTACATATTGTATATATGTTGTATATATGTTGTATATATTGTATATATTGTATATAATACATTATTTCCTGTCAGTATCATACTGTTTTCGCTGATGTTAACATGTGTGACCCAAACTTTTATTATCCTCAGTATTACAACTGTTTCGATAAACGATTACTAACGTATTGAACATGGTCTGGAGTTCACTCACCCTCATCGCTTGCTGCAGCAGGATTCATTTCCACATCTTCAGACGATACGGTTGAATGTTTCATGTGTGGGGTTAGAATAAACCGATGGCAGCCAGATGTCAATCCGTTACAGGAACATCTACGATGGGCACCACATTGCACGTATGCTCAGCTCCTAGCACCACGTCCGCGCAGATGTACTGAAACGGAAGTGGAGAGGACCTTCTGCACTTGTACTAAATCAAAATGTTTTATTCTTAAAGAAAATCATATATCTGAGTAATACATTTGTACATATTTCTACATTAATTAAATATATTAACATATCGTTTTCTTTTCTTTTGTGGGTGGGCAAAGAAATACAAGTGGGTCAGAGTGGCAACCAGGTCACACGGATGTTATTGTGGAACATGAATGCGCGTTAGGTCGCACGGATGGCCTTGAAATTGTGGAACAGGCAAGCGGGGTTTTAAAGTAGGTCTCACGGATGGCCTTGTAATTGTGGAACAGGAAAGCGGGTTTGTGACCTTGGTTTTGTGGTAATGATATGTCACACGGATAGCCTTGTAATTGTGGAACAGGAAAGCGGGGTTTGCGACCCTGGTTTTGTGGTAATGGTATGCATTTAGGTCACACATTGCGCTTTTTTGACCTTGGTGCGGTGGGGACCTTGGTTTTGTGGCAACCTTGGAAATGTGGTGTGTTCCAAAAGTCTCCAATCTTACCTACTTTTGTTGTATTAGCTTTAGGAATTACCTATTGACTTTAATTTAGAAAATAAATTTAAACCTTTACTATGAATCGGAAAAACAGTATTTAAATAAAAATTCTTTAGTGATTTATATAATAAACATCATTTATTGCTGTACGGAATGGTTATGTAATCAATTTATCTTCCGGTTTTTTAACAATAGAAATATTATAGAAAGTATGAATGTTTTGCTTAATAATTTTCAAAACTAAAAATATTTTGGATAACCGTTTGCAATAAATGCTTGAATAATGCTTTTAATATGTTTTTGACGAAAAATAGGGTCCGCGGTTTTTAAGCATCTTTCAATATTAGCACTAAGAATATTAATTGTATTAATTAAGGGATGATTTGAATGAAAATGTATATGTCTCCAACTATCTATGAGTAGGTTCGCGAAACCAATCAGTTAAAATCAAATTTTTATTTGTAATAACCGTTGTGTCTAAAAATGGTATTTTTATCTCTTTCTCTATTTCTATGGTAAATTTAAGTTTAATGTTCAAACTGTTAAACATATGTAAAATTTCGTTAATTCTGTTTTCTGGTGAATTTAATAAAATGTCACAACTTCTAAATGTTCCATTACCAAATTAGCAACTATAGCAATTGGTGATCTTATTGCGCATCCATATGTTTGTTGGTAATATCCTTTGAATAATTCTTTATTCAAAGGTAATATCTTCTTCATATTCCATGTTTGCTTTAAAATTGTTATAAGTTATAACCAACGGAATTCGAATATTTGTAAACACGGAAGAAACATCCAGTGATAGGATAAGATATTCATCTTTAACAGAGAGATTTTTTTATTTTTTCAAAATTGTTTGTATAATATTTGCTAAAATTTTAGATAATTTGTAGGTGGGAGAATTAGTTGATGAAACTATTGGCCGTATTGGACTCCTTTCTTTATGTATTTTTGGTAGAAAATAAATCCGTGGAACTATCGGATGTTTACACTTTAAATACGTGAATTCTGTTTCGGACAATTTACCTTCGTTAAACCAATTTTCAATTAATGTATTGATGTTATTAACAAATTGTTTAGTAGAATCATTCTTCAATGATCCATAGCTTTAGTTATAAATATTCCTCCTTATCAAGTATGAGAGTTATTTGTCCCTTATCGGATTTAACTATTACAATATTTTTATTTGCACTTATAAAATGTTTTGTTTTATAATAAATTTGAATGTAGAAATTATGAATTCTTTGTTCTTCATCATAAGTTTTTTTTATATTTCAAAAAAATTTAATAATTATTTCCCTTATTAAATTTATTTTCTAAATTAAAATCAATCATTTTTAAAGATAATATAACAAACACGGTTTATCAAATTCCTTGTAATCCTTGTAACAAGATTTAGTTTGGTACATCACGACAACCGTTAAAACATAGATTAACACAATATAAACATGATGTTCGTGTTAAGCCAAGAAGTACTGCTTTGGCTAAATACTGTAATGAATTTGAGCATACTTTTGAATATGAAAATACTAATATATTAGAGGTAGAACAAAATTTTAGTAAACGCTTAATTATACAAACGTTGTATATTAAAATTAATGAAAACATTGTTTGTAAGAATAAAAAAGATTTGATCACATTTTAGAAAATTGGTAATTAATCTTAAGTTACCTAAGTGTTTGACGCCAATTTGTTAAATCTTTAAATTTAATTTTTTTTTAATTTTATAATTTTTCACTAAAGATGATTTCAAACGAAATCGAAATATATGGAAACTTGTTTGAATTTATAACATTCTACTTATTGATGTATGTACCAATTAATTATTCAATACATTAAATAATATACGTAAAATAGGCTTTTATGTTACCGTAAAACAGGGTTACTTTGAACGGTTTTTTATTTTAAATCTATGAAACCTCAAGTAAAACAGCGAATCAAAATCCAAAAAATATGTATGTCACGGGCGCACGTTAATGCTTTCTACTGACAAAAAAATTAGATTTGAATGTGATCAATAACTATTTTATTTTATTAATTTATTTGTGTTCAAAGTAACACCACCATAGGGGTTACTTTGAACGCATGCGATGTCAAAGTATTTTTTTGAACACCTAAAAACTAGAAATACCTTATTTTCCGGAGAAATTTTTTACGCAACAGAAATACACAATATGCATAAAATAACTTATTTTTATACTCACAGTGTTTTAATCAAGCACTTATTAAAAACATTCAGAAAAGCAGTAGTGCAACAAATTAAATTATAAACCAAACTAAACTAATATTTGGAAATACTAATTAGATCTAATATCTACAGGAAAGAATGAATGAAACTAAACCATCTAGCGCAAACTTTTCAGATATGGGTGAGGATGATTCGAATTATAAAAAAAAGGTCTCTCTTATGCCTATCTGGGGGGTCAGGAAACTTTACGTGACATTCATAAAAATTCCATTTCAACGTTTTGGTTTTTTAAGTCATCAATGAAAATAACTTTTCCTATGTAATAGGAAAATGCTTTTCGCTTTAAACTGAACCAAACAAATGTTATCCCCACTTATTCTAAGGGTGCTTCATATATGTCAGGCTCCGCCTCCTGTTCTAATTCTATAACATCAAACTCTTCATTTATAATTTCTTCTTGAAATACGTCTTCTTCAATAATATCTAAACATTCTGATTTTCTTTGAGGTCATTTACGGATGTGCTTTTACATGGTTGGACATTAATATCCTTTTTCTTGTATGTCTGCGTAGGCACAGCAACATCACGAAACTCTTCTAACACTTCAATTACGTCTGACGACACATGTTCCTGTACTGTTGCCTGATTTTATTCAGGTTGATAGTCTGGTAAACGTTTTAGGGGATGATGTGCGTGATGCAGCAAAACTTCATATTGTATTTTTCGTACTCCAATAAAACCAACTCCGTAAAGTTGGAGGATAAGTTATCTCCAATAAGAACTTAGGTTCCTTGCAGTTTTTTGGCAGCCGGTAGAAAAATTCTGTTGAACCAGTCGAATGCGACCGCATCGAACCACCCACTCTTTGTTCTACCATAACGGGTTCTTGCTGGACCTCCTTCATCCATGTTGTCCATACACTTTCAGATTTATAAACTTCGTATGCGGGTAACATTTGCCCCATTGCATTTCCACCAAATATCATATACATTACGTTTAAATAAACAAGTTTTAATTCCTGGGATGCCCAACAGGTTTGTCTCATCAAGGATGAATATATGACTTGGCTCAATGTCCTGAGCAGTTTCTGTCAAATTAACAAAGATTTCCTCTACTATTCTTGCTGAAACGACTGATCTATTTTTCTTTATATTATAGCAATTCGTAAAGTTATATGCTTCTTGTGGCTCTTTCAAATCCTAACGTCCTTAGATGGGGAGGGTGATAAAAGGTCAATGTTGTTGTGTCTCAAATCTAACGTTTTTAATAATATTAATACCCTTCTCATTTATAAGGGAAAGGGGGCGGTCAACCTTGTCGATATGCATTCCTCGTTGTTTGTGACTAAGTGTCCCTAGAGAAATCTTATATTTTTAGCTACTTCTTACAGACAGTTTTTCGGTTCTTATGTGATGATGAGCTTTCTTTAAGGCTTCTGACGTGAATTAGCATATTTTCTAAAACCAGGTTTTTCTTGTAGGTTCGGAGCATTGTCTGCAAGAAATATCAAAACTAATTTGTGAGCTGGGACTTCTTTGAACATTAGCTGCGGCTTCTTTGAACCCGTTCAAAGTATCCCCGGTAACGATGACTGACCGCATTCTTGTGATTAATTAAGTTTCCAGACAAAAATACAAATTAAAATTGAAGATTGGAGAAATGTATGCTAAAAATAGTGAAAATTTGTTTATTGAATTATAACATGGATTATTTTAATGGTTTTACGTTGTTTTAAATTTTTAATCTATCTTTAAACGCATTAAAATAGGAGTTAATACGTGCTTAATATTCCTATTTTAATTAGAGCATTGGTTATGTATTACATTACCAATGTTCAGAGATTTTGAAATAAGGTAGGGAAAAGTCGGGTGCCAAGGGACATCGGGTAGCGCGGGACACTTTAGGCACAGACATTTTCGCGACGTGTAGTAAGAACACGGCACAGTAGACAAGTACATCTGCCGATTTTAGATCACCCGCAGTCGTTTTGTAGCATTGGAGAAGGAAACTGCGAAGTAACAACAAATTTTGTGGTTTTTGGTGCTGCGTTGCTTGTGTTATCTAAAGTTTAGGTGGATATTTCTAACTGTTCACGTAAGTTAATTTATTTCTACCAAATCTAAATTATACTTTATCTATTGTAGAATCCACCGATTGATAAAATTTATGTTATTTTAGTTACTATCTAGATAGACACTTGCTTAAACATTTTTGGTAAATCAGGAAACCCGGGACAGCGTAAATTCGGACAAACTAATTTTTGTATTTAATGTTGTTTTTTTTACAGAATGTCAAAATTTAAAGGCAGAACAACTACGCGAGGTTCTTGGACTGAGAGCAATATTATTTCATCATTAAAATATGTAACAGATTAGAAACAGCGTCAGAGAAGCTGCTGACAAATATAATGTTCCTAAAACCTCTTTCACAGAAGGATTGCAGCAGTAAAAGAGGGTTTATCTATACACGCAAAGCCAAAATCAAGTTGGTTTGAGGCCGTATTTAACCACAAATATGAAAAGATCTTAGTTGATCATGTCAAAGACTTGGATAACAGATTAATGCCTCTAACGAAAAAAGAATTTTTGAAATTGGCATATGATTTGGCTGAGAATTTAAAAATCGAACACAGATTTAACAGAGATACTAAAACTGCAGGCAAGGATTTCCATTATGGATTTATAAAGCGACATCCAGAGCTATCTCTACGTTCACCAGAATCTACTAGTTTAGCTATAGCCGTTGGTTTTCATAAACCACAAGTAAATTTATTTTTTGATAAATTCAAAATCCTTTTGGATACTGACAAATTTTCCCCATCACTCATGTATAACGCTGATGAGAGTGGTGTCTCCTGTGTACATAAAAATAAACGTGTTTTGTCTCAAAAGCGAAAGAAGTAAGTAGGGAATATAACTTCGGCTGAAAGAGGACAAAACGTGACAATTATGGTTTGCATGAAAGTTACTGGTGCATTTATTCTCGCCTTATTTATTTTTAAGAGACAAGGAATGAATGACTGATTGATGTTTAATGCTCCTCATGAGGCTATTGGTGCTGCACCAGTTAATGGATGGGTGCATCTGTTTTTTTAATGTGGCTGAAACATTTAGTTAAGCATACTCAACCAACTAAGTATAATCCAATCCTTTTGATTTTGGACGGCCACGGTAGTCATAAAGACCTTCAAGTAATTTTGTATACAAGCGAAAATAATATACGTATGGTGAACTCCCCACCGCACACAACTCATAAAATTCAACCCTTGGATCGCACATTTATGAAACTATTTAAGGCAGTCTACAATGAAGCATGCTCTGTTTGGATGAGAGCTCACCCTGGTGCACGAATTAGACCATACGATATAGTGGGGTTAGTTTTCCAAGCTTTCTCGAGGATTGCTCGTTTAGACATTGCACAAACAGGTTTTCAGTGTACAGGAATATATCCATTTAATGATCTAGAATTTCTTCCCTCCATAATGACTGATATTTCGGAAAACACAAAAACCAATCCTTCAGAAAGTTCAATACATACCGCCAGTACACAAGTTGTCAGCAACAACGATCTTGAAGTTCCTCTAAAGGAAGTATTTAAATATAGGCGTAGCGCAAATGAAATTGCTGCTGTTATCGAAGATCAAACACCAGGAAAGTCTGAAAAAGTAATTCACATGAGACACTCCCTCCAAAAGAAAATATAGAACCAAGAGAACCGACAACTCCATTTCATAATACATATTACAACCGTTATTGAAGTTCATACAGAAATTCCTAGAAGATGTATCTGTTCACCGCAAAAAATAGTTCCATTTGCAGAAAATCCTGCCAAACTTCAGTCTTCAATTACTTCCTCCCCTTCTCCTTCTCCAGACACTAAACCTGCTGCTAGAATTTTGGAAGAAATTTCTCCCCTTCCAAACTGCAGTCAAAGAAGAATTGACAACAGAAGAAGGAAAGCTGAAAAATCCGAAATTCTTAACAGTTAAGTTTGAGAAATATTCGAAGGAAAACGAAAATAAGAAAAAAAAACATAAAGAATAAAATCAAAAGAACTACAAGTGACAACAATATAATAGAAGAGGTGACTTATGACATAAATAATGAAATCAATAGTGGCAAATATGTGCATAATATGTCAAGAGATATTCGATGAAGACTGGATCCAATGTGACACGTGTCAAAAATGGCCACACGAAGAATGTGCGGGTGTTGACAATACATCATTTTTTTATATCTGCGCCTTACGTAAATTTAGGTAAATTTTATTAAAATTTATTTCTGTACACGTTAACTTTTATTTTGAAAGTGTTTTCGTTCCTAATTATCTTTTTAAATAAAGTTTAGCTTCTCAATTTTCTTATATTGCTAGCTGTCCCAGGTTACCCTCCAATTTTATTAAGGTAAGTTTGAGTAAATGGGTCATAGGGGTAAGTGGGCCACCCCTGTCTAATAAGGCTCTAGGGACCTTAAATAATTTTTTCAAACTAGGTTGGCACCTATGACCCAGTTACCCGGTTCGATCATTTTTAACTGATTTGAGAAAAATAATCAAAGCTTAATTTGTTTATGTGTTCTTTCAGCTACAATGGGTCGAACATATGTTCGAAAAACAGAAAGAGGCCCTGATGGGGCAAAATATTCAGAGAAACTTTGATGAGAGCTGTTGCAGGTGTGCAAAATTACAATAAAACCATTAAAGGCGCATTGAAATTTTATCTTATTCCAAGGACAACTTTACGGCACTATCTTAATAGCACCAGAGGCAAAGGTGTTATTGCAAAATCTGGTTCTGGCGGAGCTGGTCGGATGCAGTTAACCGTTGAACAAGAACAAAACCTAGCCGAATCTCTCAAGACTATGGAGAAATGGGGGTTTGGATTGTGCAAACAAGAAGTCCTGGATGTTGTACAAGTCTTTATTAGGAGGAATGCTATAAAAACAAAGTTTGCAAATGATCGACCTGGTGATGAATGGTTTCTTAATTTTCGAAAAAGAAATCGTTTGAGCATCAAGAAACCTCAATGAGTGGAATACGTGCGCGTCAATGAAACTGATCCGTTTACTATTTATGGTTTTTTTGACATATTGTGCTAAAAAGTAGACGAATTGAACCTTCTCAATAAGCCACTTCGTTTTCAATTGTGATGAAACATCCTTTTGTTCTGACCCGAGTAAAACAAAAGTAGTTGGGGCTGTTGGAACCAAAAGTATGAGACAAATAAGTTCAGCTGGTACGGACAATACAACTGTTTTGTTTTGCTGCTCTGCTAGTGGCCAAAAATTGCCGATGTTAATCGTTTTCAAAGGAAAAATATAATTTGTAATTGGTAGTGTTGTGTTCACAAAAATATAATGGAAACATGGATGCCTAATGGATCAACTGATCAAACAGCATTTACCGCCTCTAAGAAGGGATGGATGGATAGTATTATTTTTCTAAACTGGTTTAAGAAATGCTTTATACCAAATGTTCGTCTTGAGCGCCCAATTATTCTAATTTTTGATGGCCATGTAAGCCATATTTCATCAGAACTAATACAAACAGCAATTGAAAATGAAGTAACACTTCTTAAGTTACCACACCATACCACACATGTTTTACAGCCACTTGACGTGGCTGTTTTCAAGAGTTTAAAACCAAAAGTTTACCTGAATATGCCCGAGAGCAATATTATCAGTGGATTTAAATCAACTGGCATATATGATCAAAATGTAGGTGGTTTTAACCGGTCAGTGATTGCCGAAAATATATTTCGTATTGATGAGTTACGAAATCATAAAAATTCTGTTGAGCGAAACCACACCACAACGGTGCAAACCGAAAACCATAATTATGTGCGACCAAACCAGGCAGAAAATATTACAAATATGGAAATTAGCGATTTTGAAGAAACTGTAAGTAATAATAAAAATTCTAAACAAACCCACAATGCTACAGTACCTATAACCAACGCTACAGTACGTATGATCAATTCGTAAGACAGAACTGAAGCTCAGTCATCTACAAATAAGTTCAGAGATACCACTGAAAATACAAATGGTAAGGAATCTAAAATTTTTGAAGAAATTCTAATAACAATGGTGAAACGCAATAAGCAGGATAGTGAAGGGAACAAATCTAGACGCAGGCTATGCCATGGTGCTGAAGTAATTACATCAGAGGAATATATTAAAAAGAAACAGGATGAAGAGAATCGCCGTTTGGAAAGAGAAGAAAAACTTAAAATAAAGAAGATTGCATTAACTAAGCCCTCCAAGGTAAATGAGCCTGCGAAGAAACGTAAAGCACATGTGCCAGTGAAAAAATTAAAATGTAATAATAAACCTGATTTAGATACGGAAACAGACAATGAACACGTGACATCAGATCTGTCGGATTTTCTATCTGAGAGAGATTCAGATCTTGAAAATATTCGATCAAGCATTACCGTTATTGATGGAGATTATGTTAAAGTGAATTACGAAGGGAGACATTATCCAGGAAAGGTATTAGAAATATGTCCTAATGGAATAAAAATATCACACATGACTACAGGCAGATTCAAAGGCAAAGGATGGAGATGGCCAGAATAGCCAGATGAATTATTGTATGATGAAGAGGATATCCTTAAAATAATTCATCCCCCAAAACCTATAAATAATAGAGGTCTTTTTGATGTACCTGAAAAGGTTTGGGAGTAGACTTTTTTATGCCCCTTATCTGTTAAGGACTTATAAAATACAAAAAAATAACTTTTTAAGTACTTCCTGGTGTTATGTTTTGTTAATAATGTTTAATTTTTTAAGTTTACTGGCTAGTAAGTAGATAACTGTACCATATTTGAATATATGAATTGATTTTTAAGTTTTTCAGTTTATAATATGAATATGAAAATAACTTATACACTGCCCAAAGAGGAAAAAAGAGAAAACCTATCCTGCAACCTTAATTTGTTTGTGGCATTATATAATTAATTGTCAGGATAAATCCGAATTAGTGTTACCAATATATTTTTATGTGTTCATAACGTGGCCCAGATACCTCGTAATTATTAGAATCCATTTTCACAGTATTTTAGAAGCAGTGGCCCAATTATCTCAGGTTTCATGGGTAACTGGGCCACCTGATGGATGAAAAAAAAATTTTTTTTGCTAGCGAGCTATTTTTTTAGTAAGTTTTGAGTACTGTCAAAGCAATGCTAAAGGTCCAAACAGATTCACAAAAAAATTATCAAATCTAAATTCATTCGTTTCGTTGTCCAGTAACTGCTTAAAGTTTTATGTTGTAAAATGGTGGCCCATTTACCCAAATTTACCTTACTGTAATAAATACAAGACATTTTTAGGTATTGAAAACTAATCGAAATTTTAAAATGTTTAAACTACTTTATTCAAAATATTATTGATGTAACTTCCTATGATGACTAGAATTTTCATTTTGGGTTTATGTCTTTCCGTTTTTTTACAAAAAAATAAAATGGTTAAGTGGCTCGTACTACCCGACATTCCCCTAATAAAAAATAATTAATCGTCGCATTGTTTATTTTGGTGGTGTGGTGCAAACAGAGCATTATTTTAATATTTAGATGTACACTTTTCCGCAACATGCAGCGCTGTATCGTATGTTCAAAACATAACCTATTATTTTCAAATCTGTAGGTTAAAAATTCACTTATTTGTATAAAAAATATTTTAATATAATGGAATGTACAATAATTGTGTGTCACAACATAAAAGTGCAGCTCAAATTAGCTTTTAAATACTAGTAACAGATCGTAATTATTTTTTTAGAAATATTCGAAATTCATGTTTCTTGGTATTAACTCCTAACATAAAATCAACAAATGGAAGATAAATATCGTTGTTAACTATTTATTAAGAGAATAATATTATCGTATTCTAATACGATTCAATCTTCTAAACTGTTGTAAATGGCATGTCATTTTGTTGAAAATGTATACACTCAAATTTTTACACCGAGAGAGTACCAAGTGGAACTTCTGGAAGCTGCAAAACAGAGAAATACAATTGTATGCTCTGGAACGAGCTCGACTAAAACTTTTATAGGTGTAAAATTGCTTCAAGAATTTGCCTGGCAAATGCGATGCCCAACTGGTAAACGAGCAATTTTTATTTTAGACTATCAAAATGTAAATGTTATGACATCTCACATAAGGTTATTAACCGATCTTAGTGTGATGAGTTTGACTGAAAGTGTGCTCGATGAGGAAGTATGGTTTGATGGTATTACTAAACATTCCGTTATTATAACTACAATAGATATTTGCACGGAAATTCTACAAAGCAAATATTTAGATCTTAATATACTTAATTTAATTGTAATTGACGATTGCCTTTATGGAGAAAGACAGTCATTGTTAGGAGTTTTAATGAACGAATATCATAAGCTAAATGAAATTGATAGGCCAAGAATATTAGGATTAGCTGGAAGTTTACTGGGACCTGATTTACAACCAGAATGTTTGGAAGATGAATTACAAAGACTTGAAAGCCTTCTATGCAGCTCAGTGAATACCTCAAGTGAACTTGTTACCTTATTGAGGTTTTGTTGTCGTCCACAAGAACGTCTGGTTGAATGTGCAAAAATGCAAACTTCACCTTTACAAGATGAATTAGAGAAAGTAGTTTTAGAAGCACTGGAATTTTTAAACGATCATCGATTTGATCCTAAAGAAATTTATGCGGATGAATCGTATTCTGCCGAATTAGAAATCATTCCAGATCCTAAATCTAAACCGAAACAATTATTATTAGATTTTTTAGATATTTTAAGAGATTTGGGAGCATGGGCTGCTGATCAAGCAGCATTTAGTTTGCTTACGCTTATTGAGAAACTGAAAGTAAAAATACCTTATGAACGTCATTATCTACTTCTTTGCATGATTTCAACGGTTTTAGTTAAAGTACGATCACTTTGTGATAACGAATTTAAAGATTTATCAGAAGTAGATAAGATTTATAAATATTGTAGTCCTAAGGTGTTAAGATTTTTAGAAATAATAAAGCAATTTAAACCTGCCGGAGAACGACCTAAAGAAGTTGCTGCAAGTATTGAACCAGTACCTGTTCCTACAAATATCAACCCTAAGATAAATCGAGGGAAGAATGTACGTGGTACTAGACGTACTTATGTACCACGACCTCAACAAGAAGATAATTTATGTGCATTAGTTTTTGTACACAATCGTATTACTGCCAAAGTCATCTTTACGTTACTTTCTGTAAGTTTTCATATCATTATGCTTTTGTATTAATGTTAAATGCTTATTTGTTTTGTTTGTTTCATGCCATTCATAAACCATATTTTTAATTCTAAAATACGTAATATACAATATTACCAAATGTTTGGCATTCTAAAATTGAATTATGGTAAAAATAATTTATTCTTCTTCGGGACAACTACAATACGATTATAATTTTACATGAAATAAGTTTTTAAATATCACAGACACCAATCTAGTTTAGTAACTGGAACCGTGCTGAGTTCTATTTATGTGATGTAAGTGGTACCGGATCTATCGTTAGCTTTGAAAATGTTACATACAGTGTGTTCATTTCACAACATGATACAATAAAACAAGATATGGTTTTGCACATGTTGCCAATCGTTGTGATGTCACGTGGTGAGAAATTTCTGTATGCCATTCAGACCCCTGTGGTTTGTTATTTGTTTTGTTATGTGTTTGCTACTGATTTTGTGTATGCTGTTATGTGTTTGATTTGGGATATGTTATACAGGGTGGCCTATTAGTGTGTGGACGGCAAATAACTTAAAAAGTATTAGAGATACAGAAAATCTTTCTTCACAAAAATTGTACAGTTGTTAGGGATGCACAATCGGAAAACAGTAGGTATACAAATTTTTGCTACAACGCGGAAGACATTTTGAACACTTACTTCAGTAGTTACAAGTACACGTAATTTTTTGCTATTCCTTTTTCAAACTTTTTTTATACTTAGTACCTAATTTCGATTAGTTCAATTAGTCACTGAAGCTTGATTTGTGCAACAAAAGTTTATTTTAGTAATGACTTTATTTTAAATTTATAGTGCAAGGTTTCATTTTGGATTTATCTTGTTTATTTCAATTAAAGTGTGGGCCATTCCACATCAATTCAACCAACAAATAATTATTTTTTTAACCAGCATCTCAGATCTTGACTATACTTGGCACATTTGTTCTACCCATTGAGATAACCAACCATGCCAAATCTTAATTTTCTATCTCTTGCCGTTTCCATTTTAGAGCAATTTTAAGTTTTGAATTTTCATCAATTCTAGCGAGCAGATGCCGCGAAATGATGCTAGCTGGAGTGTTGAAAATAATTTATAATTCTTTTATTTACCACCCAATAGTAATGAAAATGTATGGGCTTATTCTATGAATAATGAGGGTTTTAGAAAAAATACTTAATATCTATAAGTTAAATGGCAAAGGCTAAAAAATATTTTGTAAGAATTTTTGTCAAGTTTTTGAATAAAAACATGGTTTAGCGTAAAATTCTTTTTCATGGATAGGGTGTGTAATAACCCCACAAAATTTTTTTTAAATAATCCTTATTAAATGGGCTATCATATAAAATAAAGATTTTTATGGGGTTTGATTCCTTTAATTAATTTTTTAAAGTTGAATTTAATGTTTAAAATTTCATTTTTACGAAGCCGCATGCATGAATAGTAGTAAGTATTTAAGTGAAAATTAGTAAATAACCACTTTTCTATTTAAAACAAACTTGAACTTAAATTATAATAAAATTTAAACCTATTATGGATTTGATTTAATAGTCTATTTTAATAAATAATCCATGTATAGAAACGTAAACTATTCACAGTCAAGTCAAAGGTCAAAACACGAATGGTAAGCACTAGTAGTAAAACAGTGCACTAAATCCTTAATTCATACTGGTCTGAATGAGCCTCCTCCTTTTAAGTAGCAACAGGCTGTTTTCATGTCGTAACAGGCAGCTCAACAATCAGCTAGCTATTTTAGCAATTCTTGGTCAGTTTGTTTCTGGTGCTCCTTGAAGCAACATTAGTTCGTTCGTATATGAGATTATTTTAATATCGTGGTGTGTTTTATTTTAGAAGCAGTGGTGTATGATTTTTTATAATGTAAATTAATTTTGTGAATGAAAACGTTGTACATTATAATTGCTTTAAACTAGGTATGTGATCATGGTTTTATAAACAATTTGATTGTGTTATTATATTGAGGAGCCAATCTTTTTTTGAATAACAATCTTAGATACAGCCTACCTTAAACTATGTATTCTGGTGATCTTGTTTGTACTATTTGTTAAGTTGTGTAATAACTATCGAAGTCACAGTTCATTTTAATCAGTGGATTTCAACTGACAGGATACAAATGATCAACACAAACAGCAAAAATTGAAGAATATATAGAGGACTTATCATCTAAATTGGAAAACGTGTCCCCCACTCCTACATTGCAAAATCCCAATCCAAATTTTTCAAAACACTTAAGGAGTCTCCTGATGTAAAAAAAAGCTGTAGTATCCATGGATTTTAGTGAAAATTATTCATTTACCATCCAGGATGAAGCCCAAGGATACCACTGGCCCTCAGACTCTTGCACCTTGCATCCTATTATAATCAACCTAAACAGTGTAAAAGCGAAAAATCAGTCCTGTCTCTTTGTATATCTGATGACATGAAACATGATGTTTGCATGGTCTACAAAACCCAAGAAAGTGTGACTCAGTTCATCAAGGAAAATTATCCACATGTAACAGAAATCCATTATATTAGTGATGGCTGTGCAGGCCAGTATAAAAATAAATTTAACTTTTTGAACCTTTGCCTGCATGAAAGAGACTTCAAGATAGAAGCACAGTGGTCGTTTTTTGTAACCAGTCACGGTAAAACGGAATGTGATGGGATTGGTGGCACTGTGAAAAGACTAGCAAGAAAGGAGAGTTTACAGAAACCGCTTGGAAATCAAATGCTGTCTCCAATACAATTGTTTGAGTTTTGCAAAACCAACATTAAAAAAGTTAGTTTTTATTTTATTTCAAACGATGAGTTGTGTAAGGTTCGTTCAGACTTAGAGACTCGCTTTGAAGATGTACAAACAGTACCGGGAACTAGAAGTTTTCATAACTTTAAACCAGTAGATAGTGTAGGAAATTTGGAAGCCAAGAGCATCAGTGCTGATGAAAACCCTACCCTAACATATAATTTAAAGAACAAACCACCATTATTTGTGAGTGAAGAAAACTTAAACCCATCATGCTATGTAGCCTGTAGATATGATAATCTATGGTACTTTCGATTTATAACTGAAGTCAGTAAAGATGAGGGTGATGTGATAGTAAAATTTATGCATCCTGCTGGACCATCGCCATCTTTTAATTGGCCTAAGCGAGAGGACATTTGCCCTGTTCCCGTACCTCATGTACTTGCAATCGTTGATCCGCCTCACACATCGACTGGAAGAACCTACAGGTTTACAGAAAACTGTATGAAATTAATTGAAGAAAAAATTTTAAATAACCTTTGATATGGCAATTAAAGCTGAAAGTTAAAATACTGGAAATATTAAATATTCGTGAGTCTCTGATTCCTATGTAGTTTGTCTTTAGTTGTAACTAAAATAGATATTTAGAAAAAAAACCATTATTGTTCTTTTGTTGTACAACCCAAGTCAATGAAAAATCATGTCACAAACCAATCAACACGCACACGCACAAACACACACACAGCACACACACGCACACACGCACACACACACGACACACAACACGCACACACACCACACACGCACACACACAGCACAAACGACACAACACACGCAAAAACACAAAAAAAAACAAGCACAACACACACACGCAACACAACGCACATACGCACGCACACACAACACAAAACAACACACAACACACACGACAAACACACACACACAACACAAACAAACAAACACACACACACACACACACACACACACACACACACACACACACACACACACACACACACACACACACACACACACACACACGCACGACGCACACACACACACACACACAACACAAACGCACATGCGCGCGCACACGACATACACACACACACCACACACACACACACACACGCACGCGCACACAGCACACACACACACACACACACACAACACACCAAACCCAAACACAGAACACACGCACGCACGACACAGCACACACGACCACAGCACGCACGCACGCAACACACACCACACACACACACACACACACGACACACACACACGCACACACAACAAACGAACAACAACACTACGCTCGCACGACACACACACACACACACACACGACACAAGACAACACAACACACACACACACACACACACACACACACACGCACACACACACACAACGACAACAGCACGCACACACACGCACACACGCACACAGCCACAACACAACGCACACAGACACAACACACATCAACACACAAACACACACACACACACACAAAACACAAACAACACACACAACATACAACATACCAAAAAACACACACACACACAAACACACACACACACAACACAGCACCACACACATACACACACACACACGCACGCACAAAAAAACCACACCACACACGACACACACACAAACACACAAACGAACAAACAAGACAACATGACATAAAACACACACGCACACACGCACACACAACAACACAACAAAAAAAAACACACACGAACACAAAACACACACACACACAACAACACACACAAAACACACACACAACACACGAGCACGAAAACGCACGCACGCACCACACACACACACACAACGCAACGCAAACGCACGACAACAAACACACACCAAACACACACACAACAAACACAACACGCACAAACGAACAAACAACGACAACGCGCACGACACACACACACACAAACACACAACACACAACGACAAAACACACAAACACGCACGAGAAACACGAACACAACACACACACACACAACGGACAGAACGCACAAACAACAAACAACAACACGAACAAACACACACACAACACACACAGCACGCACACACGACACGCACACGCACACACACGCACACACGCGCGCGTACGACAAGTTTTTGCTCAAATTTTGTTTTTGGACGATTTCGAACATTGAAAATCAAAAAATTTGTTATGCATACAGTACTTCCCATCCGTTGTATGTGGACGTAATTAAATTAATTGCATATTGTGATAATTTTTTTTTATGTATTTCTTTTATGAATTATTTTTGTATGTATTATTAAGTAACGATTTACTGTAACTGACTTATTATTATGTATATTTCACTCTTCACCTCATGTTCTTCATCATTAGTTGCATTCTGCGTTCTGAATCGCTTAATGTTTCGCTTGTCAATAAACATTTTAATTTCAGTTTTTGAATTGCGCAGCATGTGAATACTCCTTGGGGATTATTTCCTTATATTTCATTAACAGCAATAGCTAATATAGCAAATAATATATTTTCCGCATCTTCTATATCACGCGCTAATATTAATTAACTGATATTTGCTAAATAAAACATGTTTACGCGTAAACGTGCAATTTTTAAAAAGATTGCGTTTGTTTTTGTATAATGAGCAACATCTATACGGATGTAACAGAGAGGTAGTTTTTTATCTTCGCATATGTTATCAGCATAATCGTGCGTGCGCGGGTGTGTAGGCGTGTCTGTGTATGTATACGCAGTGGTCCGTAAGTAATGGTCCAAAGTGAAATGTAAGATTCTCGGCCTCAAAATATTACGATCTGACGCAACTTGCTTTAATAAAATAGACACAGGGTGTCAAAAAAAATTTCGATTTTTGAAATATCTCCAAAACGAAAAAGGATGTTTTTATCATTCATGGTATAATAAAAAGATATTTGAAGTACATTGGTTTTAGCTTATGAATACGTTTTTATTATGCACAGTGGCATTGAACGCAAGGGGTAGAGCAACCTTTTAATCTCTAATTTCTACGCAAATTGTTAAAATACGTAACCTTGATGTTTTTCAGATAAAAAAGGTATACTTGTCTAAATTGATAAGTTTAACAGTTTAATTTAAATGATAGATCTAACCATTTTAACAGAATACTTTCATATAAACATAAGTCCAATAGTGCTTCATTTTCGAGATACAGGGTGTCAAAGTTCAGAACCTGCCTAAGCAGTTAGTAATAAATTCCTAAAAATGCAGATATCTTAAAAACTGTTAAAAGTGTATCGATTTAGACAAAGTATATTTTTTTATCTGAAAAACATCATGGTTTCGTATTTTAATAAAACAAATTCAATATATTTCCATTGGCGTACAAATTAGGGATTAAAAGGTTGCTCTACTCATTGCGTTCTACGCCACTGCACATAATAAAACGTATTAATAAGCTAAAATCAATGTACGGGGTGGCCAACTAAGAATGCGAGGTACTGTATCTGGGAAACTATACATCGTAGAGGCTTGCGGAAAAAAAAGTTATTACTAAAACGGCCAATACAAAAACCTGGAAAATATTTTCATGTTTCTGAAATGGCCGCTAGGGGGCGTAACTGCAATCTTGAATCTAAAAAGTGATATTTCTGAGAATTCTGCTATATTAACCTAATAAAAAAATAACTGATCTTTGAAGTCGAGGATAATCTGAACTTTTTTTGTTTGGCACTATAATCTATAAAAATAAAATGGTGGGGGGTATACAAAGGTTTCCTTAAATCAACCCCCGTATCTTCGAACGGCTAATCCGATTTTAACAAACTTGAGCGCGTCGAAAAGAGCTTTTCTTGGGCCACAAATGTTAAAATAATTGAAGTTTTGTTAGTTTCACATGTCGTCGCTAGAGGGCTTTGTTCGACATTCCGACAGAAACGGTTAATTTACGCAAAAAGATTAAATGCATTGGTATGACTTTTTTTCATGAACAAGTAGCTAAATGATTCCTAAACAAGCTCGCGAAAACCGCATCTCGATATCTAGTTCCTAACCTAAAATATCGGCCAAAGAAAACTTTATACGAAAATTCCTTAAATTTTAATTTTTTTTAACTATATTTTTCTGGAATTGTTTCTATTATGTAAGTTGTGGCGCTAAAAAGGACCGATTTAAAGGAGGAAGGTATTTAATGCCCCTGTAAATGCTCGAATGCTGACCATCACGCTCTATGCATTGCTGAAGCCTTTCATGACTATACAGCTTCAATTTCGGCTCTCGGTATGTTACGTATTGCGTCACGAATCCGGTTTTTCATATCTTCTCTAGTAGTAGGTTGAGTCCGAAACACGATGTTCTTTAAGCGCCCCCATAAATCAAAATCGAGGCAAGTTAAGTCTGGCGATCGCGGAGGCCATGGAAACAGACTTCCTCTTCAAATCCACCGCTGTTGAAATACTGCATTAATATGTTCTCGCACATTAATAGCAAAGTGTGCTGGGCAACCATCCAACTGCAAAAACAATTTTTGCCTTGTTTCCAGAGGCACATCTTCCAACAACAACGGTAATTGATTGGCCAAAAAGTCAAGAAATACATTGCCATTTAATTCTGCCTCTCAGTATGCCACACCATACATTTAAACTCCAACTTCCTTGGCGCTGAACTTCACGCAACCAATGGGAATTTTCTGCAGACCAATAATGCATATTGTGCACATTGACTCTCCCGTCACTACTAAAGGTGGTCCAAAGAATTTGAAATAAAAATTCTCTATTTTCGCGTATCGTGCCTATCATCCAATGGCAATAGTCTAACCTTCGATCAAAATCTTCCTCTTTCAAGGCCTGATGCAAAAAGACATGATATGGGAACATTCTTGAAGTAATTAAAAAAAGTTTAAACGAATACCTATATATGTTGATGGCCATTAGAACTTACCCATGGTCCTTCAAGATATTTTGAACCGTTGTCTGTGATATGCCCAACTAAGTGGATAATGCTGTTGTGCTAACATGAGGATTTCCTTCAATATAGCATAGAACACGGTTAATATTTTCTTGTGTTCTTCCAATTCTTTGCCGTTGAAACGAAGGCCGAAAACTACCATTGGCTCGTAAGCTCGCCACTAATCGGGAAAAAACTCTTACATCGCAAGGACGCCGATTTGGATATCGAGCCGCGTAAACTCTTCTAGCTACTGCGGCATTCTGAAGACATCCAACATAAACCGCAAGCATATCAACAGCTTCATTATTCGTAAAACGCATTTTGAAAACACAAAAATTGCTCAAAGTAACGCGAAAGTATTGACAACTATTGACAATTTGAGGATTATGTATGTTTTGTTTAGATATCTGTTTCCATTGCCTGCTTCTATTAATTGTATTTTTGTATATATCCATAGTGAATATGCATTTAAACAAACAAAAATAGGCCTTTCGTATAACTTTTAGCATTGCTTACTTGCCCGTAGTAATTTCAAAAGGGTGATTTTATTCTGGTGTATAAATTTACAAACATTTAAAATCGCAATTTCTAGGTAACCTATTCAGAGCCGAAATTGAAGCTGCAGTTTTGTCTACCCATAAGAGGCTCAGCAATGCACAGAGTGATGGTCAGCATTTCGAGCATTTACGGGGCATTAAAACCTTCCTCCTTTAAATCGGTCCTTTTAGGGCCACAACTTACATAATAGAAACAATTCCAGAAAAATATAGTTAAAAAAAATAAAAATTTAAGGGATTTTTGTATAAAGTTTTCTTTGGCCGATATTTTAGGTTAGGCACAAGTTATCGAGATCCGGTTTTCGCGAGTTTGTTTTGGCATCATTTAGCTACTTATTCATGAAAAAAAGTCATACCAATGCATTTAATGTTGGTGCGAAAATTAACCGTTTCTGTCGGAATGTCGAACAAAGCCCTCTAGCGACGACATGTGAAACTAACATAACTTCAATTATTTTAACATTTGTAGCCCAAGAAAAGCTTTCTTCAACAGGTTTGTTAAAATCGGATTAGACGTTTTGAAGGTACGGGGGGTGATTTAAGGAAACCTTTGAATACCCCCCACCACTTTCTTTTTATAGATACGTCAAAACGTGCAAACAAAAAAAGTTCAGATTATCCTCGACTTCAAAGATCAGTTATTTTTTTATTAGGTTAATATAGCAGAATTCACAGAAACATCATTGTTTTAGATTCAAGATTGCAGTTACGTCCCCTAGCGGCCATTTCAGAAACTTGAAAATATTTTCCAGGTTTTTGGATTGGCCATTTTAGTAATAACTTTTTTTTGCGCCAGCCTCTACAATGGATAGTTTCCCCGATACAGTACCTCGCATTCTTAGTTGGCCACCCTGTACTTTATATTTTTACTTATAGGGAAGAGTCAAAGATTTAGTTTTTAAAACACGTGAGGATATGAAAGATAGGATTCGAGAAGCAGTTCGAAGTATTTCCCGTACTGAAATTGAGACCAGTGTTAATTACGCTACAAAAAGACTGAATTTGTGCATAGCAAATGATGTCAAGCATTTTGAGTATTAAAATGATTAGATAGTAGTTAGTTTTGTAAATTTCTGTTATTAGTAGCTCTCTTAGTTATGTATCATTATTTATGTTAATAAATATTTTTGTGATGCCTTTTTACTTGTTATTTTATTCTCAAAACAATTTTAGCCAACAATCACCAACACTCATCCAAAAATGGAAATATCTTTGAAATGACAATCGATATCAGTTTGCGGTTTTGATAGGTCAATAAGTCATCTTATTTGCCTTTTTGTGAGCTGGTTAGAGTTATAGCATTTTATTTGAAATTTCTCAGAAAAAATCATGAATAGAGTTAGGTGTTACGTACCACCCTCTAGTTGCCTATTAAAAAGTGTTGTTTGTTTCTGGAATCTACCTTTAATTCTCTTTGCATGAAGTCTACGTTTGTGAAAATCGATTCACGCATATGGAAGTTAGTCTTTTTATGTCAACGAAAGAACACTTCTCCCACCACTTCGGAATAGGTGATACAGAAAAGTGACTTCAACAAAAGTTGTAAAATAGGACAGTAGTTTCTAAAATTGATATTTTTTACCAACCTACATTAGTGATAGATTGCGCCACCTAACGGAAAACTATGGACTCAAAAACATTTTTAATCATTCTTTTAGGGTCGATTGTGTTATAAGGTTTTTTTCCCCAAACTCTAGGATACGGCCGGTCGCCACCCTTAATGAATCATCCTGTATATTATTTAATATTCGATATTTGCTCTTATATTTTATATAGTAATACTTATTGAATACATCAAAATATAATTTATAAAAAGAATATATAAAAAAATTATCAAAATATTCCAAAATATTGTAAAATTAATTTAATTTTATTTTAAAATTATGATTTGAATAGTTCTCTCTTGTGCTGGGGAACAAGGGGTAGTTTTAACGTACAGGAGTTGCAGGTCAAAAATCAAAATACGTCTTTTGAGAGCTCTTAATTCAATAAACGATATTTACCCGCAAACAAGTTACTTATTCAATTTTAGTGTAGTTCTCACTTGAGTTAAATTATTTAAAGGGTTCTTTTGGGGTTAATGAGCTCAAAAATCGAAATGTCATTTGAAAAGCTCATAAATAACTCCTAATTCTGCCGCAAAAAACGATTCAATATTTTTATTTGTAAGGAATGCTGAATCGATGCCGACTTACTGAATATTTAAATTCCTCCATAGTATGACTAGCTCGAATTTTTTAATTTGCGGAATATAAAAGCTCATAAATAGCTCGTAATATTCATGTATTTGTTTTTATTTTACAAGCTTAGCTCGCCAGACGTGTTATGTAAATTGTAAAGAACATCTGAAAAACATAGTAGTTAGGTTATAGTCTTGGCAGTAGTAATATACCTGAGCTTTACATAGGTATTTTGAGCAATTACAACATACCATATTAGTTTTATTATCATTTGAAGAGAGACAAAAATTACATCTTTTACGCTTGGTTGTGGTTGATTGTTCCCTTACTTCGGCATTACTGATTGAAGAACGTGACTTTATAAACATTTCAGCTACAGGAATACTTCGAAGGAGGCGTTTTCTTTCTTGCAGTGATCAAGGAATTACCCAGTTCTTCAAGAAATAGTTGTCGTTTTCCAGCATTCCAGGTTGGAGTTACTTCGCACCACAGAACATAAGCGTTGTAAGCTGAAACGTCCATGATATTGTAAAATATAGTCATTGGCCATCTTTTACTTTGCCATCTGCAAGTTTATGTTATGATTAACTTGTCTACAGCACCTTTAGTTTTGTTGTAATCTAAAATCATAAACGGCTTTTTATGATCTTGATTACACACTCCGTTATCGTGGTGCATGGTGCTCATGAGCGTAAGATTTTTATTCAGTTTCGGAATATAGGAAACTATCGACGTGTCCTTGGTAAAGTAAAATTTTGAAAAAAGAACTTCTTTCCTGTTGCAGACCAATGCGGCTGGCAATTCAGGCTAATTTTTGCCAATAGTGTCAAGCATGGTTATTTTTCTTTTCAATAACATCTGTCCCAGATCTACTCATCTACTGTCACATTTTCGTGAACATTATAAAGCTTAGGTAAAATTGCAACCCATTCATCCCACAAGTCCCGTATGGGAGCTAATTTATCAGTTTGGCGTCATTGTGGGCGAGTTTTTTTATCGTCAAATCGAATTATTCGCGCAATTACATGAAATCGTTGTAGGGATATCGTTGCTCTGAATATTGCACGACCTACATTTCCATCCCATAGACTGGCTGTTGCCTCTGCATGAGATTTATACACTCCAGCTAGAAACAATAGGCCAAAATATGCTTCTAGTTCAACTAATGTTAGTTTTTGAAACGTGTCGCCACAAAGTCTTTTTCCTTTCGAATTAGACATTTTCAAAATTAGATTTACAATTTTGGGTGTGAAATATAAGAAGTACGCGGATTTTATATCAATTATTCGCGACGTAGGCCCAGGAATCAACGAAATAATATTTGCTGCTTATAACCTTCCCGATTGATGTGTCGTTTCATTCCATACTATATTGCCATCTTTTGAAGTTACGTGCTTATCCGTATCAGTTTCATCTGAAATCGTAGCTTCCACTTCATCATCCGATTCGCTATTATATATCTCGGTTTCGGGCAAATGGTCTTCTTCAGAAGCATTTGAATCACTATCAGAAACACACAAAGGTTTGTCAAGTTCACTATCCGTAAGACTCACTACACATTTTCAATAATAAATTTCAATTGTTAGGTATTTCTTATTAAAGCATAGCATCAAGTTTGATATTCACTACGAAACTAACACACAGATGCTCACTGGCTGCATTTATACGCGGAGACACAGTCTCAACTGGAATAAACTTGTTTACCGGTACGCAAATAACGCATGCAATATGCGCAATAATGTGGCAATATTTTGTAAGTTATTTATATTTATGAAAATAAAACAAAACTAATAAAATACATTCGTCTATTATAATAATCTGCTTCTCGTTCTTCTAATTTGAACCACACAAATCACCGGGTCATATAGACCCAAACACAGTGAGTGTAACAAATGTATTTAAAAAAAACTAATTATAATTTTTTAATATCAAACTAGGTACACCGTTATTAGAGTAATGAAATAGGAAGCTTAATACGAAGTGCCACAATATTTGAAAACGTTCTCATCGCGTGACATAATGCTCAGTCAGGATGAGTTTTGAAACAACGATCATTCATATCTTGTTTTCTTTGTATAATGATTTCAAAAATATTCAGTCTTAATAATTTTTGACACGCCATAAATCTGTCAATTGTATACTCAATGCTGATCAATCTCTAAACTTATTAGGGGAGTGTGATTTATCCCTCCACTACAAAATTTACAGGGTTTTCTCAAAAGATATTAAACCTGGATACCTTTGAAATTAACACACTATATAATCATAATCCAGTAAGTATTATTTATTGTTTATACTGGTTTGTAATAAATAATTTAAGTTTGAGGATTGTTTAAACAATGAAAATGCTATTTACTTGTATTGAATAGAGGTTGAGGTGAAATTTTTTTTTGGTTTTCGTAAATTGAACATTATTTTACTTTTATTATTATCGAGCTTATGTGAGACAAAGTTTGTGTTTATTTTGTTAGGTGTAATATGCATTAAACTAGTAAACATTGTTCGTAATTAAATATGAATCTCGTAACGGAAAATTATGTATTTAAGAAGATATGACACTGAAAATTAATTGTGAATGCATTGAAATATTTTGTATAAATATAACGTAAATCTTATATTCAAGTTCAAAATAAGTTTACAAGTTAACATTCAAAACTATTAAATGAATTTTAAACGAAGTATAGATTAATATGTATGTTATTAATGTTAATAAATTAACATTCAATTCAGAATTTATAAAAGATAACGAACCGTCACTGTTCAAACCTTTATTGATCTTAGTTTGGAGGTTACATATAGCAGCGCCGCTTATCGTTAAAATTTATACTAAATTCAACAAAAATTGTTAAGAAATACAACAAACAGCATTTGAAAGATCTTGTTTTGGTCAATCTGAGTTGCGCATAACTGTTACCTACTATGTTATTTTTGCAAGAATATGTCATTGTAGACTACTTCTTAAAATGGATTCAATAGAAATGATTACAAATTCAATTTAAAATTATGTAAACGATTTTGATCGGGTAAAAATCTTAGTTCATTTATATTAGGATATTTAAATTATATAAAAATTATTAGAGTGGAGTTTCACAGTAGTCCTAACAAACTATTTAAAAATTCATATGGTTCTACGCATAAATTGAGACTACGAAATGCGGAAATGTCGAAACTTAAAATTTTTCGGACATTTTTTTATTGTAATTTGAAATCGTAAAAATTTCAAATATTAAAATTAAATTTTATATATATATATATATATATATATATATATATATATATATATATATATATATATATATATATATATATATATATGAAATACGCTTAGCTGAATTACAAATAAGTATTAGAAGTAAATGATTCTCTAATTATTGAAATTTAAAAATTATTTTTTACACCTTCGCTATGTGAAACTTAAAATTCGATTACCGCCGGAAAATTCAGACTGATAAACTGTTTTAAACCTTAAAAGGTGTTAAAAGGAACTTTATTTAATTAAAATTAAGTATTTTAATATTTTATTTTACCCATAATTAAGATAATTGTATTACTTTTATCTGATGGTAATACAATCATCTTCTCATCCTTTTTAAGATCTAATTACGTTGCCAAAGGTAAATTACTGTTTTTTCCTAATTTGTAACTTTTTTATTGTTTTTGTACATCAAAGATAAAGGTTTAATGAATCTAAATTAGAAACTATATTCTCAAATTGTTTCTTTTGGTTTATCGCAAAGTTTCATTAAATCTCATATTCATTTGAAAAAATTGATTAGGGTTTTATAACCGTTCTTTTATTATCTAATGATTC
>JARFJB010000362.1:0-291099 GCA_036346205.1 Vesta saturnalis | reverse complement strand
ACCACGACATTATTTTATTATGAACAGGATACGATTTGCCACAAGACAAGGTTTTATTGGATCAGTACCTCTACCTGCTATCACAGATTAAATACATCTGTGCTGCTATCCTAACCTAACCTCAACAATTTTAAATTCCGTTTGGTATGAAGTTCTGCGCAAATTTGTGCGTTGATTTACACAAAATTTAGAACAAGTTATATAATTTTTATAATTTAATCTTTTCAGAAAAAATTTACAGTTTGCAACGTCTGTAAATTCTTTTATAAAATTCACATGCAAATTTGATATGAAATTTACGTAAATGTCAAACGGCCTTAAAATTTAACTAAATGTTGATATCTACAAAATAATATGGAAATAGTACCGGAAGGAGGCCTTTAGAAAATAATTAATTTTTTAGTCACTTGACAAAAACTTATTAACGAATACTCTTAACACTTTCTAATTTTGTCATTAAAGGTGTATATTATAATAATTAATCTTAACAATTTCGGGTGATATCACAGGCAGTTAAGCAGATATTTTTAAAAAACGTAAATCGTTGACAATATTCTCAAACCTCGTAACTGCGTAACACAACATTTTTCAGGGGAGCTAAAAAAGGTATATTTTATAATGTTTTAACTAAAATAAAATCTGACGACTATAATCCTGATTATATTTTATATAAAGAAACGATACGGTATATATTTTCTGTTTTTGGGATAATATTGCAAACTTATGAAGAAAAATGTAACTTACGAGGTTTGTAAGGCTACTAAAATGTGAAGTCTATTAAACAAGGCATTTTATTTTAAAACTAAATACAAGCTATATAAAGAAAGAAACTTAATAATACTTTAAATTCTTGTAAAACAAATGATAGTCTGTTTTAAGAACTTTGGTTAGATCTTGTAATTGGTCATACTTGTCCTTTTGAATTCCAGGAGCAGTGGTGTATAAACCAACCGGCTTTTCGGCTGAAAATTTCCCTGGTCTTTGGGGTATGGGCCGCCAGGAATCTGTGGTTTTCAATTTATATTCAATGGTAAGATCTGATCCATTGTATTTTAAGGCTCTCAAATCCGTAACAACTGGATCAACTGCCTTTTTTCCAGGACGAATAGAGTTATAATATTTCAAATTAGAATAAGCCTTAAAAAATGTGTGTTCTAAATAAATCACATTGTAAGGCATAGGATTTTTCCGTGCAGTTTCAATTATATTTACATAATCAGCTGGAACGCTGATAATCCTATTCTTGATTTTCCGTTCTATCACACTATGCACGGAATCGCAACTCATTTGTGTATGACCCTTCTCTAAAATCTTTTGGGTAATACGTACATTTTTTAACGCTGAACATTGTAGTGCGTTCGATAAAATAGAGTTTCTATTTTGATATGAGCAACCGTCACTCCATAAAATTACTTCATTTAACTGTTCGTTATAGTTTTTCTCGATATAGTCTACGATGCAAGAGGAGAACTCATTAGCTGTAACGTTTCCCTCACCCTCATTCCAGACATAACAGGTAACTTCGTGTGTAACATTATTAAACATCGTAAAGTTATGAAATATTAGTTTTTTTTTTATAGTATATGGCTGAAGCTTTCAGGAGTGGACACAGAAGAACCGCCTGTAGGTCCATTGTGATCATCAGAATGCTTTTATCTAATTTAGCTCTATTTGCGTCTTCTTTCATTTCCTTTCTTGCGTCTTCCTTCCTCTGTTGATGTTCTAACCATTTCTCCTCACTTAGGTTATTTACTTCGTGCATGCAACACAGATCGCACTGATCCTTTTAGGGTTGGAATAACCCAATGTTTATTTGTGTAAACATTTTTTTAAATTGAGTAAGGGATAATGGCTTTATTTTGGCTTCAGAGCAGTTTTCGACGTACACATCATACACTTCTTTTTTGGATTTAAAAATCGACTCTAAATATAACTTGCTAGACTGAGACCTGCAGTAGTGTGAAGGCATTTTCGGTAGCTCGTTTAAAAATGATTCCAAATGTATATTTTGTTTAGGTTTCAAGGATATATTCGATTTTCCTACATTAAGAGAAGACTTATGGTGCCCTTTTAAAGCCCAATCTCTAGCAGTCCATTCCCCAATTCCCAATGTGTGCAAAAACATTTGTTTGCATACGTTTAACCTTTTGTGATCTTTTTTCAAGTGGTACATTAAAGTAACGGCTTTTTTTGGGTGCTCAGAGTTGAAATCCTTTTTTCTTGATTTTGGCGGACAAACATCTATTAGTCCTGAAACAAATACTTTTTTTTGGCCCCAATCCATATTTTCCCAAAAGTTGTTAAATATTTTCAAACGATCCTCGTGAATAAATTTATTACAGAATCGACTTTGGGTCTTGGAACACAACTTGCTAGAACACGCTTGGCCAAGCTGTCTTTTTTTCTTTACCACAGGAACCGTTTTTCCTTCACTTAGCTTCCGACCTTGGTACTCTTCTCCTTTTCTTCTTTTCGCAATATTTATATTTTTTTGCCATAATGAGCAGTCACTTTGACCCTTTAAAGAACGTTTTCGTTTTGGTTCTTCAATGGGAATCTCAATAATCGCAGCTATTTCTATTTCTTTAGTTTTGTCATGTTTTTGGTTATTTATGGAATCTTCGTCAGAGCTTGAGTCATTTCTATCATCGGATGGGTCATAAAGTTTGTCTGACCTTTCACTCTTATTAGAGGGTGAATATTCATCCTCATCAATATCTTCATTTGTGTGCTGATTTTCAACATTAACATAATATGGAACCAGTGGCGTCCTTAGGGTGGAGCGAGTGGAGCGGCCGCTCCAGGCCTCGCGCTGAGGAAGGCCTCGCGCTGCGAGGCCTTACTCTCGCTAAAACACAATAAGTAAAAGTTTTGGTTGAATTGAAATAGTGTGGAGAGTGAAGATATACATGCCTAAAATATAAAGTCTGATTATACGTGCAATATTTTCAATTATTGGATAGATAAAACAAAAACGAACAAGATATTAGTGGCTTAAAGAAAGCAATGCAAAACATCGTTTGATAGCGGCGCGGCGGCAAAATGACCGAACCCTAGCCTCGCGCTCGTCCGCGCCGGTGAGTCATACTCGCGCCGATAGACCGACGAGCCTGTCACACATGATATCCTCCCCTCCCCTACCTCCCCGCCCAACAGTCATGTCACACCCTGCATCCATGACCCATCAGTTCAGTAGTAACGTTCTTGTTATTTGCATCGCGATCGCGCATATTAATTATTGACATTGTGACTGACTTTGTAGTTAATTATTTATATTTAAATAAGGTGTTATCCTGAGTGCCGACTGTGGTAGGAGCGTCGTTCTGTGGAATCGTTTTTCGGTTTTTTGATTATGTTTTAGTGTATGACACAGATTTTAATCATGTCTAGAGAAAGAGACAAATGTAGGAAATTTGAAAGTGGCTATGAAAAACAGAAGAAGAAGGACAAACGTGAAAAGTTTTTAAAATCACAACAGGGTGCGCTAGTTAAATTTTTAAAACAAGATGGAGCTGAACTTCAAGATGGTGGATCAGCTGCTGTTGAGAACTTGAGTATCGTGAGTAGGAAAACTGAAACACCCGTAGATCAAACTTTTCCAAGTACAAGTAGTTTTAATGAATTAAGCGATTTTTTGCCGTCTGGTAATCCTTCAGCATCTGATACTCAAAACCTTTCAATTTCTGCGGGAGAGTTAAGTATTGATGTAAACGATCCTTTAGAACCTGATCCTCAAAACCTCTCAATTTTTACAGAAGCTGAAGGGTCTGTTTTTGACATTAACGATCCAGGTGCTTGGCCTGTTTCGTTTTCAACTGCTAAATTTGATGAAATCATACAAAAAGGTCCTTTGCAAGTAATTAATTTTAGTTTTCCTCAAAATTCAGAAAAAAGACATTTTTCGGCTAAATATTACAAAAGAATCATGAGCAACGGAGAAGAGGTGCATAGGCAGTGGCTTGTGTACAGTAAAACTAGTGACAAGGCATTTTGTTTTTGCTGTAAATTATTTGGTAACAACACTGGGTCTCAATTGGCTGGTGAAGGTTACAGTGATTGGGCACATATTGGCAGAGGACTTGCAACCCATGAGACGTCACCAAAGCATGTTGAGAACGTTAGAAAGTGGAAAGAATGTGAAGTGCGTTTAAACAAAGCGTTAACAATCGATAAGAAGCACAGGGAATTGATAAACAAAGAAAAAGAGCACTGGCGTGAGGTTCTCAAAAGAGTTGTTAATGTTATTAAATATTTGGCAGAACACAACATTGCTTTCAGAGGATCAAACAGCAAACTATACGAGCGAAACAACGGCAATTTTTTGGGACTAATTGAGATGTTGGCTACTTTCGACCCCGTCATTCAAGAGCATGTTCGGCGAATTCGATCATCTGAAATTCATGATCACTACTTAGGGGCGAACATTCAAAACGAATTAATAATGCTGTTGTCTGGAAAAGTAAAATCCAAGATTGTCACGGACATAAAAACAGCTAAATATTTCTCATTAATGTTAGACTGCACACCTGACCTTAGTCACAAGGAGCAGTTATCCTTGGTGATACGATTTGTGAAAATGGATTTTAATGCAAGCAGTTCTTTTGAGAATGAAAATGAAGGTGTAAGCATCGAAGAACATTTCCTTGATTTCTTAGACGTTAAGTCAACAACAGGAAAAAATCTAACTGACGTCCTTCTACAAGAGTTAGATGAACTTGGATTACAAATCAAAGACTGTAGGGGACAAGGATACGACAACGGATCCAACATGAAGGGTATCCACTCTGGAGTACAGGCACGCATCTTGGAAATAAATCCAAAGGCATTTTACATGCCCTGCGCTAGTCATAGCCTCAACCTCTTAATTTGTGACGCTGCAAAATGTTCCCCTAAAGCGATGACGTTTTTTGGTGTCGTCCAAAGAATTTATTTACTTTTTTCCGCCTCAACAATGCGGTGGGAAATTTTAATGAAACATGTACCGAATCTGACTGTAAAAAGGTCCTGTGATACTCGATGGGAGAGTAAACTGGAAAGTGTGAAAGCACTCCGATATCAAATTAAGGAGGTTCACACTGCATTAGTTGAACTAGTTGAGGTCACTGAGGATCCAAAAGCCAATAGTGAAGCACAGTCGGTTAAGAATGAAATAAGTAGCTATGAGTTCTTACTAGCTCTATGTATTTGGTATGATGTGCTGTTTGCTGTTAACAGTGTTAGCAAAAACCTTCAGGCTCAAAAAATGCACCTTGGAGTTGCGTCACAGTTACTTCAAGGGCTAGTTCAGTTTTTTCAGAAATTTAGAGATGAAGGTTTTGTGGCAGCAACATTGACAGCAAGAGAACTTGGTGAAACTCTGGGTGTAGAGCCAAAGTTCAAAGAAGCAAGGCAGAGAAAGAAAAGAAGAATGTTTGAGTACGAGGGAGAAGATGAGCCTATGCAGGAATCTGCCGAGCAAACGTTTAAAGTTGAGTATTTTACGTTATTGCAGATACTGCAGCACAGTCCTTGAAAAGAAGGTTTGAACAAATTGCCAGTTATGATACAATGTTTGGATTTTTGTACCATGTTAAAGAACTAAAAGAAATAAAAGAAGACAAATTGTTTCAAAAGTGTACAGACCTAGAATCGTTTCTGAGTTTCGAAGAAGAAAAGGATGTTTGTGGAAGAGAACTTTTTTCTGAGCTTAAGGTACTTCGTGAAATCCTACCAGCTGAGGTTGTAACAGCTGCAGGAATATTACGATTTATGAACAGAATTCAAAACCCGTTTCCTAACGCATTCATTGCGTATAGAATTTTACTCACTATACCCGTTACCGTGGCAAGCGCAGAGAGGAGTTTTTCCCGCTTGAAACTTATCAAGACATATTTAAGATCTTCCATGAGTCAAGAAAGGCTATCATCCTTGGCAATGCTATCGATTGAATCTGACACGACAGCCAAAATTAATTTTGATGAGATTATTGACGACTTCGCTGGAATGAAAGCGAGAAAAGTACAGTTCATATAAGGTGAGTCAAAGTTGATAATAACACAATTTTAAATATAGTTTATCTAACAATGAACGATTGCATTTACAGTATTATTTTACATCGGTTTAGCTGGAACTATCTGTTTTATTAAGTTATTTTATCTTATAACTCATATTTTAACAGGCCTCTATTGTAGGCTATAATGTGTTTTATTATTTTACAGATGTGATGTGAAAATTATAAACCTACATTAACAATGGAACAATGGAAGAATTTAATAAACAAGATATGAACATCTAAAAAGATATGGAACGTCAATATTAAATAAGTATTTACAATAATGTATATGTTTATTATAATTTACTATTTGATTTAATAAAAAGCAAGAAAGAAGACATTTCGTTTTTTCTAATGAATTTATTGTTTGTTAGACAAAAATTACTATGTTTAACATTAACAAGCACTGTTTAAGCATTACTTAAAGAATAAACTTTGTTTTGATTTTTCTAGCTCATTTTTCTGAGATTCCTATTGTTTTTTTTTTACATGAAACCTGAAACGAAATTACTCGAAACATACCAACCTGAAATGGGTGTTTTGCACCACCCCTCCCCCTTTTAGAGTGTAAGAGATAAACGTTTTGTTTATCAAAAAGCTTACAATATACGACTTTGCAAGTATAGCTTGACAAATATTTTCCGGAACCCCCCCGGTATCCATAGTTAAAAAAGGCCTCGCAAAAATGTTTTGCTCCAGGCCTCGCATTTTCTAAGGACGGCACTGTATGGAACAGTATTAGAATATTCTAGTATACCCTCAGAATTTTCAATTTTATTACTAGTTGAGGCTGAGGGCCCTGCTTGGGGTGATAAATGCTCGCCATCATCAATTGTGATACCAAGTTCATTCGCAATATCTTCTGGACATTCAATGATTATATTAGTTTCTGTCGCACTTGTCGGGTAATCACTTACTTCCAGTACTAAAAAAATAAGATATTAGGCGTTTGGCGTTTTGGATTTGTTTTGTTTGATATTATAGACAAAATACGTTTCTGTTCATATTTTGGAGCATAATTACTTACAGTTAAAATGTGTCCCAGCAAAACCCAATTTAAATAATAGAATATTTATTATCCAAGCCAAAGTTTCCGAAAAAAGGAAATACTGACGCATTTTTTAGGATAACAAAACTCCAAGGCAAATCGTAATACATAAACCCACATCGTATTCTGTCAGAAATATAAATAAGATCAAATACTTACATGTTTCACGTGTAAATTCTGTTAGTACAAATTGGGGTGAAGTTACTTTTTGCACTCCTGCAAATAAAATAAAACTTTATCCTTTAGTTTATAGTTAACCACCCTGACAAATAATAAAGTGCTTGACAAAGAAATCAGCTTGGTTAGCTAAGAAAATAAATATCAGATAATAATACGAAAGCTAAAATAAGCGGTACCTATTGTTAAAACGTGTCTAGTATTTTTTTGATAAACAAATATTAACAAGTACGATATTTAGCTGTGCCACTAACGTTTCTTTTTCGTGAAAATATTATTCAACTAAACAGAGTGTAATTTTTTTATGTAATAACAAAATAATAACATAATAGCAAAATAAGGTAAAGTTTACATACCTATTTGAAGGTTAGATTCTTTCATTGGATCTTCTTGAGGAAATATTTTAGAGTCCACTACAGAAATTCTATTCTCTTGCTTATTTCGAACTAGTTCTACCATCTTTAGTCCTCTTCCAGACATTTTAGTACAATTTATTCACAAAAATTAGAGCATAAAAACTAAGAGCAACACAGTTACGAACGAATTTAAATGTAAACAAACAGACATACAAGGTTTAAGAATATCGTTTTGTAACGCGCGAAAACAGTATGTCACAACTCGTGCTTTCATATATGAAGTTTGGATTGTTATTTTAGAACAATAATAGTTACGAGGTTCGGTTTGTTTAGATTTTCATAGTCAAATCATTTTTATTTCATATGAGGTTTGGTAAAATAACGTAGAAACATACGAGGATTAGTTTGGTGCAAAAAAATAATTTAAAAAAAAAATTCGACTTACGGGGTTTGAGAATATTGTCGACGAAATATAGGTGATGCAAGACGCGTTACCATCACTGTACATTTCAAAAATCCCTTAATTGTCTCATGATATTTGATATGTTTAATACTAAGACCACAACATAATAGTATTTAATATTTTCTTTTGTTACTTCACCCAATTTCTTTTAGCTGAATAAGACTAAAACTAATAAGGGATAAGCAAGAAAGGTTTAACTCTACAAATCTTGGGTTTATGAATTATTTCTACTGTTATTATTAAACATTCACTTTATTCGGACGTATTTAAGCTACATAAACACAAATATTAAATAACTGTACGTATATTATCCATCTATAAATATACTTTACAATTATTAATAATAAAGTAGGTACTTACGTTAAATATGTATGAAAATAATACTTATAAGCATTTTTAAATCATTTAATTGGTAGTTATTTATACCAATATCGATATTAATGAGTAGTAGTAAATACAAAACCTTTGGACAAAAATACTATTAAACTTTAACTTTAAAAATTAACAAAACATAATCGACCATAAGACATATAAGTATTTATTATATTGCAAAGTAGGAAATAATATAATTTTTACAATAACTGATTGAAAAAACTGAAATCGTATAATTGTTTGATTAAAAGGAAGAAGAACGTAGGTATGTGCTTTAAAAATTACATTTTGAGTGTAACAAGGGGAGCTCCTCAAACGTGCAGTTACGCTTAGGTCCCTACAAAGGTAAAATCCGCTACTGGGTATAACAGAGTAAAATGTTAATTGTATCATATCATCCCGTTTGCATCGAAGATAATTTATACTAAAAATAGATATCTCCTAAGATAAATCACATTTATTATATCATCTTATTTTCGAAGCGTACTTAACGTAATTTTTTTACCTAAGTATTTTTATACTGCATTACGTCTTAAAACTAGTAATATCTGAATCTGTACAATACGCAGAAATGAATAACAGCCAACGTAATGGTTTCGCTGACTTCGTGACCTGACAACGTCGCAACATCAGTTCCGCCGCAAAGATAGTTATTATAGATGGCGTCCTAGTACAGCATCATCTGACTTGCCACAAATATTGGTCTTCATTCACACTTCATAGAACTCAATTGTGGCAATTCCCAATTTATTTCACATCCTTTCACTTTTACGGCATTTTTGCGACGGGAGGACTTTTACGTAAAGAAAAAACAATTATGCATCTACAACATCTCTTTGTAAAGCCCACCGGAACGGCACAATTTATATTTAAAATTATGGCATCTTGAAAATGTTGCCATAATTTTACATCACGCACGCACGCACCCACACACACACACACACACACACACACACACACACACACACACACACACACACACACACACACACACACACACACACACACACACACACACACACACACTCGCGCGTGAAAATATTTATGGTATCACGTGAATTATCCTGATTTGTGGCACATTTGAGATACGGTAACCGTTTGATCAAGCCATGTTTCCGAAACTTGTAAAAGTAATTTTTTTGCAGATACCCTCCATACAAAAGATTTTATAGGTGTTTTACGTTTATGGCGTCATAGCCATAAATATTATTAGTTATGATATGTGTATCTTTAATGTCCTAAATCTTTCCTAACATACATTGTATACACATAGGATACCATAATTATACCAATACGTACGCATGTGTTAAATACAGTGTTGTCAAACGTACTGCACGATTTTACCCATAGTTTTATGCTTTTAAGTGGTTTTATGTACTTAACTCCAACTTCTATTTAATCCCTTTTAATGTTTTAATGTTTTAATGTTTAGTTTATTTATAAAAGTACGAGTTACGAGAATTTGTAAATTGAAAAAAATGTGTATGACATAACCTATTAAATGGTACTTCTTATGAATGCTAATAATTTTTTTTATTGATACTGCAGTCTGCAATTGTGGTAATTAGTACTTTTTTAACTGTATTTATGAATGTTACAGTTGTCAAATTATCGAGTGAAACCTAGCATACAGCAAAATATGTGTTTATCTATTAGCTAAATTGTAGACATTTATGAAATTCGCGGAGCTGGGGCTCTTAAAGATAATTTTTGCGTGTTAGTGCTGAAAAACAATATGTCTATATAATAACTGATCTGATGTAAAAATTATGATCCTAGCAGCTGATTGGTCAATGTACATAATCAGGTCTTTAAACTTAACTTATCAACTGTAGGTCACATTAACTAATATCAACAAATGCCAATTCTAAAATCAATGTTCTAGATACATGAACTAGTTATTGTTATAACTAAATACTAGGTAACCTTATTGTAAACAATAACTAGCTGGTGTATTTACGAATAGCAATAAGTTTGTTTTATCAAAGGTTAACAATGTATTTCTTATGCTTCTTGCTTAGAATGTGGTAACAGTACATTGTTATTCATGTGGACATGTTTCGACAAAAACCTGCACTTCAATGATGAAGTAAGAAAAAAAGGTACCACAGGTGTATTCCTGTTATAGGTAAGTTTATTGTTGAATAGAAAATAGACACAATAAATTTTTATCTTCAGATTTAATTGTAGATCACATAAATAATCCATCATGCTCAAATTAATTGCAGATCCTGCTGTACTCATGATACACTTATGAAAAATTATCAAATTGATATCAAGGACATCCAGGTAACTAAAGGTTTGTGTATTAGTAGGTAATAAGATAACTATCTTTTATTTTTGCAGATAGAAGAAATTTAGTCGATTCCTTATTCCAGACTCAATGTGTATCCAACATAAGAATCATTGTACATTTAAATAACAAATGAACTCATAATCTATAGTTACCGATTTTTATTATATAAAGTAGCACAGTAATTTTAGACATACGCCATTTCATATTCACAACAATAGTAAATATTTTAGTTTAAACTGTTATATCAATAAATTACTTATTTATGACATTTATAATCATTTTCCAGTCACAAAAGATTTGTTAAAACTATAGCAATTCTTTATAGTAATAAACAAAATAGTTATGAACAAGCTCTTTTTACCCATGCACATGCATAGAAACTGCTCAATTTTAATATAAATTAAAAAAACTATTCAAATTTAATTTATATTAAGTTCTTATTTTATTATAAGCATTATGAAATTAAACCATCGAGTATAAAATTTTATTACTAAATGGTTAAATCTAGTTCAACTTATTCCGGTTAGATCTGCTTTTTCTTCAAATTCTGTTTTAGCATCATTTTTAAAAAGTAAAACAAAGGTTCTAATCTGACTGTAATCATTTATTAATCGAAATGTTACAATTTCATCATATTCTTAATTTTTGTGATCTCATTTTTTACACAAAATTTTATATCTGTCCACTGTCTACCCGTAATCTCATATTTCTTAATGAATTCTTCACACTGTAGCTTTCCTGGTACTGCACCATTTTGAATATTGATTTTAAAGAATTTTATGACTGGTAATTTTTCAGTGTCTTTCCATGGTTTCTTTACAACCTTACCTGAAACAAAAAATAATGTGTAAAATTTGAATACCAGATGAAATATGTACAATAAATCAGAAAATTAACTACTTATTTAATTTTAAAGTAATCTTTAAGTAATCTTAATTTTTGCTACAGTCACATTAATTCAACAACTCAGTATGTTTTCCTACCTGTGCCTAATATGGTAATTATCTATTTGTAGTTTTGAACTAATTTTGACCCTCACCTTTTACATTCATATCACTTGCAATTTCCTTAGAATCACTATGTGTATTAGAGTAGATTTCGTCCTCATCTAAGCAAATTTCTTCATCTCCTACTTCTGGTAATTCTAAAAAGTTAACATTTTCAATTCTCTATTCATCAGTCAGAATGTCAACTTACCCTTTAAATTTATTTCATTTAATTGTTTTCCTTTAAATCTATTGGCTTCTCCTGCATTAACAGGCATCGATAATCTGCTTTAAAATTGACGATGAACACGAATGTCGTGTCCAAGATGACGTACTAACCAACCAGTTTCATTCTCGCTAAGATCAAAAATTTGGGTTACGGTCGCCACATATTTTCTAAGCTTTGTTCCAGTTATTCTATCTGGGAATTACAATTCTACCTCGTTAATAGATTTTCTAAGACATTCGTGTCCACGCATATATCCATTAACAGTGTTAGCGATGGCAAATATAAATGGATTTTGTGTTACTTCTGGTGTTAAAATAACTGGCACTTTCCGACAACGTTTACCAACAATTTCTACTACAGAAAATCGTTCTGCTAACTGTTGTTCAAAGGTTGTTAAGGATTCTTTTAATTCCACTGTACTTTGTTGAGACCAATGTGGTCTTGACAAATACTGACTAATCATTATTCTTTCTTGAAGCTTCACCAGATCTTCTTTTGTTTAACAAAATTAGTCGACAAAGAACTAATGATGCTAACTTGCCCAAATTTGATGAGTACACTGTTTTTTTACACTTTCCCTCAAAATTACTATATTTTTACTTATAAAATTATTTAACTTCAGTAAATCGGAGGTTATTGGTAACCGTTCACTAGAATTTAAGAGCACTTGAGCTGACTTTGAACACCATTCCATATCCATTGTGTAAAAAATGCTTCAAAGACTTTTCCATTTTTAAATCTTCAACCCGTAATGCAGATCCCCTTAAAATTGCAGCATATTTTTTTAAATGATGTCCTATTTTTAACGCTAGAGATGGAGTTTCAAACCCAGGTCTATGACAAATTCCTGTATGTATTACACATAACTTTTTTGTCGCCACCACTATATTATCAAATTGATCCGGTACAAGGAAAGAACCAAGATCTGCATTTTTTGAGTTAACTGTATCTTGTAGGGGAAGGTGGGGAACATTAGGCTATAGGGAGCATTCGGCTACCACGTGTAACTATTAACAGTGTTTGAATTTGGCGCTACTTTTGCACGTAACATGTTGGTAATATAATAAACGCAAACAGTAATGTGCGTGGTTAGGTTTATTCCAAGTTTTTAGTGGTCTTTGTGGGCTGCGAAATATTGGCATAATTCGAGGTAAGTTTTTTAATGTACTATAATTATCTGTAAAGATGTGAACTTTTACACTAGAATTCTCACATGTAACATAGACTTGAAGGCATCATTTACGTTGTATTTTCAATATATAGCATAAGCTTTGAAGTATTTTTATAACAAATGGGAAACAGTCGGCCACCTGGTATGGTCAAGATTCGGCTGGCAGCCAAATGATCCCCATTCTGTTATATTTTCGTATATTCAAAATGTGCCATTTAATTGCTTATTCATTTAATACAGATGCCTAAGCTATACGTCAAAAAGACCAACCGTTGCGATATTAGTGAGGCGCGTATTAAATTGGCCATCAAAGATGTATTAACGAAGCGTCTATAACAATATAAGGCTGCTCAAGAATATGGTGTAGGTAAAAGGACAAACAATACAATCACGAATGAAGATTCTCTTGAAGAAAAAGTCACGGGAAGAACTTGAACGTGAATTTGAAGATTCTGGTAGAAAAAGTGGCGAAGAATTTGCGTTTCCAAGCAAATATAGTGTAATAAAGGAATGCAAAGTACCAAAAACATGGACGCTGAATAAAATTGCAGGTTTGTATCTGATCTTTGGGTAAATATAGGTATTCAATTTTGGGTAAACATATTTTTAACAGGTCTTGATTGGCTGCGGGGGTTCATGAAGAGACATTCGAAAGAGATATCACTTCGAAAACCTGAAAATACAAGCATTAGTAGGTCTATGGCGTTTAATAAACCAGTTGTAGAAGACTTTTTTTCCAAATACATTTCCGTTTTGGAAAAGAATAAATTTAAACCAGAACAATTATGGAACTTGGACGAAACTGGATTGACGACAGTGATGCCACCGCCTAGAGTTGTTGCTACTACAGGCAAAAAACAAGTTGCACACATATCTTCGCAAGAAAGGGGGAAACTAGTGACGTTTGTCGGAATTATTAATGCAACGGGAGGCACAGTTCCGCCAGTGTTTGTGTACCCTAGAATAAGAAATCCTGAAGAATATTTAGGTGATGTCTGTCTAACTTCAGCTATTGCTCTTGGCAATAAAAAAGGATGGATGACGTCTGAACTTTTTCCCACTGTAATAAAACACTTTGCAAGTGTAGTTAAATGTTCTGTCAATGACAAAGTACTCTTACTAGTAGACAATCACGAATCTCATATTTCTGTGGAGGTCATCAGGTTGTGTAGGGAAAAGGAAATTGTCTTGTTATCATTCCCACCGCATACAACCACTCGATGTGGGTGTATACGGTCCATTTAAAACATATCTTGCTAGTGCCCAACATGATTGGCTGCTTTCAAATCCGGCTAAAGTTATTACAATACGAAATTTGGCTGCCTTGGCTAAGCTAGCATATGAACGCGCATTTACAATAAAGAATATTACTAGTTCCTTCAAAAGCACAGGACTGTGGCCTTTAAACCGACTCATTTTCAGTGATGACGATTTCATATCAAGTGAAGTGACGGACAGACCATTAATCGAAATTGAACCCGAAGGTGATAATTTGACGGTTGTTCAAATTGAAGACGAAATTACACCACCTGCGTCTTCGAAATCGCAAAATTTAGACAATCAACGTCCACGAGCTTCTACATCGAGCACTCTATGTTTAATAAGTGATGTTAGGCCCTACCCCAAAAGAAAACTGGACCAAAATAAAAGAAAACAATCGCCCAGAAAATGTCAATCCACAGTATATACTGACACACCGGAATATGAAAAGACACGGAGCATAGAAGAAGAGCGACTGAGAAAGCGTGAAGTAAAAAAAAACCAGTTAAAAGAGATTTGACCTCAGATTTGAGTTTGACACAAATAAGAAACAGAAAAATAAGTGCATCAAATACATCAAGTGAGTCCAGTGTCGATGTTCTACTAGATGAATCATCAGATGAAGAATTCTTTGAAGATATGAAACTAATTTCTGAGGAGGACAATATTACTGTTATTGTATACATAAAAGTATGTTTAGTAACTCTAACCGTTATTTCAATTTTCGCCATAAAAGTCAAATATGCCGAATCATCCCCACTTTCCCCTAATGTTAATAGTAATCGCCCTAATTGTCTCATTGACTGACGTATCAATTCACACTGTGTGCTTTCGTATTTATCAAATTGCATTGCACCAAATTTACGAATAACATCATCTTGAGAACAGCATTGTCCTATGTCATCAGTTCTAAGTTTTGCAACAATTTTGTTTAAAAAGTTCTGAGAGAAAGATTTGCCAGAAGCACTATTTAATATGGCTCTGCTTTTAGATACAACATGTCGTGAGTTCTTATATTCATTTGGTTGACATTTTTTGGCATGACTCCATATATGGTTTTTTAACATAAATCCTAAACACTGTGGACAAGATCCATAATGATTATAAGTCTTTAATTTAAACTCATCAACTGTGGGTTGTCTAACTAATATCAGCTCGCCCTGTTTTGAAGAAATTGGCTCAATGTTATGATAAAAATCGCCAACTTTTATTAAACTGGCAAGGCACGATTTCCTCTCCTTCGAATGTTTTGGATATAACGCTAGTATCTTGGCAACATCCATATTATCGGCATGCTTCAATATGATATGTCTACTTATGTTAAGGAACAATTTGTGGCAAAAATAACATAAATGATGCTTATTCCTCAACCTTTTTTCATTTTTTTTTCTGTAGCATTAATTTTTATAACACCATTATACGTGTCATAATTTGCAAAATCACTATCAAGTGACTTACTTCTCTCTTCAACTGATGAATGAATTTCATTAGATTGGATCTCCAATGTTGAATAACCTCTAAGGTAAATATGTCTATTAAATATACATTGTGTACCAAAATAAAGTCAGCAATGTAGAAATTTAAAGTGCAAGTGTCACGAGTACTAAATAGTCATAGGTGCCAATTTAATAATAATGTTTTTTAAGACTGAAACTTAATATTTTTCTTTAGAGTTTCACTCATTAAACCCATTTTGATTTAATCTATTTGGTACTTCAATTAAATTTCAAATCTGCCATTAATAGTAATGACGATAAACTATACTTATTATCGAAATATATGATTTTGATAATTTATCGTAGATAATTTATCGTGAATACACGATTTAAAAACCCACGCAAAGCTCATTTATATTTTCATTTAGCATTGTGTGACCTATTACAGTGAAGCTATACACATTGATCAATCTTTTAAAAGACTTATCCTGTAAAGGTTTTTCTATGAAATTATCTGGATTAACAGTGTCTATGGGTAACCATAACCATTCTATAGACAAAGAAATCTAGCAATTCAAACAATGAAATTTGAGTACCTATGTTACGGTCGAAAAGAGGAAGAGGGTCCTACGGCAAACCAGCTGCTCACGGTGGAATGGGAGTGAGTTCACAATGGATAGACCATTCAATAAGGTAAGGTCAGGAGGCGTCACTAACTTGTTGCACTTATCTGCCGTAATTCCAAGTCAGAAAAATTCCCAGATGTTAAAGGAGGACCGTGAAAGGAAGGAAGTATATGAATAGAAAATTGCTATTTATTTAAAAAAAAAATAATAGATAAAAAAAGGTGAAAACAATAATTAAATAATCGGAAGGTTGATTGGCGTAACAAAAACAATATGTATTAACAAAAAAATTAAAGGTACCTTCCCCGAGATCTCGAGTTTACACACATAAACCAACTAATTAATATTTAACTTAAAGTAAACGCCTGCTTTGATCTTAGAAAAAAATTAATGGGTTACTTTTGGCCCCAATTAAATAACGGGTGAGTTACTTTATAGTACACATTACTAACAAAAAATGATCAGAGGATGATAGATGATACTGCTTGATGAAATGATAAATGTGAAGGGATGATTGTGTTTTTTTTTATTAGGCGATGATGAGCGGCGATCACAACGTAGAGTACGACGAGGAAGGAGAAAAAAAAAAGGCCCTAGAGGAAGAATAGGCATAATTTCAAATTATCGATAATTGGCTACTTACAAGATGTTGGATGGCCTCGCAGGAAACAATTGTAGAATTAAATAAATATATATTTTTATCAACACATAGGCTTGTTTCTGGTTTTCTTTTTTTTGTTAAAATCTAGGTGTGCAAAATCCGAAAGGTAATTTACATGGGAATGTGGAAAACACTGTGTTAAACCTACTTACAAAAAAGTCGTTTTGGAGGATCAACGTGATTAGGTCTAGCAACGCCGTTACCATAAAAATCCCAATTGCGGAAAGCTCTGGTCCTTATAGGATAACAGTAGCACTTATATAGGTAGCGGGTTGTGGGGTTAAATCCCAAATATTGGACGAAAAGGGTGCGATAAACCACTAATACCCCTCGAACTAGACTCAATATATCTTACCGAATTATAGAAAAATTACGTGAATTCCGTAAATAAAAAAAAAATGATCATGTTTGATTTTTCAAACGAATTTGACTGGTTGTTGGCCGAACGACAAGGATAGAATTTAAGTAAGAAGAAGGGTTCCGTGAGCGGAAAATTATCCAAGATTTTGAGAATATGGAAATACCGACAGAATTTACAGAACAGTGGCGTGAATTTATTTAAGTTAGGTAAAACAAGAAAATATAGGTATAAATATTAATAAAAGGTAAAGGGTAAAATGTAAACATGAAACACCACAAAATAAATGAGATTAATTAAAGGCAAACACCAAAAATACTAGATGGGATTACGTATTCACCGAAAGTAAAATGGTACGCCTATGGCGAAATTTGATCAAAATTTAAAACTGGCCAATGATAATTCGTGAATCGCAATTCAAGGTGAACGCATTTAAACTATTCAAAATTCAGACATAAATATAACCTATAATTTTGATTGAAAATCATTAGATATTTTATTGATTAAAAGGGATATTTAGGAAAAGGATTTATAATTCGAAGGGTACTAACAAAGGACAGATATTAAGAATATATTATAATTTTAGGATGAATGTCAGAAATTGAACACAAATAAGGGTGACAAAAATTGAGAAAGAAATGGATCGTAGCACCTATCTTTACATGTATCCATCTTATCCCCTTCTTTTGTAATATCTTTGTTCTGCGTAGGCCTGGCCATTGAATAATTTTCACCTGTTGATTGATTGAATTGTGAAGTTCCTACATGCATAATTATTTATCGTCAAAAAAGTAAATGATTTATACCTACTTTCTGTTTCATTGAGGCTGATGCTTAAATTCATCAACTTCCTAGTCCTTAAACTAACTACTTTACGAATTGATTGTTTAATCTTCTTTGGAGATGATCCTGCACAATCAATTTGAAGTTCATTAGGCCTTTTTCGCACCTTAGAACTCATCCTTTTTAGATATGTTGATTTTGTCAAATCAGGTGTAGCTTCACGAACTCTTTCCCTGCTCTTCGTTCCCATACTTTCAATATTTAATTGTCTAACCATTTTTGGATTTCCTGATTCAGAACTATCAGGTTGAACCTCATAACCATTTTCCTGCTCTTTGATTGTTTAATTCTTTTTGGATACCCTGATTCAGTAGTATCAGGTAGAGTTTTATTGACCCTTTTACTGCGACCCATTATTGCCTGTATAATACAATAAATACTAAAGAAGAATGCTATTTAAGAGCAAAAAGTTTTAACTATAACTTTGAAGCCCATAATTATTCTAGGATTGCACACAAATATATGTAAGGAATTTGATTGGTTAATCCATCATATGTAAGATAACATGATTGATAATATACTTATTTAAAACAGGCGCTTTCCTTTTAACATTTTTCTCAGATAATCTTACCACATATCAAAAAAATTTAGCGAGTGAAGTGAAGCATTCCTTTTACACATTTGGAAACTGATCGAAACAGAAATATTTCTACATTTACCAATCAGAGTTACCTTAGGGCATTAACTAAAAAATTAATCAACGCTTAGGGGTATGTGTTGCATTGATAAATGGGCTCACACATAAAATCATTTTTGTTTCTACCAGTAGTTTCATAGTTATAAACTGAGCTGAAATTCTCACGATTTGTAAAAGGAAAGCACCTAATTACTCATAAAATAACTTGATCCAAATTTGTAAATGAAACAAAAATACCATAATATGTGCATATAAAACTAAGAAAATACTTCACATAAACATTTCTATAAAATTACATTTTTGAATTACGCTTAGAAATTTTAAATGCAAGTAGATATATTATAAATGTAATAAGACGCAAGAACAAGAATGGAAAAGTGATTCGTCAGGGAACTTCCCCTGAGGGAAGAAAGAAAGAAATGAAAACTGTCGTGAAGAAATAATAAAAGATAGCAATTGGCGTCATGCGTGGTATGTTAATGCAAAAGAGAACAAATAACTATAACAACGTACAAGAAATATTTGTAAATCCGAAAGTAAGCAGAATGAGAGAGTGAGAAAGAGAATGTGCCTAATAAAATAACATGTAACTTCCAAGGTTACATTTTTTGTGTCATATGGTGTTATCCGATATTTTATTATGTTTTAAATTTAAACTTACACAGAGTGCTACTAAACATTTTATTTTCAATTAAATCCTTAGTTTTATACATATTGTTTAAAAAATATTACTTAGCTTTTTTTAATTAAATCTAGTTTTAAGTAATGCTTTACAGTTTAGGTTTACTATGTCAATCAAAGCCCTGATCTAAAAAAATTATGCAATGTGGGCGTGGTCTGACTCATGAGCTTAGTGGCAAAAATTACCCTCTATGTTTGAAATTGCCAAAAAGAAAACTACTTATGACTATTTAAATGAATTTTTAAAGCGTACGTATCTTTGTAGAAGAGATAAAAAAAGAATCTTGAGAATACAGATAACATGCTACTTATTAAATTACGTAACGTAACACAATATAATCAACTGAAAATGCCGTTCTGACTGTAGTACATACAAGGTCATGAAACAAACACTACCCAACCTTTTTATATATTCATTAACCCTAGATTGCCAACGTTAAAAATATATATGATTTTACCAACAATACGTAAATTTTACGTGTATTACAAACATATGCAAAAATTGGTTTATATTATTTGATTTGAATTGAAAATAAGAGTAATAATTACATTATCTAGCTTTCGGAACTTTATTTAAAAATAACAAATATTTCCTAAAACAAATATTTCCTAAACCTAAAATAAACGAAATAACCAAAAAAATACACATAAAAAGACTACTTAGACTTAGATTCAGCGCATTCATTACAAATTTTTATTTGGTGCTCTGCACAAAGAGGTCTTGGACAATTTTGACAATATGTTGTTGTCATTCTTCTTTTGACGTAAGGGCACTGGCTACAATACGTTCGCTTTCCTTTAGAGTTTCCCTTTAAAGTCTCAAAGTACTTGAAATAGTTGTTTTCAATTTTCTAGGCAATGTAGGAATTTGCAGTCTTGTTGATAGCCATGGTTTTGTTAGTTGCTCGTGAAGCTTTATCATGTAATTCAACCTGGATCCCGATTTTTTACCAGCAGATGCCATATTATGATTGTAAATGATATATAAATTTATACCGGCAATATTCAACATATTATAGAAAACACAGAGAGGCCAAGGTCTTGTCTTTCTGTTGCAGCACAGATTGGAAGTCATTAATACATGTATTATTTCTGGTTTTGACGTGGCAGCGTTCAATACATTTGTATTATGCATTGATGACAATAACAGGACGTTCTTGTTTGCCTTTGGTTTGTAGGAAACCAGAGTAGTATTTTCAGTAAAAACGGCCACCGATGTTCCGTTGGGTCTCGAATTTATGTTTAGCAGCTCTTGAGGTATCTGTCTCTTATTTTTTCTAATCGTACCGACGACTGTTAGTTTGTATGGAGATTCAAGAAGTTTGTCGACTAGTGGAACATTGGTGAACCAGTTATCCATTGTAATATTTCTGTGACTACCCCAAACTGGTCTACTAAGTAGTTCTACAAAGTAATCTGTCAAGGGAGCTTCATTCCTATTAGTGGATTTTCCTAGGTAAGGACTTGCGTTAAGGAGATATTTTGTTGCAACATCACACATCATAAGGATTTTTATGCCATATTTGTTGGGTTTATTTGGCATATACATTCTGAACGGACATCTACCTCGAAAACCTATCAATTGTTCGTCAATGTATAAATATGCGCTGGGCTTATAGTGTTTGGTACAGTTATTTATAAGTTTATCCCAAATATCGGAAATCGGAGCAAAAGTGGATGTACATCTTCGTTCTGCCCTTGTAGCTGCATCATCAAATCTCAGCGCATTTATTAAAAGGTTGAATCTTGTTCTACTCATGGTGGCACGGTAATTGGAACCAGATAATGAATCGTCGAAAAGCATTTCAGCCGTAAGGTGGTTGTCTTTGAGTGCCGAAGCTAAAATTAATATACCTAGTAAAGCCTTTAGTTTGTTCATTGACGTTGGCGAGGTGGAGGCGTTTTTGACTTTGTATTTTTCCCGCAATTCAAATATTTTTTCATTAGTGTGAATCAATACGTCGGTAAGTATATCGTCGCTAAGGAATAAACTGAATGCGCTGATAGGTTCGTTGGCATCTTTCGCTTCGCCTATTGGACCGGGTCTGATATACACAACATTTTTCCTTGGGGTCTTTTGGTTTTCGGTATTTCTTGGAGCCAAGCCGTACCACTTGTAACCATCTTTACCCAAAAAAATATTTGGCATTGCCTCTGCTGGGTCTGGGGCTGGGTCTGGGATATTCTGAAAAGTAATAGGTGATAGCGCTTGCAAGTCCATATTGCTGGATGTTGATGCTTCTTCATGGGTTCTAGCTTTTTTCGACTGTGAAGATTTAGAAGTGCTTGGTCTCTCTTTATTGCAACCCCACACTTCTTGTAAATCTTTCTCCTATTGATCTTCGTCGATCGGGTCTGGAACATAATTTTTGTCTCTAATACTGTCGTCGCTGTCATAGTCCCAGTCTGCTTCAATTTGATGGTCGTCATCTTCGAGGTCGCTTATATCACTGAAGTCACTTGCCTGGAGAATTTCTTCTAAATCTTTATCAGATAGGTACTTTTTGGAGCTCATTTTGAGCTGAAATAAACAAAAAAATCTAAAACCTAAAACATAATATGAGTAATGAGACTTACGTTATTGCCAACTATACGTAAAAAATACGTATAAAAAACATACGATTTTGCCAACTATACGTAAAATTTACGCGCTGTCAATTACTCTTTAGTCGATCACGCACAAACCGCAACTGCAAAATTCAAGTCGCATCGGCGTTTGAGGGTTGAGGTAGTGGGGGAAGCACTGCTAGAGCGGCGGAACGCGGATTCCATAAATAATCGAATTATTTCATATTTAATAAAACGTTTACGTAAATTTTACGTAGGTTGGCAATCTAGGGTTAGTACTTTTTTCTATAAATTTAATAATTCCAATTAGTAACGTTGATGTACGATCAATCTAAATACGCGATACAGGGTGCTGGTAACAGCCCACAAAACCTTAGGAATCAGCATAAATAAATATAACTTTGGCTTTTAATTGTTCTAACTTAATATTTATCATTAATTTTTGATTTAATCACAGTAGGTTAGACTAATGAATTTTTAATTAAGAAGTTTTTTACATACAGAATATAATAAATATGTAAACAAAAAAATTTAGTTTACCTACAACAAAATAGAAACTACAATCGGCTATTTGCATGAACAAGCAGTCAGTTCCGAAAAGTGTCAGTTTGATACTGAATTCCGTGGTCAATCTAAATTTTACTCTTTAAAATCAAATAAAAAATGATATTCATTTAGGTCAACTTCATCTGACTAGAATTAAAGAATTAATTTTATTTGCATTTCCAATAGTAATTAATAGGTACAGTGTGATTGTATTCTTGCACTTAAACCAAAGAACCTTGATAATATTAGTGGTAAATAGCTATTTTTTAAATAATAAAAAGTATATATTTTCAATTACTTTCTGTAAATTTATTAGTAATTATTGGTGTAAGTTTCTAAAAGTTACAGTTCGTTGAAAAATTCATCTTAAATCACTGTTGTGATAATCAGAAAAATTTTGAGGCTCTATACCTTGTGTTTGTAAAAAAATTCCCATTATTTACTTTTATTATAAAAAGGATTTGAATTTAAACTAGCGGTGGCAAACACATAAATTAAATACGTTTGTGAGAAATATCACAAATGTCAAGACGGGGTTCAAAACGTTTATAACAAAACTTTTTTTTAATATCAGCCATATAGGTAAATATTTTGTAAAGATTCAACGTGCTAAAAGATTCTGCGTTATATTGAAATTAGTAATGAAAGTTTCCATAAATGCTCTTTCATGTACTTACACACACACTCTTAATGCATTATTGGCAACGCTGTAGATAATACTAAGTGTATCGAACATCCTTCTAGAGGGCGTGCGAATCAGTGAGAATAAGGACGCCATTAAAATTAAAGTGTGTACAACCAGCTATATCCCAACTTATGGCACCTTTTACACACTCGTCAATAACTAGATTTTTAACAGATCACCAAGCATAAAATACAGCGTGTAGGTAGACAACCAGTTGCAGCAAAGCCTACTTGTCTCTAAGTTTGCCTAAGGTAAAATGATAAGAATGAATTTGCATTAAAAGCTGTGGCTTCGCGTGTATGATGCCAGAATTTTAGCGGAATCCACAAATCAGTTCCAATCACACAAAAACTGCCACAAATATTCACCCGCCTACACACACCCACGCAAGCACGCACACACACCCACACCCACACCCACACACCCTCACACACACACACACGCGCACGCACGCACGCACGCACGCACGGACGCACGCGCACACGCGCACACCCACACACCCTCACACACACACACACACACGCGCACGCACGCGCGCACGCGCGCACGCGCACACGCGCACACGCGCACACGCGCGTGCACGCGCACACGCGCACACGCGCACACGCGCTCACGCGCACACGCGCACACGCGCACACGCGCACGCGCGCACACGCACACGCGCGCACACGCGCACACGCGCACGCGCGCACGCGCACGCACGCGCGCGCACGCGCACACGCGCACACGCGCACACGCGCACACGCGCACTCGCGCACGCACGCACGTGCACGCACGCACACGCACGCACGCGCACGCACACGCACGCACACGCACGCACACGCACGCACGCGCACGCACGCGCACACACGCGCACGCACGCACGCGCACGCACGCACGCGCACGCGCACGCACACACACACACACACACACACACAAACACACACAAACACACGCACACGCACGCGACGCGCACGCGCACCGCACGCGCACCGCACACGCACGCGCACAGCGCACACGCGCACACGCGCACGCGCACTCGCGCACGCGCGCACGCACGCACGCACGCACGCGCACGCACGCGCACGCACGCACGCGCACGCACGCACGCGCACGCGCACGCACACCACACACACACACACACACACAACACACACAAACACACGCCACGCCACGCGACGCGCACGCACGCACGCGCACGCACCCGCACACGCACGCGCACACGCGCACACGCGCACACGCGCACACGCGCACTGCGCACGCGCGCACGCGCACGCACGCACGCACACGCACGCACACGCACGCACGCGCACGCACGCACGCGCACGCGCACGCACGCGCGCGCACGCGCACGCACCCACACACACACACACACACACACACACACAACACACGCACACACACGAACACACGCGCACGCGCACGCGCACCCGCACCCGCACCCGCACACGGACACGGACACGGACACGGGCACGGGCACGCGCACGCGCACGCGCTCGCGCACGCGCACGCGCAAGCGCACACGCACACGCACATGCACACACACACACACACACACACACACACACACCCCCACCCACGCACACACACACACACACACACACACACACACACTGTTACGTGCACAAAAGGATATTGGTGACCAAGGTGTAGTAACAAGGAAAAGAGGAATTAGCCGGAAGCTCAGTCGGTCGGTTCAGCATTTGGATGCATGGGCGTTTTGGCAGGAGAAAGGAAATACATAAAGTTTAAAAAAGGGCACCACTTGATTGACTTCTTTATCGCCCCTCTATCAAGAAAAGGGCTACGGCCACCTAGGACAAAAGAGACAGCTAAAAGAAAGTGGTGAACTAAGTCCACACTGAGGAGGAACTGGTTAGGAATGGAGTCGTAGATCACAGGATTAATGAAAGAACATACAATCGTTTAACACCACTTGTTTAATATACCCTAACGTTAAATAGCATAAATGTTACAATAACAATCAAATGTTCATAAATATCTAACACAAAAATATAATCAGAGACCATGTCTCCATGAAATAAACCACCAGCAATCAACTTACCTTTCCGACAGCACTGAAAACAAACTATAAAATTTACTTGAACTTTACCTACTCAGCCACAATGCGGTTCGGCATCTAGTGTTGACCCTAAAGAAAAATAATACCCAAAACATATATTTATAATTATCCGAAATTGACTTCTTTGTTTGTTTCCCGAAATTCAGCGAAGAGCTCTCCGTTGGATTAACTTATCAGTTTCCAATCAACCGGACGCAAATAAACCCCAAATATCAAACAAAAATTTTTAGCACTAGATGTCTACCCTGTTGTTTACTTATGTAAGCACAAAATATTATTAAATTTAGTTAACATGAGCATTACAGAAAAATCAATAAGCATAAAGCATTTAGATAAATTTTGAAAGGCCAAGTTGATTACCAAGTTGGCAAGTAAGCATAAAGCTACAAAAAAATTCGATTAGTAACTCCTACTTCAGACAGTTTTAGAATAAACAAATATTAAAATTGTAATCCGAAAGAAAAATTATAAATGTTATACAACCCCAAAGCTAGTAAATAAATATTCCCGTTTAATTACGCAGTAATTGAAACCCCAACAGTTAGCCTAATCTTATGACAAACATTGTATATTTAACTCAACGAGCAGCATTCAGTGAAACAAACAGCTGGTTGTATGTACAGTAAACACAGGTAATTCTAACCGTTTCACAATTACGGTTATTTAGCAGAACCAAGCCAGCATACAGGAAAAGTAAATAGATAATATATAAATTCTATTGCAAAGTTAAATGTAAGTATAAGCGAAACTTTTGAATAACCCAATTTATCTTTTTACAGGTACAATTGTATAGTATTACTCTCGATTATTCAGAAAAAAAAATTGTTTAGCAATAAAGCATAAGCATTAATTTCAAGATTAAGAAAATTGCAGAAACACACTAATACAAGTAGTAGCACAGTAATATAATGGTTATAAACCTTCAGTAAAGTACAGATAACGGAAGCATCGTTATCCAGAAAACAATCAAAGTCACTCACCATAGGTAAAATTGTGTCTGCGTGTAACAATAATACTTATTGGAAACTAGTCGTAGGTGTAACGTAGATTTCTTCTGTTAAATCGGAAGATATTAGGAGAAGGAGTAATCGTAGATGGTTTCCATTCAGGCTTGAAGACCGCTAACTAATATTTCATCCCTCGGACGAGTGATATCCAAATGTGTTGTCAGGAACGGTTTAATTATTCCTTATGGAAGCACGAAATATGTTAATCTTGAGTGAATGTGTAAAGAACCAAAAAGAACCTATATAAGATAAATGTGTTAGAATTTAAATTGATACCCCAATTTTAAAATATGATCTTTAGCTATAGTAACAATTTCAAAACATGTACGCATGCATTTCAAACTATGTCTTGTAAATAAGTAACGAAAGTGAGTAGCTTACCTCTTGATCGAAGGCAATGTGTAGCAGAAGCAACCAAAAAAAATTAAAGCCGAACTAAATTCGAAGTCCCCAACAGGACTTATTTATATGGAAAAAGAATAAAACCAGCAACAGGCTGAGTTAAAAATTTTCTTGAACAATTCAATCCAATTTTTAGGAACACTTTTTCCAAATTTTACATGTGCTTCACACTACGTATTTTACCCAAAATGGCGTTTTACTTCTTATCTCGAAGTACCAGAAAACAAAAAAAAACCCATAGCCTGATTATTTTCACCAATCCAAAATTTTAAAGTATCACGTGTAATGAAATATTTTAAATTGAAACGATATTTAGTGACAATGTTGCCGTTTTCCACCAACATACACGAGGAGTCGCAAATTAAAGACCATAAATTCATCAACCGAGTTTTACACGTATCAACACACACACACACGCACGCACGCACGCACGCACGCACGCACGCACGCACGCACGCCGCACGCACGCACGCACGCACGCACGCACGCACGCACGCACGCACGCACGCACGCACGCACGCACGCACGCCGCACGCACGCACGCACTGACGCACGCACGCACGCACGCACGCACGCACGCACGAACGCACGCACGCACGCACGCACGAACGCACGCACGCACGAACGCGCCGCCGCGCGCGCACGCGCACACGCACACGACACGCACACGCACACGCACACGCACACGCACACGCACACGCACACGCACACGCACAGCACACGCACACACACACACACACACACACACACACACAACACACAAACACACACAAACACACAAAACACACAAACACACAAACACACAAACACACAAACACACAAACACAAACACACAACACACAAACACACAAACACACAAACACACAAACACACAAACACACAAACACACAAACACACAAACACACAAACACACAAAACAAACACACAAACACACAAAAACACAAACACACAAACACACAAACACACAAACACACAAACACACAACACACAAACACACAAACACACAAACACACAAACACACAAACACACAAACACACAAACACACAAACACACAAACACACAAACACACAAACACACAAACACACAAACACACAACACACACACACACACACACACGTTTCACATACATGTATGGCACCCGTACTATAGCCCCAATTGTGGAACTATTAATAATTTTCGTACTAATGGATGCGCCATCTTGAGGCAGTTTATGTATTTTAAAATTTACATGATACCCTCCATACAAAGAGACTTATGTTGAAATTTCGTTTATGGCACCTGCGCCTCAATTATGTAACTTTCATCTTTGTGTATTACAGATTCCATAAACATGTAAAAATCATATTGTGTAAATAAGCGATGCCATAAATCTTATTCTTCCTTCTCATGTACACAACTCAACGTTGCCAAGTTTATGTCTTGTGTATTAACGTCTTATTCGATTGTATTTGTGCTTTCAAACTATCTATCTTTCTTAATAATTATCTAGAAAGGTGTTTAATCAATTTCATATTAGATATTTAAATGTTAAAGCCGAAATTAAATTGATATGTTGATTTTAGGTGTTATTCATTTATGTGTTTCTGTACGTTTAACGGTTTAACTAACGGAAGTACTACACAACAGATAAAGAAGAAAAAACATTAGATATGGTTCTAAATGATCTAAATATTTACGCTTTAGACTCCCTTTTAGTTTTGCCGATTTTTGGAGCTTCGTAATCAACGACATATAAAATTTATATTTTAATATCACATGTTTCAGACTTAATGATAACATCTTAACGTTAAAATTAAATAAACAGATTTTTTGTTAGAAATAATTTTGTGTATAAGAGCCGTTTTACATTTTGCTTAATTTAGAATAAAATTGTGAACAAAATTTATATCTAACTCTTTAGTAAACTGCCATACCAAAAATATTTAGAACATTAAAATTAATATAAATTTTTAGAACATGTTCAATTTTTAAATCCAAACCTGGGCATTCCCAATGGTTACTCTTTTTGTTTTATAACGGTTATAACCTAACTCTTTCTTAATAATAATAAATGACGTGGACTGAAAAATGTGTTCCTCCATTTTTGTAGATATTTGTACCTCTGCAAACCCTTAGTGCAACGTGTATTGGGAAATTCCTTGATAAGTGTAAAATATGAACTTTGTTACAACTAATATTAACCAAAATTTTGTGGGTTTACACGTAAATCAATTTATACATAAATTAAGTTCACAATTTGATTCAAAGTTAAGCGTAATGTAAAACGGCTGTAAGAAGTGAGATCAAACAAAAACATCGATACAAACGAATTTCTTAGAATAATCTTCTTAAGTTATACCCGTATCTGACTCCTTTTTAAAATATGTAATAAACTTGGCGCATGTTACATTAATACCTACCATTAATTGTGCCCTTACTGTCCGAATATTTATAAATGGCCTTTTTCTAAGCGACCGAGTTATTAGAGTTGTAGTAAACCATATGTACATATGCTTTAGTTGTAGTAACGGCCTGCTTATAATGTGGGTTGGATTCCCGTTATCGTCTACCCTGTATGTGCCTTTTTGTAATCGTTACTTTTAATACATAAACATAAAAAATTGGTATATAACTAAATATAATATAAACTGTTTTATTTGTGTATTTCATTTGGCATTTGTCAACAAATATTTCAAAATTTAATTTTTTTTTTAAGTTTAGGTAAACGAATGCAAAAAAAAATTTGTTTGCAACACGACTGTCACATTTCATGGTGCGAGGCCGTTTTTTTTTTACCCGAGGGATAAAACATTATGCAGTAATTGCGAAAACTACTATTTTCAGGGGGGTTTTCTTATAAACAAGTAGCGGCATGGTAACTATGTATACGCACACCATGAGCGGATATTTAGGGGAATGCTGGAGTAGTATTGCAGTATAGGGAAGGAACAGTTCGAACTCTCTCCGAAATTACCATTGATTTTTGTGGTACAATGTGTTCTCGCGCATCACTCTTGTGCATGTAAGTTGCACATTTCTGATTCATGAGGTCTAGAAGTTTATTCTATGAACACAAAATTAGAACAAAGTGTTATAAACAGGGTAGTAAAGTTTACAAGCAATCGTAATTCATAAACATAAAGGCATCTAGTGTTGTAAGAACTCATAACTAACATACCTTCACACCAATGACAGAGGTGGTACATACAGTTACATATACAAGTTTATTACATTAGAGCAAAGTGTAAAAAAAATGAGTTTAAGTAACTCAAAAACCAAAATGTAGAATAAACAGGAATGCTAACCTTTTTTTAAATGAAAAATGGCGTTTTAATATTTCTATTTTTATTTCATAGTCTTCTTTATTAGACAAATTGAACAGAAGTTTGAAAATGTTCAGCTTACCTACTACTGTATTTTTATCGGGAATTACAAATGACATTTAGAAAGATTTTACTTTTCTATAAACAAAAAACAAGATTAATTTTACTAGGCCTATATGAGTAGAAATAAAGACACTTTTGAAAGTTTCACACCTATTGCTTAAAATAAATTGTTTCGACAACACTGTCCTAAGAGTATTAATTTTAAATTAAAATTTACTCAATCTGAGTGTTGTAACAATTATCTTAACAAATGCTTAATTTTACAAATATTAATTAATGGCTAGCTGTATGAATACTACTAGGACAAAAAACTGTCCACATAAGATGCAGATCAGTAAGTTTTATTTTAAGCCTATTTAATAAAAAAGAAATATTGTTTATTCTAAATTATAAAAAGCATGTAAAGTACCTACTTTTTAGGCAAATTAGCTGATATATTTATAAGTAAAAACCTGATAAATGATATTTGTCTTTATATCATCTTAAAGTTTAAAGATAAATTTATTACATTAATAAAAAAATTACAAACCAACATAAAAATAACTATACAGTATTTTTGCGTTTAAAACAATACAAATATCTATGGGTAATTAATTATTAAGAAACTTTAGATAGGTAATGAAAAGTAAAGTGGGTTGATAATTAACAATAACTATGCAAAATAACAAACCCTTTAGCCAGATTTATAAGAAAGTAACTAACCTTTTGGATATACAAATGCTATAAATTAAAATGGTAATTGCTACACACATGTTTAGGTCAACTAATTAAGGACAATTAAATTTTATTTTCTGAATTTTGGACAAATGGTTTTTTACGCAGAATTTCAAATCTGTCCATTTCCTTTCTTTTAAAGAAGGGTGCATTTTCTGAACAGCTACACACTCTTTCTTTCCAGGTAAAATTCCATTTCTAATATTTATTTTAAAACTGTTAAATATAATTGCTTTATCCTGCTTTGTCCATGGTGTTTTTGTTATACCTAAAATAAAATCGTTATTTACTTTATCTTTTAGAACAATGTTTTACCTATGTCCTTACTGTTCTGAACTTTTCCTTTAGTTTTGTTCATTCTACTGTTAGTATTTTGATTATCTAAATAATTTCAACGCATAATTTAAGATTTGAAATATAGTAACTTTCTCACCATTGCATACTAGTACGTCTAAATTCTCTCCATCCAGATTATCTTCCTGTACAGATTCCTTGTCACTTTCTTCGTATACTGGAGGCAATTCTGTCAAATTAAAGAAATTGATAATGTATAAATAACGATGTACCTGGTACCTAACCATGTATTTCAATTTCCTTTAGCTGTTTTCCAGCGAACTTGCTAGCCTCTCCCTGGTCGACTGCCAACAACAACCTGCTCACTTTTGTTAACTCTACAGCATCTTCGTGAAGTCTATAAAACTCCCTGTGCACTCTAACATCATGCCCTAAGTGTCTCGCAAGCCAGTCATATTCATTTTCCGTTAAGTTAAAAATCTGACAAACTGTAGCCACGTACTTCCTGAGTTTCGTACCTGTTATGTATTTTGGTTGTTGCAATCTTATTTCAGTAATAACTTTTCTTAAGCAGTCATGTCCACGCATATAAGACAAAGATGGGTTGGTACGAGCAAAAATGTAAGGATTTTCACTTAAAATGTTACAGGCTTTTCTACTTTTTAACAAAATATCAATAGAGTCCTTCATATCTGGTGTCAACATTATAGGTACTTTTTTACCTCGTTTTCCAACTAAATACACAATAATTAAACGTTCAGCTAATTTTTGTTCATAAGCAGTAAAGGAACTCTTCAGTTCTTCAGTGGATTGCTCTGACCATAGAGGTCTCGATGAATATTGATCTATGGTAATTTTTGAGGCTTCTCCTGCACGACGTTTATTAAAAAGGATAATTCGACATAAAGTTAAGCTTGCAACACGAGTCCAATTTTGAGTTGAATAATCATTTGACTCGATGAGTAATGATTTTGCATTCTTTATTTGGATATATAAGTGGCGATTTAATTTTTGTAGATCATCAGTGATCCATTCCAATTCCATTAATTTTATAAATGACATTAAAGTTTCATTGCCTTTGAGATTTCCTCGTCTCAATGCTACACCCCGCTCTATATTTGCACATTTCTTAAGCGAGTGGCCAATTTTAAGAGCTAATGATGGAGTACTAAACTCTGGGCGTCTTGTAGATGTACTTATTGTGCTTCCACACAGATGTTTAGTTGCTGCAACAACCTTATCAAAATTTTCAGGAACTAAAAATGATTGTAAACCAACGTTTCTCACTGTATCTCTTTGAAGAATCATGGTCAACCTACTAATTTGTCTCATAGATTGTCTGATTAAATCTACTTGTGTTATGCCATATTTTTCGTACTGCATCGCACCATAGCGTAGAATTAACGAATCTTGCTTACAATATAGCCCAATGTCATCTCCTCCCAAATTATCAATAATGTTTCGTTTGAATTCTTCAGAACACTCATTTCCAAAAGTACTGTGAAGAATGGCATTACTTTCAGCTATTACATGCCTTCCACGAAAAATTTCGTTTTCTTTATTATTAACGTTTGCTTTTCGTGAACAATTACTTTTGATGTGGTGCCACAAATGTTTTTTAAGCAGAAACCCTAGACAATTAGGGCAAGGACCATAATCGCTATACTGTAAATATTGAATTTCAGCAAGCGTTGGTCTTCTGACAAGAATTAGTTCACCTTGGTTTAAAGATATTACATCACAATTATGATAAAAATCTCCAACTCTGACCAATTCACTCAGACTGTCTTTTCTCTGTTTAGAATTTTTGGCAATGTTAACAGTTTGGAAACTTCGATTTCATTTCCATGCGCAATTTCAAGGTGTCTTGCCATGTGTAATATCAATTTGTGACAAAAATAGCATGAATGACGTTTGTTACGAATTCTCCTACCAGTGACTCCTTTAAGTGCAGAATTTATAATTATGTTGGCATTACAACGTACACGTACATAATCAGTGAATGTGGTTGAATCTGGTAATGCTGTGTTTTCATCAATCTGTTGTACATTATCTTGCGAGACTGACATTTCGACTTTGTCAGATACAGCAACATTTGGGTGTCTTACTTTTCTTCTTTTGTTTGTTACCTGGAGTTTCACGGTGGACATAGTAACTGCATCCTCTTTGTCAGAAGAACTGTCTGAGGGAATGTACTCTGATCCAGATGTTTTTTCTTCAGAAAAGTCACTATCATATGAATGTTAATTATTTTGATAGCTCACAGTACTATCACATGTTGCAAGATTATTTTCTACACATATATCATTGCCAAAATCAACACGAGGGAATGCATAAGTAGTAGTATTTTCCATATGCGGAGTCTGTACACCTTGGCTTATTTCCCCATTCTCGTTTTGATAATCTAACAGTAAAAAATGTATTAATTTATATGTGTAAACAAATGTTATGTAACTGTATGGACATACAAATGATTTTAGCGAATCACTAATAATTATCTAAGTTCCTTTGTATAAGTAAGATAGTAGATTTTTGAAAGTAAAACAGTGTCGTTATTGTCATTAGCTACTTTTTATTAATTTGATATGAAATTCATTTTCATATAATTCACCTATTATGTAGATGCTTATAAATGAAGTAATCTGGAATTAATTGTACTTACCTTCAACTGCAAAAGGCCGAAGACATACAGATGGCTCATTCACCTCCAAACTTTGGTTTTTACTAAGCGTGTTGTTCACAGTGGTTGATGAGGACAGAGATGATAGTGCCAATTGTGTTAAAAAACGCCCTCTTGTAACCATTTTAATTTTATTTGTTCCAAGACCTATATCATGTCAAGTGCCTACATTAGTTTTCAATATTTGAAATAAGTTTTTGCAAAGGGTTAAAAGGGTACCAGGTTCATCTAATTTTTAGATTTAACAGGGATTATAAAATATATTCTAACTCAAGAGTTACTGCACTATGACCAACTCCATAAACTATTAATATTAATTATGATATAATTGAAAATAAATTCATGGAGATGTGGTTTATAATAAAATACACAAATATTAAGCAAACTTACCCTTAAAATTTGTATTTGTATTTGTAATTCCAATCCAACATTCACTCACAAGGCCATAAATGAAATGAAAATGAAACCGGATGCAATACAGAAAACGTACACGCTGCATTATCACGGTATAATTTACACAGACGCATTTGGTGTTACTGACAATTCACATATTGCGAGCATTCATGGTTTCTGATAACACATACCTATTAGATTTAACAAAAAGAAACTTGCAACTCTACATACTCTCTCAAGGTAGAAAAGTCGCTATTATAATTTCGTATTAATGTATTAATAGAAATAATTTTAACATTTTTCTTAGCATAAATCAAACTCAAATGCACATTTTTATAGTTCGAGGTCGCGCGCAAGGTTAACTTCAAGGTTAGCTTCAAAACAGGACTTACAGCTAACTTCAAGGTTAACTTCAAAAACAGGACTTACAGCTAACTTCAAGGCCGTCTTCAAAACCAATGACTAGCTAACTTCAAGGCCAACTTGTTTCTCATAGGTGTTTCTCAAGGTAGAATAAGTATACTGTTGTAATTTCGTATTAATGTATTAATGGAAATAATTTTAACATTTTTCTTAGCATAAATCAATACACTCACATGTACATTTTTTATAGTATCTTTCCAGGGTCAAAGGTCAAATTAAGTCGTTGAAAAGATCTATTTATAAATGCCTGAACTGAGAAAAACAAGAAAAATGATCTATAAGATAAAAATATCTCTAAGCCTTAAATACAACTTTTAAACCAAGACCTGGTTCAACCCCAGACCTAAGCTCCAACCCTAGCTCCAGCCCCGACCCTAAGCTCCAGCCCTAGCTCCAGCCCCAGCACCAAACTCTAAGACTTATCCCTAGCTCCAGCCCCAGTTTCAACCCCCACCCCTAAATACAAGCCAAGACCTGACCCCAAATACAGTTAGCAGCAACAAAAAAAAGGCTTAGCTGTCAAAAAGGTTCCCGAAAAGAAACCATAAAAATAAGGTAACACGGTCCTTCACGTAAGCGAGTAAAAAATAATTAGGGTTGAAAATACGGTCTCACACGTGGGTGTACAAAAATAGGGGTGAAAATACACGTCCTATACGTAAGCGAGTAAAAATAAGGGTGGAAAATCCGGTCTCACACGAGGGTATATAAAAATAGAAAATGCGGTCTCACACGTGGATGTGCAAAAATAGGGGTGAAAAAATACGGTCTCACACGTAAGCGTGTAAAAATAAGGGTGGAAAATCCGGTCTCACACGTGGATGTGCAAAAATAGGGGTGAAAATATACGGTCTCACACGTGGATGTGTAAAAATAAGGGTGGAAAATCCGGTCCCCCACGTGGGCATATAAAAAAAGTGAAAGGGGCGGGGCTAGTGACGTAAAAAAAAGGAGTGGGGCAAGTGTCGGTCTTCTACTCACCTCAAATCAAAAACGTAGCATTTATGCAAAAATTGAAGTTACTTTTTGGTAAATAATAAAAATCTAAATTACCAAACAACTTTATCTATTATTTCGTCCATTGATAAATCTTTATAGTTTCCACACAAAAGAAGTTTTGAAATGTTGGTTTTGAAAAGATTAAAACTCACTGTAAGTTATGCTGAATAAATTACTATACTATACTATACTATACTGTACTATACATACTACTCCGCGGACAACTACCGACTCTTACCTCATAGATTGACAACGGTACCAAAAAAACTACAAACATTAAATTTTTAGGGGAAAATCACGTTGGTTTTTGGCAGATGGGTCCCAGACTCCCAGTATGAAAATCGGACAATCTCGAAGGTTTAAGTTTTCTAAGACGTGAAGTTGGGGAAAAAGGTAGGAAGGACTAAGCATGAATTTAGGTAAAATTAGATCAATATTTATTCCATATTTAAGTTGTGGATGTATTTATAAACTTCACCGTTTGTTGCGATTACATTTTGTTATATGATTCTTTACGCAGAATTTAATATCTAGCCACGTTCTGTTATCGAGGACACTGGAGGCGTTCTTCAGCTCCTCAATTTGTTTCTTTCCAGGGACGGTCTCGTTTTTTATTTCTGTCCTGAAGAAACTTGTCACTACCTTGACTTCTTCACAACTCCATGGTTTTTTAACACATTCTTTTGCGTCTTCTAACAGGGACTGCGATATCTGAAAATGTTCGATTCACATTGGAAAAAATCATATTGTAATATTTGTATTTTCTCAATTATTTTTAATTCACAAGGAGTTTGAAAACGTTTTACCTGACTCATCTCCTGATATGCTGCTACTTCCTTTTGGTACTTTTCGTTTGGTCCTTTTGGTTTTTTTATCCATTTTTGGTTTATGGTATGAGATGCTCTAAAAAGACGCAAAAAGGAAGTATATTTACCGATACTAAATTAAAGAAACTTACAGGATTCAGCTGTTCTAAATTCCATTCTCTTTCTTCGATAAAATTCTCCAAGTCATCACTACTTGAGTCTGAAACAGGTCACAAGACAATTATTATTTCTGAATTTGTGAATACATTTTGATGGCAACAAGTATAACTTCCTAAGTTTTCCTTGAAGTACTGCCTATTGCAAGGAACGTCGCGACGCATCTTTAGGAAAATTTCTATGCAGAAATCCGTTTTAGCCTCCCCTGATTCCAAATCTAATTCCGTTCAAATATGTATATATAATATATATATATATATATATATATATATATATATATATATATATATATGGACTATTACGCGGCTTGAGGACACGATTACGATCGCAGTTCTTAACGGATCCTACTATTTAAATTTTCTACAAAAATAGTTTGAACAGGAAAGTTGTTTCGTTTCATCTCAAATAAGGAGTTTTTGTTAACGATAAATCAATGAGTTGTGAACTTCAATGTTCCTTAAAAAATGTTTATTTCGACCGTCAGCTGTTTTGACATGTTCATGTCACTTTCAAGGTATACAATTACTAGGTGGCTAAAATGTACAGATGTCAAAAATATGCTTACAGATGGGAAACTCACCTTATAATGGAAAACATCATCCATAAATAATTGTTGAATTGTTAAAAGAGAATAAAATAGTGAAGGATAATAAATAATTGAAAAGGTACACATTGTTAGGCCAAGTGCGCCGTGCATTTACAATTAAAGATTAAAAAGCAAGCGGATGTGGTTAAGCGACCTCGCGCCGTGGACGCTACAAGAAACGCATCTGGGATAAAACGCATCTGAGGTTTTTACTTCAAAAGTATTTTTTGGAGCGTCAACGGCGCGAGGTCGCTTACCGACTTCACTATTTTAACCTGTTTTAACAATCCAGCAATTATTTATGGGCGATATTTTCAACTGTAAGGTGAGTTTCCCATCAGTAAGCATATTTTTGACATCTGTACATTTTGGCCACCTAGCAATTGTATACCTTGAAAATGACATAAACTGTTAACATGTTGAAACAGCTGTCGGTCGAAACAAACATTTATTTAAGGAAGAGTGGAGTTCACAACTCATTGATTTATAGTTAAAAATAGTTAGGACTAATAGCCGGTTAAAAGCTTGCAAACAAATTTACTAGGTCACTATTTTGGAATTTTGGTGTCAAATGGAGGGATCGGAGAAAAGAAAATAAATTGAAAATAAACTGAAAATAAATTAAAATAAGACACCATAATTTTCATCTTAGGACAATCCTAACAAAAATTAATTCCGTTGGAGATAGATCTTGGTGCTTTAATTACATAGTAATTCACAGATCAGTCCCTTTCAACACCAAACAGTGTAAAGAGCAAAGCTCGACATGTGTTTCGCTAGCAGAGCTAGCATCATCTGGGCACACAAGTCTTGTTGAAAGCACGGAATTCGCGAACAACAAACTTTCCGCTACTGTTCAACTTCGCACCAAGACTGTATTGTCTTGGTGAGAAGTGAGCAGGAGCGGAACGTTTGTTGTTTGCGTATTGTGTTTTCAACAAGACTTGTGCTCTCCAGATGATACTAGCGAAACACTTTACGAGCATTGTTCTTCCCATGTTTGGTGCTAAAGGGAACTTGCCTGTTAATTACTGTGTGAAAATTAATTAAATAGAATTTTCTTATCTGTCATGCGTCATCTTGAATTTTTTAAACACATGAAATCTATCTCTCTCTTGTGGCTAATGCGGGAGGGATTTTTTGAATTCAAATTGACTTTCCATCGACTGAAATAAAATCGTCAACAGAAATGATGAATTTTTCATCATTTCTAATGATTTAATTATTTATTGATGCCGAAGTAGCACAAATGATGGTATTGATGGCAATAATATAGGTACAAATAGGCTCAGAAAAACAAAATTTTAGGAACAGATAATCACTTACCATCAAATTCGTCTTCGAGTTCCTGTGGAATTTGCGGTAAATCTGTAACAATTTCAAGAGTATTATCTGACCTATAATCTTTCATGTGAAATAGTCTTACCGTCAAGATTTATTTCGTCTAAGCTCTTTCCGTAAAATTTTCCAACTTTTCCTTCATCAATTGTCATAAGTAGACGGCTGATTTTTGTCAGTTCCACAGCAGACTCATGCATGCGGTAGAATTCTCGATGAACTCGTATGTCATGGCCTAAATGTCGGGCCAACCAGTCCAGTTCATGTTCTTTGAAATTGAAAATCTGGCACACAGTTGCCACATATTTCCGCAGTTTAGTACCAGTGATACTGTTTGGTGCTTCCAAATCTGCGTTCTGTACAATGATCCTAATCGCATCAGGACCACGAATATGTCCTACAGAGTTGTTGTGCAGTTTTGAAAAAACATATGGATTTTCTTCCGCAATGTATACTTCTTTCCTTGTGTCAATTAGGAGATCAATTGATTGGCACATTTCTTGGGTTAAAAGGACCGGTACGGTTCTGCCACGCTTTCCGTCTATCTGGACAAGTTTTAAGCTATCTGCCAACTTTTTTTCCACTTCGCTTAAAGAGCTTTGGAACTCCTGAGAATTTTCTGCTTTCCAGTTGGTATGACTATTATATTGGCATAATAGCATCCTAGACGCTTCTCCACTTCTGCGCTTATTAAAAAGAATGAGCCGAGCCAGTGTTGCTTGGGCAAGTTTGTACCAAGTATTTTTTTCATTTCTGTTATTCGTCAAGACATTTTGCAAGATATTAATTTCTGTCGAAATAAATTTATTTAATTTAAGTAAATCCGTGGTTAACGGTATTCATTTTTCGTTTGTTCATGGTGGATATTGCATTTGATGAAATGCGTGTACTCCATTCGAGATCTAAAATATCTAAGAACGCCTTTAGTCTCCCTTCATATGTTATGTCACATTTCCTTAATGCCTCACCACGTAAAATTACAACACATTTCTTTAAGCCTATCTTTAAGGCTAGTGATGGAATTCCATATTCGGTTTTTTGTATTTTATGTTCAAAAAATGCATTGCACATTATTTTAACGGTTTCTACTACATTGTCAAAGTGTTCTGGAATAATGTCAAACAAATTTGGGTTGTTTTTATCAGTTCCATTTTTAAACGACCAAGCTGTCGCATTCCTTGCCTTATGAGTTCTTTCTGACTATTACCATGTCGTTCAAATAACATTCTTCCGAATTTCAAAATTAAAATGTCATTTTTGCAATTCCTGCTCAACTCATCGCCCCTCATGCAATCAATAATGTTCGTCCTATATGCCTGGTTGTTTTCAGGAAGCGTGACAGAATTAACAAATGCGTCACTTTGCAATCTAATTGATTTTTTCTCAGTTTCATCCTCTACGACTGTTCGCTTATTAGCCATGCAAGCTCTGACATGCAACCATAAATGTTTCTTAAGAATAAAACCTAAACAATATGGGCAAGGTCCGAAAGAATTAATTTTGAATTTTTCGACATCGCATGACCTAGGACGTCTCATTAAGATCAATTCACCCTCAGCTGATGCTAGTACTTCTGTATTATGGTATAAGTCACCTATTCTTGTTAAGTGAAGGAAGGCAGTTTTCCTTTCTTTGCTGTTCTTAGGTTTGGCTAATATTTTTGCTTCGCTATTTTGATAAAGTGTTCGTGACAGAAGTAGCATGAATGTCGTTTGTCGTAAATTCTTTTATTTTCTTCACTCTTTGTTGTTATTTTGTAAAAGATCTTTTCGGCTTGCAATAAAGGCCTACCATGCACTTTCTCTTGTGACATTTTCTTCCTTTTTCTGATATTCTTGTAAATATTTTTTTTAGGGCTCCTCTCAGCTGACTTTGAAGTAAGTCGATTTGTCGAATTACGCGATGTATCATTTAAAAGACTTATATTAACTTTCTTTTCAAGATTGCTTTTAAGCGACGTTGATTGAGGTTTATTTTTAGAGTTATGTGGAGTATCTTTCAGAAGATTTCTAAAATGGGGTTTTGCAATTTCGTCATCTGATGGTCGATAGTCACTTCCACTGTCAACGTAAGGTTCAGAAGAACTATTTTCTGCATAGCTTCCTATCTTTTGCAAAGCTCCTTTTTGCCTTTTATTAGAACTTGCAGATGTGGAAAGAACTTGTGATGAATTTCCTAGTGGTAAAGTGTGTACTTCATCGCCAAATTTTTTACCATCACCGTTATTTCCTGCATACAATTGTATCGAGTTAGTGTCGGAGTCGTCACCGCTGTTTTCTATCACATTCATTTCAGGTTTTGTTTTTTCAACTCTGTTAGCAATTACGTTTTCTTGAATCGGAATTATGCATTCTGTGCTGTCTTCATTTAGACCGACTTGCGGTGGACGTAAAATAATATTTTGCAGAATTTTGATTTTGTTTACCTTTCTTCCCGATTCCTTTACAAATTCAAGGGAATTTCCTTCTACCGTTAAATTATCTTCTGTAATAGAAATCTCTTCACGTGCATTCATGTCAAGTTTCTTCAGTTGTATATCAGTATTTCCTGTATATTCTGGAACCAATTTCTCATTAACAAACGTGTTAGTTTCCTCATTATTATTTGAGTGTCCATGCTGTTCAATCATAGATTTCGGTGTCATAACTTAAAGAACCAGATTTGTCAAATCTGTATCTCAGAGATGCGTTAGTGCCGAGATTATTTAATGAGTCAACTTTTTCAGTGGACGTTCTTGTATTGCCCGTATTTAAGAAATCAGCTTCTTGTGAATATTTTGGCGCCGTGTCGGTACTGTCTTTATTTAAAGAATTTTCAGTTACGTGTTTCGATGGTGTACCAGTATGATCATTACTCGTGGTTGTCGCTTTCTTAGTTAAAGGTTTTGTAGCATCATTATTGTCACAATTCGATAACTCAGTTTGTTCGAATATAGACTTAAGCTTTTTTTCTATAAATTTAAGTCCAGAAGTAGGAAGTTTGTACGCAAATCGTGACAGTTTTTTTAAATAAACTTCACATATTATGGTGTCAGAGGAAATTTTATCCCGACCTCCCAATAAGTAAACAAATTTGTTATTTGCCTTTTCTAAGCAAGTGATATCATAACATTTGCCTTCTTCGATTTTGATAGTTGAATTCACTTGGCATAGGCAAAATGAATCTGAAAAATATATTATATTTAATATAGATTTATATTATTTATAAAAATGGAAAATATAATTCACAAAAAAAATAATTTTTAGAAATTATAAATGTAATTTTAGAGATTTTATAGATTCTCTGGAGATTAATTTTATTATTCGATAATAAAATTAATTATATTATTTTATAACGATTTAGAACAGATAAGGTTTGTTGAAATTGAAGGGGAACGTATTGAAGTTTGTATTAGAGAGCGAATAAAACAAAGATGCACATTGTCACCGTTAATTTTCATCTTCATATAGAGGAGGCAATTAACACAAAGGGAAAAGAGACTTCGGGGTTAACATTCCGGACCAAATAATCATTGTGTTAAGATTCACGGATGACATAGCAGTATTAGCGTTCAACAGGGAGGAGTTACAAGGGGCTCTTAACGAAATGGTAGGGTTCTATCAGAAGATTATGACATGCATATTAATAAAAATAAAACGAAAATGTTAATTTGCAAAGAACGCGAAAACAGGATTGGGGCTAAATCTAAAATGGAAGACTGGAAGAAGTTGATAATTTTTGTCATCTGAGCAGTCAAATAACTAAGGATGGTACAAGCAGTAGAAAAAATTCCCCCGGCATTATCCGCACGAGACAGGTAGATTTGGGTTGGACATGGGCTTTTTTAAATTACAAGCAATACAAATGTCATCCATTTGCGCAATACATCTTGTAAGTCTGCCTATCAATGCATTAGATTAAAGTGAATAAAGTGTTATAACTGTTAAAGTGAATAAATAAAAATTTCTTTTTTAAGTGCAACCACAGTTAAAAAAAATGCTTCTAATATTATAATCGGGCCATTATAAGCAACAAAATGTTTCAGAAAAAAAATGAGTGTTGTCATTGTAAGTAAATCTAATGGAAATACTTCCTATTGCAAATACCCTCAAGCACAACTGCAGAAAAATACATTCAATTACAGTAAACAAATATTAATCCGAAAATCTACCTGTATCTTACGACCAATGCCGGTCTTTTTTTTTTATAAGGAGCCTCCAGTAAACCATTTATATGGTAATTTTTAAACTGTATGTACAAATTAAAAAAGAATCTGTAACCAAATCGCATATATAAAAAATAAGTGTATATAACTATTTTGTTTCTGGCATCATTTTTCTTTGGAATACATGCATAAATTCATTCAGTGAATTTAGTTATAAATCGTGTTAGACAGTTCAAAATAATGGAAAAAAATCTGGAAGCAACTTCTTCTAAATAAATTAAAGTAAGCATCTTATCAGAGACAACATTAAGTGATAAGAACTCACCGTCAGGACTTCTAACGGCCAAAAAGGCACCAGCTTTGACCACTTCGTCGCCCTCATCCATAGTGATTGAATGAATTCCTGTAACCATTACCAATATTTACAAACAAAATACACCCACGTACCACACAAATTAAAAAACAACGAACGCGTTTCAATAGCTAAGCTATCATCGACTGGAACGAACTAACGAAAATTTCTAATATATATATATATATATATATATATATATATATATATATATACACCATCAGCGAGTAACGATTCGTTGCTTATCTGGTGATAGTGAAAGTGAAAGTTTAATGAGTTCTAAGTAGCCTAAAGGTCCTTGATCGTCATTATTCATTAGAATTTGTTTGTTTTTGAAGATCTCTAAACTTTCATAACAATCAAGTTCGTGCTTATATACTAACATGTATGATTAAGGATACCTTATCTACCACATGATTTTTATCAAACATATGTAGGGCTACGGCAGACTTATCCCAACGTTTATATTTTATATGAGCTAAATGTTCTTTAAAGCGAATTTTGATAGGTCGTTTAGTCTGCCCCACTTCTATTTGTTCAATTTACCCTTAAGATAGAGGCAAATGATAGTCTCCCGTTCCTTGATACTCTGGTAACAAGAAACGGTGGGCAACTAGATATAGATATTTATCGTAAGGAAACTAGTACTAAAAGATTCATAACCAATGACTCAAATCATTGCAGACAGTTTAAACTCGCGGCTTTTAATTTCTTGGTTCATAGATTGTTTAATTTTCCTATATCAGTTCAAAATTATAATAAAGAATTGCGCACTATCAAGGAAATTGCTGCATACAATGGGTTTTCAGATGAAGTGGTTATGATCATAATTAGGAAACAAAAACATAGGATGAAGGTTAAGAATGTAACTACATTAGGTAACGTTAGAGAACAAATAGAAACAAAGTATAAATTACCAAACTATCCCGCTTATAGGTCTATCTAAAGCCTTTTCCAAAATAAATTTGAAAATAGTCGCTACTTCGGATAATAGTTTGCAAACTCTTTTAGGCAATCCAAAAGATCAAGTGGATAAGCCGGATAGGTTGGAAATTTATAAAATTAATTGTAAAAATTGTGAACAAATATATGTGGGGCAGACTAAACGACCTATCAAAATTCGCATTTAGCTCACATAAAATATAAACGTTGGTATAAGTTTGCCGTAGCGCTACATATGTTTGATAAAAATCATGTGGTAGATAAGGTATCCTTAATCAAACATGTTAGTAATAAGCACGAATGAAAGTTTAGAGATCTTCAAAAACAAACAAATTCTAATGAATAATGACGATCAAGGACCTTTAGGCTACCCAGAACTCATTAAAGTTTCATAACTTTCACTTTCACTATCACCAGATAAGCAACGAAGCGTTACTGGCTGATGGTATATATATATATATATATATATATATATATATATATATATATATATATATTAGAAATTTTCTTTAGTTCGTTCCAGTCGCCCGCTGATGATGATAGCTTAGCTATTGAAACGCGTTCGGTGTTTTTTAATTTGTGTGGTACGTGGGTGTATTTTGTTTGTTACAGATCCTGCCACAGTTCCAGTGTTTTTCATTACCAATATTAATATTAAAAAATCCCTTCCGGCATGAGCCGCAAGTTACAGGTAGACTATGTTTGTTATTTGCAGCCCTTGATTAATTAATGGAATCTTCAGAATTACTGGGTTAGGACTAGTGGAAACAAAATCTCTCACAAAATCGTTTTTTTGTTTCCACTAGTCCTAACCCAGTAATTCTGAAAATTCAGTTACAGGTAGATTTCACGTGTCAGAAAAATTAAGAGACGAATTTTTAAAACATGTTTTGGTTGAGATGCGTTAAAAGATGCCGCCGTTACATTTTTTTTCAATTTGTTGTATTTATTTACTACCACCGCTGGTTCAATTCCACAGTTCGTATATGGGGAAATCGAACGGGGAAAAGGGGGGTAAAAAATTAAACAAAATAGAAAAAATCATCAATTAAACTTTGCCGAAAATATTGTTGCGTCAATATCTTGGTACGGTTTATAAATAGGGGGAATCGGATAAGGGGGTGGGATGTAAAAAAAATGAAAACGTTTGTTTAAACAAATCTGAAATAAACTTTGCACAAAAATCTGTTGGGACAATATCTTGCACAAGCTCGTATATGGGAGGAACGCGGGAGGGGAAAGGGGTAGGAAAAAAAAACAAAATAAAAAAATGTAGCGGAAAAACCGCATACTTGATCTCAACCAAACTGTGCTACAAAATTTGCTCAGTCAGTGTCTTCGTCTGGCCTTGAAATGGGGGCGATTAAATGAGGGGGTTGGGGGTGAAAAAATTGTAAAGGGGTAGGGGGTGAACAAGTTGTAAGGGGGTAGTGGGGATATCTCTTAGTGCATCTTAAACAAGCTTTGCAAGAAAACCTGCAGATCAGAAGGGAATATAATGTAATCAAACTTCGTACAAAAATTCGTTGGGTCAATACATTGTAAAAGTTCGTTGATGGAGATCAGTCCAGTGGGTGAGGGTAAATTAACGTAACAAACAATAAAAACACCATGGCGGCATCTCTTATTCTAACCAAAACATCTATTAAAAATTAACCTCGTAACTTTTTTTGACACGTGAAATCTACCTGTAACTTGCGGCTCATGCCGGAAGGGGTTTTTATTCTGGACTCAAAGTAAGTAATGATTTTACTAGTACTGACTGAAATAGGGGCAGAAAGCAGTCAAGAATAAAATTACACGTTAGTAGTTTAATCCTAATCTTTTAAAACATTAATTCTTAATTTATTTTAGTTGAGTTCATGGAAACAAGTCAGATCCTAGGTTACTGCTCAATTTATTCCTACGTTCTAATAATCCAAATTTTTAATAAATATGTATCCAAATTCCCTGCTTATAATTTCTAATTGAATATTGTCATTTATTATTCTGCAATAAACAACCGATCTCTTAATGAAAGATGCCTTTTATTTTTTGAAAAATACAAAATGTCCTGATACGTTTCCGTTAATTCTTTTATATTTTACTATTGTTCAATCTTGCATACTTTTTACATATTTAAAATTTGCTTTTAACTTTTCTTCTGGTTTGTCATTTGCAAAATATTTCGAAAAAAGTCTTAATGTAATTAAGAAGACTGTGCACTCTAAGGAAAATGTCAAATGAATAAATACGAGTTTGAGATTAGTGTTATTTATATATATATATATATATATATATATATATATATATATATATATATATATATATATATATATATATATATATGATAACGTAAAACAACATTTATTTCCTACATTAGCAAATTGTGTTTGATTTATTATATATATATTTTTCATAAAAAAAAGCTTGGGTTTTTAAAAGTTTTAAAAAGCTCCTTAACGCATTAAGTTTTATTTATAAAATACGGTGAACTAAGTTTACGCCACTGAATAATACCTTCAACGAACATGGAATGTTATGCACAACACACATTTTGTGCGCGGTAAGCTGCTCGTGACCTTCGCGTTGATACAATTCCAATCGCAAACCAAAAAGTGTTAATTATGTTTTTCTACAATCGATATCCAAAGTAGGCATTTGCGCTCGTATTTGACAACGCCAAAGGCATCTTTTTCGAGGAATGTCACTTTGTCGCTTATAAGCGACTAAATAAAAAAAACGCTCGCTCTCCCAAGTATTAACTATAAATCAAATATGCATTGCTCAGAGTATCCAATGACAACGAGTAAATGACATCTTTCATTTGAATGGAAATTTTTTTTCATTCATCAAATTAAATAAATTTTGGAAATATGTGAACTGCTCGATTGTAGAAAAAATCATGTGTGTAATTCGAGCGTAAATTCATTGTCGATTTCAAGAGATTGCCGCGCTCCTTCGTCGCGCGGCAAATGTCTCTTTCAATCGACAATATATCATTTTGCGCTCTTAATACACAAATAGCTATATCATTATATTTTTATGTTTAGAGCCATGCCCCGGACTATACTTACCCGTTCATATAGATTGTAGGTTCACTTCACTTTATAACTTCACAGCTATTCAATCGACTGAATGCGAAATAATAATGCAATTTTTGCACTTATACAGAGGGGGGATATAATAGATAAGGTATATTACTTTACCGTACTGTATCTTATACTATACACTATTACTCATCGCGTTCTTTCATAGTCTTTGATAGTTATTAAACAAACTGATACTGTCTGCCACGTATACAGATACAGGACCAGTTTGTGCCCAAATTAATAAAGAAACGGCATTACTTCATTCGATTTGTCACTAACCGAATGTACTGATTTCATGTTTACATTTTGTACTTAATAAAATACTGAAAAAAAATAGAGCAGGATTCATACGTGTATCTGTTAAGAACCGACCTTGCCATATGCCGAATATATTTTAGGTATAGAAATACTACCTATTGCAACCACTCTCATGTCGCAACTACCAAAAATTTCTATACACAATTTTGGGTGCCAATGTAGTATGCGCTCTACCTCAAGCGGTGATCTACTTGAATTGTATTGTACTGTTCTGTGCCCTACCTGCCCATATAAAATCTATCTATTAATTCTGATACGTATGCATTAAGATATCATTAAGTTATCAATTTTTAGGAAAACAAATGAAGTAAAAGCAGTTTGTAAATTGCCCATTATTAATAATCCTGGATAGGTATAGGTTATTCAGCAAAAAAACCGATGTACGTCATTAATTTAAGTAAGTAGTTCCAACGTGCTAAATTGTTTCTATCTCTGTTTAACTTATTAACTTATGTTGACATACGAAATAGTAACATGAATAATTAGTTGGAACTAACTAAATAAATTTATGACGTGCATCGAAAATTCGTTGGATAAGCTCATATATATATATATATATATATATATATATATATATATATATATATATATATATATATATATATATATATATATATATATATATATATATATATATATATATAGGTGTAATAGAAATATTAAGTTAGTTCTTTAATATCTGTATTTTTGAGTTCCAAAATGTTGTTAAAAGAGTTTTACGCTACAGTTGCAAATTCAGAAGAAAGTGCCGTGAATTTTCTGCAGCAACATCATCTTTTAAATGACGATGTTCAAAACAACCCTTGTCACAAATGTGGTTCTGTAATGTAACGGAAGACATGGAAATTAAGAAATGGAGAAGCTACTCCAGTGTTTCGCTGCCCGAGAAAAGGATGTCAAATGACAAGAAGCATCCGAGTAGGAAACGAATTTTTCCATTACACAATTTTAAATAATAGAGTAAATTGCAACCTGACGTTTCAAATCTTAGAATTGGTCTATATGTTTATTATGGAAGTGCATTTAGCAACAGCCGCTAGTTTGACTGGCAAGACAGAACATACCATAAATGATTGGTACAATATGTGTCGCGAAGTGTGCACCGAGATTGTATCAGTAAACCGACGAGGACCCGGCCCAGATAGACGAAGCATATTTTTCTGGTAGAAGAAAATACTAGCGAGGGCGAATGTTACAAGGTGATAAGAGCTTCTGAATCTGAGGACAGTGACGCCGAAATACAGAGTAATCGAAATCATGGAGCAAGAGTTGATGAAAAATGGGTGTTTGGTTTGGCTACCAAAACCGAAGCGCGGTATTTTCTTTTACTTCGGTGAGATCGAGCAACATTGCTACCAGTTATTACAAGAGAAGTACAACCTGGATCGACGATACATTCGGACGAATGGCCCGCATATAGCATTTTAAATCAAAGGGGTTTTATTCATCACACCGTGAACCATCAAGTGAGTTATGTGGACCCAGACACAACACCCAACTTATAGAAAGATTATGGCTTGATATAAAAATTTATATTTTAAAAAAGATCATCAAACATTGAATTGTCTTTTTATTTCCTTTTTTTTCAAGGCATATACGAAAATATTGCCGGTGGAGCACACTGCAGTAAAATATGGGGGTAGAGCGCACACTGCAGTAGGGTTATGAAGTTAGAGCGCATACTACAGTGGCACCCAATTTTGTTTCATGTTCCCCTGACCCCAAAACCATTACGACCGCATTTCACAACAGATTTTCTTCGAACTTTTCACAAAAAGAGTTTGGGCCAATTGCTCGTCTAAGTTCGCAGATGGAATGTGTCAGGAAGGGGACAAGGGGGCCAAAAAATTAACACAATTTAAAAAATGCGCAACGGCGGCACATTATATCCAAGCTTTGCAGGTCACTATATTGGATGTATCCGAAAATGGGGGGGTTCGGAGGGGGGGCTAGAGTAAAAAAATTTTTAAAGTATAAAAAAATCATAACGAATTAGAACCAAACTTTAGAAAAAGGTTCGTTTGGTCAATACTTTGCACTAGTTAGCAAGTCGGGACATCGAAACAGGAAGCGGGGGGTAAAATCATTAAACAAAACTTAAAAACTTGCACTTCTTAACGGATATCAATGAAACTTAATCAATATTTCTGGATTAATATCCTGGACGGGTTCGTAAGTAATAAGGGGGAAGGGTACGGCGGTAGTGGGCGTTTTCAAATAAGTCTTATCCAAACTTTGCAGTAAAATGTGTTGAGGACACGGTTACGGCCGCAATTCCCAACGGATCTTCTTCCAATTTTCCACAAAAATACTTTGGGCCAATAGCTCGGCTAAGTTCGTAGATGGAGTGGCAAAGAAGGGGCAAAAATTAAGTAAATTGAAAAAAAGGTTCATTAAAAATAAAAAATTCAAAACTTTATATCTTGGGTCAGATTTAACAAACATTGCAAATTAAATGGAAAAATTTTATTTGTCTAGCCCCAACTTGATTTTTTAAACGTATGAAATAGATCTGTCTTGTGCGGCTGATGCCGGAGGGATTTTTTATAGTTACAGGCAATTTTTTTACAGGTTTTTCTCCTGAAAAGTTTCAGGGAGTTTTCAAAGTTATGCTTTTTATTGTCAATTCTGTTTTAAGCTATATAAATTACATAGCTGTATACTTAGCAGCTGGTATGGAAATCTCGTAGGTTCACGTTTTATTGAAATGGGAGGTAGGATTTGAAAGATGTTCTAAACTTTATTATTCCAGTTTTTGAATCTACCTGAGCGACTGTAAAAAACAGCTATGAAGAAATTGAAATATCCACAATTTTGTGACATTGTGGATAATCAGTTACCGCCACAAAATATGGATTCTATTCTATACTCCTTAATGTAATATCGTGCGAAAAGTATGGAAAGCATGGAATAAAATTCGCCATTTTTATGTCGTTAAATTTAAGAAAGAATTTTCGGACAGGTCAAGTTTTTATTCTTAAATTGACACTTTTCGCTCAAAATTACACGTTTTTGTTTAGTTAATTGGCGGCACATGAGGGACCAACTTGAAAATTCTAAATGGCAAGAGGAGTCAAATTTTATACTCTTTTCAGGGTCTCTTTAAACCCAAACCAATAATGTGTTCCTTTTTCAATTCAGATTAATGAAATAAAAACTATGTGGATTTTGGTATTTTTCATCAAGACAGTTGTTTTCTATTTATGAAATTATCAAATAATTTTCTACTTACAACCGCAAATAAACAATGTAAATAAAACATGTCATCTAACGAAATGTTCAAAATGAGCTCCATCAACTCTCAAAAACAGCCAAAGGGTATTCAAATTCGTTCAGACCATTAGGAATAACGTCTGGTATAATTTGCCAAATATTTTGCTTAATCCTTACCTTTAAGTCATAAGCGTTACAAGCATTTCGGTATTTATGTGGAATCTTTACTTAAGGTTTTAAGCAAACAATTATTTGATGATTTGACAAAATACAGAAAACCAATATTTTGCATTTACTTTTTTTGTGTACTACCATATACTAGAAATTATAATCTCTTGGAGTAAAAAATTACGTAGTTAAAATTTTTGCCCCTTCGGATCTCCGGAAACGGACAACTTGAGGGGGCGCTATATCAAAATCAAGAAAGAGGTCTGAAATTTAAAAAAAAATTAAATTTTTAAAGATTGATCGGAGATTTGAGAAGTATGATTTTCAAAAATCGGTGATTTCTGAAGCGGCGACCTCCCCGTAATACATATAGGGTCGGAGGTAACTGACTATTTGAGCCGGCAAGCAACAAACTTACGTGAAAGTCGGTTTCCGATAACGTCTTTCTCCCTCGCTCTCCCCCAGCACCAGGACGACTTTATTGATAGTTACTAGTAGCCTTAAGACGTTGAGCCCCTTGAGACACGTCACTTTGTTGCGTGGCGCCTAAAGTAGTCCTTCACAAACGGTACAACTTTCGTATAGGAGCTTGGTAAATAAAGGCAAAATATGTCAGATCTATGTCTTTAGTAACTCTGGCAACACTGGAGCGAACTACATGCACATTTCAGATAACAGACGAAAGAAAACAAAATATCATATTATTCTTACTATAAATAGATTTAACGACCGTGTAAAATTATAACACCCTTTTATAAGGGAATTATGAGAAAAGAAAATTTTAATGTTTTTTAAATTTTGTATACCCTTTTTTATGCTTTATGCTCAATTCGGAAACTGGTGGTGAGTTTAACACAGTTTACAACAACCTCAATTTAAAACAGGCATTTATTTTATCAATTAATAGGTTTAAACAAAATAAATAAAAATTGTACTTTAAAACTTAACTAAAAAATATATATTTGAAACTTTTCTGCTTCTCTGGTTGGGCAACTCTGGACACTGGTGTATGGTGGGTTGCTGCTCTACAGGTCTCGAAATTGTACTGTAATTAGAGGAATTAATAGTTTATATACCCCCAACGTTTGCTCTCTAATAAACAGGGGTTGTTTATTAGTGCTCTTTGTTAATTAACAGTGGAATAATTATTTTAAATTATTAATTATAATTTTTGAATGAAAGAAAAAATCTATTATAGGCGGCTTCCTTACCGGCCTGATATTGTACAATGGCTGTAGTTGTTTATCAGTGTTTAAAACGAATTATTTTAATCTTTTTAGTTAAATTAGGGGCCTTAGTTAGTGATGATAGAGTAATCCTATCTTTTACCAATATGCCTTACGGGCCTGGATTTGGATATGAAAGAAGGGCTTTACCGGTGAGTGTTGATAAACTTTGAATATTTACTTCTTTATATGCAAAATTGAATTCGTAATTAAGGGATTATTTGGGCCTTAAAATGATATTCTGAGATGGTAATCTTCTTTAACTCGGCTTAATTAAGCTTCGTTAAGTAAAATGTAAGAACTTTTAATTGTGAAAATCGTAATTATTTGCATTAACGAAAAAGCTCAAAGATTGTATTTAAAATGGTTAAACTTTTGCACGTGTGTTACGGTCGAAAAGAGGAAGAGGGTCCTACGGCAAACCAGCTGCTCACGGTGGAATGGGAGTGGGTTCACAATGGGTAGACCATTTAATAATGTAAGTTCAGGAGGCGCCACTAACTTGTTGCACTTATCTGCCGTAATTCCAAGTCAGAAAAATTCCTAGATGTTAAAGGAGGACCATGAAAGGAAGGAAATATATGAATAGAAAATTATTTATTTAAAAAAAAAGGTAATAGATAACAAAAAGGTGAAAGTTATATCAATAATTAAATAAGCGGTAGGTTGATTGGCGTAACAAAAACAATATGTATCTATTAACAAAAAAAACTAAAGGTACCTTCCCCGAGATCTCGAGTTTACACAAATAAATCAAATAATTAATATTTTAATTTAAATAAACGCCTGCTTTGATTTTATATTACACATTAAGAACAAAAAAACAATCAGAAGATGATAGATGATACTGCTTGATGAAATGATAAATGTGAAGGGATGATTGTGTTTTTCTTTTTATTAGGCGATGATGAGCGACGATCACAACGTAGAGTACGACGAGGAAGGAGGAAAAAAAAGGCCAAGATGTTGGATGGCCTTGCAAGAAACAATTTTAGAATTAAATAAATATATATTTTTATCAACACATAGGCTTGTTTCTGGCTTTCTTTTTTTTTGTTAAAATCTAGGTGTGCAAATAAAAAAAAAGTCGTTTTGAATAATCAACGTGATTAGGTCTAGCAACGCCGTTACCATAAAAATCCCAATTGCGGAAAGCTCTGGTCCTTATAGGATAACAGTAGCACTTATATAGGTAGCGGGTTGTGGGGTTAAATCCCAAATATTGGACGAAAAGGTGCGATAAACCACTAATACCCCTTGAACTAGACTCGATATATCTTTACTAAATTATAGGAAAATTACGTGAATTCCGTAAATAAAAAAAAATAATCATGTTTGATTTTTCAAACGAATTTGACTGGTTGTTGGCCGAACGACAAGGATAGAATTATAAGTAAGAAGAAGAAGGGTTCCGATGAGCGGGAAAATTATCCAAGATTTTGAGAATATGGAAATACCGACAGAATTTACACAACAGTGGCGTGAATTTATTTAAGTTAGGTAAAACAAGAAAATATAGGTATAAATATTAATGAAAGGTAAAGGGTAAAATGTAAACATGAAACACCACAAAATAAATGAGATTAATTAAAAGGCAAACACCAAAAATACTAGATGGGATTACGTATTCACCGGGAAAGTAAAATGCGTACGCCTATGGCGAAATTTGATCAAAATTTAAAACTGGCCAATGATAATTCGTGAATCGCAATTCAAGGTGAACGCATTTAAACTATTCAAAATTCAGACATAAATATAACCTATAATTTTGATTGAAAATCAATAGATATTTTATTGATTAAAGGATATTTAGGAAAAGGATTTATAATTCGAAGAGTTATAAAGGTAGGGTACTAACAAAGGACAGATATTAAGAATATATTATAATTTTAGGATGAATGTCATAAATTGAACACAAATAAGGGTGGCAAATATTGAGAAAGAAATGGACCGTAACACGTGTTTTAATATAATGGAATTTTACACATTTACTTTTCTTTGTGAATACAATGCAATTTTTATTATCATATCAAAATTGATTATAGAAATCTGGACTCTATTCAGGCTTTGTTGATAATGTAAATTAAACAGGATTTTATAAAAAAATGAAAGTTAATCAGGAATTAAAATAAAAATGATTTTCTGGTATAATTACAGGAAATAAAGTGATATGTGTTTGGGGTTTTTGTAACGTGTAGTGTGTATACAAAGTCAGGTTATGGAGCGTCTTTGGCTTTCGCCTAGAAGGTGGGGAAGTCGAACTAAACGGTTTACACCGGTGAGTTCGGGGAAAATGGTGTTTTTGTTTGTCAGCGGCTTGTCGCCGTTAACGGGTTGGAATTAAGTCTACTCTACGTCACTTGAGTAACGCTTGTAGGGGAGGTTTAACAACAAAACAAAAACGCACGGTTCTAAAACCTGTGAAGATGTTTGTATGTTAAGGTACCAGGAAGCGGCGTGTAATTTGAGTGTATGTATCGTTCCCAAGGTTTGACACCAGGAGGCGACTGAACGTGTACTGTTTGTGTATCGTTCCCAAGGTTTGACACCAGGAGGCGACGTGTACTGTTTGTGTATGTAAGTTAGATTCAGGTGTAAAAGGAGCTGGTGTTTGGTTTTTTTCCAATTTATAAGAAAGGATCAGGTCTGGTTTTCTCTAGGAGAAGTGGATCAGGTGGTTTTCTCTAGGAGAAGTGGATCAGGTGAAGTTAATCAGGTGAAGTTGATCACGTGAAGTTAATCAGGTGAAGTTGATCAGGTGAAGTTAATCAGGTGAAGTTGATCAGGTGAAGTGAAGTGTTTTAGGATTGCGGTCGTTTTTATAGGGATTGGGTTAGGTGGAAGGAGAATTATTACAAATTTTGGTTTTGGGAGTTGGATTTTGGTGGGAATGCAATTGCGGGATAATAGGATTTAATTAAGGGAAGTTAATTAAGATAAGGATCTGGATCGTTACATACCATCCCTACCGGGCGGAAGTAGGTGCTACATTTCAGGTAGGCTGGTTGGTAGGAGTCCCATTTCCTGGGCCGCATCTCTCCTCATCCGTATGCACTGTCCATTTGGCAGCTTTATCCGGACTTTTCGTTTGTTTGGGTGGCTCTCCACCCGGTTCTGTGCGGGATCGCTAGGGCTGGTAGTGGTGTGGTGTGTTCCGGAAGATGGAGTCCCACTGTCCCATCTTCTTCCATCTTTGTTAGGATGTTTACCTCCTGTCCAGGTGTTTCGGTTTGCTCTTCCAGCTCTAATTGTTCCAACTCGTAGAATAACTTCTTCAGAGGAGAAGGCGTCTTCGGGGTCAGTGGTAGGCCTGCACGGCTTGTCTTCACCGGGGACATCTCCCAAGGATAGGGACTGGAGGCTTTAGATGGTATTGGGGAGTATGGTTGAGGTGAGGGATGTCGGTCGGGTTTAGGATCTTTATATGGACTTAGGAGGATGGGATTGTAGGATAGGAAAGCTTTCGGTAGGTGTTCGGTCCCCGGCTTACGATAGCGTCGGGCCGCCACGGGTGAATGCGGACTCTTCGCCTACGTCTGGTGGTTCTTCTTACCGGAGCCATCGCGGTCAACTGAAGTTGTGGTTCTTCTGTTCCTTCTTTTATTAGTCTTACTTCGGGAGGGGGGATCTTTTCTTCCTGCGCATTCGCTTTCAGGTCCTTTATGTGGGTTTGGCCTATTACTTTCCTGGTGTGTGGATCTTGGAGTTCCACAATTACTGGTGACAGGAATCTTTTGACCCGGAATGGTCCAGTGTATTTCGGGGCGAGTTTTGCTGCAAAATCTTTTAATTTATTTGATAAAAAATGTGACTTACGTAAAACTAAATCTCCCAAACGTGGTCTGTAGGGGCGTCTGTGTAAATTATAATGTTTTTTCTGTCTTTCAAATGCATGTGACAGGGAGTCACGGGCGAGTTGTCTTAGCTCTTCCACCCTTTCGTGTGGTCCTGTTGGTCACCAGGCGTCAGGACGGGGTTATTGGTTTCTTCGTTTCCCCTGGCATGGAGGGCTCCTGGCAGGGTTAATTCTTTTCCATAGGTTAGTACAGCTGGGGAAAATCCGGTGGACGCGTGGGTCACTGAGTTCATAGCGAATGCTATTTCGTGTAGCTGTACATCCCAGGTTTTATGGTCGTTGCGGGCTGACTGTGCAACCAAAGTGCCTATCACTTTGTTTGCCCTCTCTATAGGGTTGGCGTGCGGTGAATATGGTGGTGTTAGCCGGTGTTGGATATTATATTCCTGCAGGAAGGTGCGAAATATTTTACTGGTGTACTGCGGGCCGTTGTTTGAAACTAACTGTTTTGGGTTACCATAGCGGAATATTACCTGTTCTTTCATCGCCTGGATGATAGGGGTACTGGTGGCATTGCGGAGAGGTCGTAGCTCTACCCATTTCGTAAACCGATCTTGGAATGCGAGTATAAATTTGTGACCCTTCTTGGATCGTGGCAATGGTCCAATTAGGTCCGTACTTATGGTGTGCCAGGGCTGGCCGGATTTTGAAAAATACATCTCTCCTGGGGGTTTTTGTGTCGAGGCCTTATATAATTGACAGGTGCGGCATCTTTTGACATAGTGGATCACATCTCTTTTGATCCCCAATAATAGTTCTTGTAAATTCGGGTTAATGTTTTGGCGATGCCAAAGTGACCTGCGGCTGGTGTGTCGTGGCATTCACGGAGTATTTCTGTTCGTTGGGGACGGGGTACGCATAATTTTTGGCTGGCCTGGCATCCGGCTTCTATTTCTGGAGAAGAATCTGGAAAAGATCTGTACAATTTATTACCTTTTATTTGATACCGTGGGTGTTGCTCAGGATGTTCCACTACTTTTTGCAACAACATTTGGTACCAGGCGCAATCATCTTCATGTGGGACCTCTGCTTCTATGCTGGAGATTTTTGGTATGGGGATATCATCTTCGTGTGCCCGGGAAAGTGCATCTGCTACCTGGTTCATGGCTCCTCGTCTATACTCGATGTCAAAATCGTACTGTTGTAAATCCATAATCCAGCGTGCGAGACGTGATGTAGGTTTTTCCAGGGTTCTTAGCCATTTCAAGCTTCGGTGGTCGGTCTGGACCGTGAAGTGGTATCCTTCTAAATATCCTTTTAATTTCAGGATGGCGTACACAACTGCGAGGCATTCCAATTCTATTGTCGAGTAGTTTTTCTCGGCGGGTGTCAACGCTCGGCTGATGTACGGTATGACCCGTTCTTCTGGACCTTGTCCCTGCGTAAGTACAGCTCCCAGTCCGGTAGAACTAGCATCAGTCTGGAGTATAAACGGTTGTGTGAAGTCTGGGCAGGCTAGGATTGGTGGAGAGGTGAGTGCTTGTTGGAGCGTGATAAATGCTTCTTGTTGCGGTTCCTCCCATTTGTATTTCGCTCCTTTTTTTAGTAACTGGGTCAAGGGCTGGCTTATTTGTGCAAATTGCTTCACGTATCTCCGATACCATGACGTTAATCCGAGGAACTGGCGGAGTTGGTTCGGATTTCGTGGCGGTTCCATTCTGGTGATTGCTTCTACTTTTTCGGGATCTGGCTGGATTCCATCTCTGGTGACTACGTGACCAAGGTATTTTAATTGTGTCCGGCAAAATTGACACTTTTCTGGTTGCAGTTGTAACCCATGGTGGCGGAGACGTGAAAATACTTCCTTCAGGTTGTCAACGTGTTGTTGGAAATTTTTGCCTAGAACAATAATGTCATCGAGGTAACAGAAAGCCTTACCCGTCAGTTCTGGTCCTATTATCGTATCCAGGAAACGTTGGAATGTAGCCGGCGCTGAGTGTAATCCAAAAGGGAGTACTTTGAATTGAAAAAGACCTCTTCTTGGGACTGTGAATGCGGTAATTTGTTTACTATTTTCTTCTAGTGGTATCTGCCAATAGCCTTGTTTTAAGTCGAGTGTGCTGATGAACCTGGCTTCCCGAAGCTGATCCAATATTCCTTGTATATAAGGGAGAGGATACGCATCTTTAATTGTGACTTGATTAACTTTCCTGTAGTCAATACAGAAACGATATTTTCCGTCTGGTTTTCTAACTAAAACAACGGGGGAACTCCAAGGGCTGCTGGACTTTTCTATGATGTCATCGGCCAACATTTGGTCTACTTCTTCATTTATTACGGCTTGCATTGCGGGGTTGCGCAGATAGTAACGTTGTTTGATTGGAACGGCTTCAGGTATTAATGAAATTTTATGTTTTATAGCGGTGGTCCTTCCAGGAACTTGGTTGAATAATTGAATTTCTTTTTCTAGGAATTCGTTAAGTTTTGGGAGTTGCTCCTCGTCTGGTCCGTGGATTCCGGTTAATTCCGTTGATGTTCCGGTCTGCATGGGTGTCTGGTCTTCAGCTATCTCTATTCTTCTGGGGTTCATCTGGATGGTTGCCTTGGCTGACTGTAGGAAGTCTAATCCAAGTACGATGTCGCTAGATAAATTCGGTATGTAATATCCGGTTATTTGGTAATTGCGGTCACCTAGAACAGCTAAAAATTTAAAAATTCCTTGCGTTTGTGTAACAGAATTATCTGCTAGACGAACCCTATTCTGCCCTAATTTGATAGGATAAATTTGTTTAGTAATTAATACATTTTTCACCTTACTCCCCAGGTACGTTTTGGAAGCACCGGTGTCAACTAATGCGTTGAATTCTTTGTCGAAGATCTTAAGCGGGATAAGAAATCGATCATCTGACTGGATTGGATTAATGGTTTCGGTACGTGGTGGTTGGAAAATCATTTTCACCTGTTGTAACCAGGTGTCCCATCCTTCGACTGGAAATCGAGGTGGTTTTCGGGTGACAGGAGTTAGAGCCGTGCAGTGTAAAGGTGCCTGTATGTCCCTTAACGGCGCGAGTAGTTTCCCGACTTCGAACATTTGCAATCTTTGGAAAGTATTCCCTGGGTACCACATCTGGAACAAAATGGTTTAAAAGTACCTCTACATTTACCTTTCAAGTGGCCTTTTTCTGCGCAAGTCCAACATACTTCGTCTCGTTGGTAGTTGGTTGCCTTTCCGTTTTGATTCTTATTTCTGCAGGTTTCGGTGGTGCTGGTGTAGGTGTAGGTGAAGTATTCAGGGCACTAAACTGGACTTTATGTTGTGTATGACTGGAAGATATGCAGGGTGGTCTTGGCGGTAGCAGTTCAAACTGTTGTGCCATCTCTAGCAGTTCAGGTAACGTGGTGAAGTCTCTTTGTCGAATATAAAATTTATACTCTGTTCGTAGATTGTCGTATATCCTTTCTAATTGACTTTCGTTGGACATCCTTCTATATCTACGCATGAGGGTTACTATAGCGGTGATGTAATCTGCTGCTTTTTCTTTCGGTCTCTGGAGTCTGTTTCTAATCTCTTGTTCTAATCGGTGATGATACCTGGGTGGAAGAAATTGTAACCTGAAACCTCTGACGAAGTCTTCCCAAGTGAGCCATAAGAGTTTGTTATTCCGGTACCAAAGAAGTGCGTTATCCTTTAGTAATTCAGGTAATGTTCCTAGTAACTCTTCGTTTGTAATCTGGTAACAGATTTGTAATTCTTGCAGGCGTTCGAGAAATGATGCTGGATCGCTGTAACCATCAAACTTCAATCCCCATTTCCTTACACGATCGCATGTTTCTGGCCATCTATTCGTAGGTGGAAAATCGGTGTTAGCTGTGCTAGCCCTGGTCTGGTTTGGATCATCTCTCATCGTGGCATTAAGATTTGCTTCTTCTACTGGTGCAGGTATGTTACTTGGTCCCTCTCCGGTTCTTATAAATTGCACTATTCTACTCCGGAGTTGTTCTACGTTACCCTCGGTGATTAAATGAAATTTCTGCAGTTCCTCTATAAGTTCTTCCTTTCGTAATTTGTAAATCCATCCTACCCGGACATCTTCTTCTGTAGCCATTCTAATATGTTGTATTTTCAGGTGGCTGTCTGGAACAAATGATTAATATTGCTGGAAGAAAGAAAATAAGCTGGAATATCTGTATTATTAGTTTTTGTTTTATATTCTGGAAAATTTTCTTTTTGATACTCTTACCATGTACCAAATATTTATGCTGGTGGTTGAGGTGTGTAAACTGTATTTTTTCTCTCGAGCCCTGTCGTTAGGCGCCACTTTTCTATAACACCCTTTTATAAGGGAATTATGAGAAAAGAAAATTTTAATGTTTTTTAAATTTTGTATACCCTTTTTATGCTTTATGCTCAATTCGGAAACTGGTGGTGAGTTCGACACAGTTTACAACAACCTCAATTTAAAACAGGCATTTATTTTATCAATTAATAGGTTTAAACAAAATAAATAAAAATTGTACTTTAAAACTTAACTAAAAAATATATATTTGAAACTTTTCTGCTTCTCTGGTTGGGCAACTCTGGACACTGGTGTATGGTGGGTTGCTGCTCTACAGGTCTCGAAATTGTACTGTAATTAGAAGAATTAATAGTTTATATACCCCCAACGTTTGCTCTCTAATAAACAGGGGTTGTTTATTAGTGCTCTTTGTTAATTAACAGTGGAATAATTATTTTAAATTATTAATTATAATTTTTGAATGAAAGAAAAAATCTATTATAGGCGGCTTCCTTACCGGCCTGATATTGTACAATGGCTGTAGTTGTTTATCAGTGTTTAAAACGAATTATTTTAATCTTTTTAGTTAAATTAGGGGCCTTAGTTAGTGATGATAGACTAATCCTATCTTTTACCAATATGCCTTACGGGCCTGGATTTGGATATGAAAGAAGGGGTTATGCTTTGGAAAAAAATGATCGAAGTCAATACCGTCGATTTTCCTTTACCGGTGAGTGTTGATAAACTTTGAATATTTACTTCTTTATATGCAAAATTGAATTCGTAATTAAGGGATTATTTGGGCCTTAAAATGATATTCTGAGATGGTAATCTTCTTTAACTCGGCTTAATTAAGCTTCGTTAAGTAAAATGTAAGAACTTTTAATTGTGAAAATCGTAATTATTTGCATTAACGGAAAAGCTCAAAGATTGTATTTAAAATGGTTAAACTTTTGCACGTGTTTTAATATAATGGAATTTTACACATTTACTTTTCTTTGTGAATACAATGCAATTTTTATTATCATATCAAAATTGATTATAGAAATCTGGACTCTATTCAGGCTTTGTTGATAATGTAAATTAAACAGGATTTTATAAAAAAATGAAAGTTAATCAGGAATTAAAATAAAAATGATTTTCTGGTATAATTACAGGAAATAAAGTGATATGTGTTTGGGGTTTTTGTAACGTGTAGTGTGTATACAAAGTCAGGTTATGGAGCGTATTTGGCTTTCGCCTAGAAGCGGGGGAAGTCGAACTAAACGGTTTACACCGGTGAGTTCGGGGAAAATGGTGTTTTTGTTTGTCAGCGGCTTGTCGCCGTTAACGGGTTGGAATTAAGTCTACTCTACGTCACTTGAGTAACGCTTGTAGGGGAGGTTTAACAACAAAACAAAACGCACGGTTCTAAAACCTGTGAAGATGTTTGTATGTTAATGTACCAGGAAGCGGCGTGTAATTTGAGTGTATGTATCGTTCCCAAGGTTTGACACCAGGAGGCGACTGAACGTGTACTGTTTGTGTATCGTTCCCAAGGTTTGACACCAGGAGGCGACGTGTACTGTTTGTGTATGTAAGTTAGATTCAGGTGTAAAAGGAGCTGGTGTTTGGTTTTTTCCAATTTATAAGAAAGGATCAGGTCTGGTTTTCTCTAGGAGAAGTGGATCAGGTGAAGTGAATCAGGTGGTTTTCTCTAGGAGAAGTGGATCAGGTGAAGTTAATCAGGTGAAGTTGATCAGGTGAAGTTAATCAGGTGAAGTTGATCAGGTGAAGTGAAGTGTTTTAGGACTGCGGTCGTTTTTATAGGGATTGTGTTAGGTGGAAGGAGAATTATTACAAATTTTGGTTTTGGGAGTTGGATTTTGGTGGGAAAGGTGCGCAATTGACGGAATTTGAACATTACAGGAATGCAATTGCGGGATAATAGGATTTAATTAAGGGAAGTTAATTAAGATAAGGATCTGGATCGTTACAAAATGTATTACTTGTGGGGACTGTATGGCTTTACACACGATTGGAAACAAATTGATTATGAGGACTGTGTGAAAGTTGGTATGTACTGCATTAGGAGTGGGAACATTTGTTATACACAAACTCGATCTGCATTTCTTGTGGGGACAGTGTATAATAAAAGTACGGTTTGCATTATTTCTGGAGACTCACTTATACACCTAGTAGAAAATGCATTAAAAGTGGGGACTGTGTATTTCTGGGTACGGAATGAATTAACTGTGGGGATGTCCCCACAACAGAAAATTGGAGTGTATTTGCTTAAAAGCGATTGTATCGAAAAACGGAATATATTGCTGTGATCAGCGCCATCTAGCGGTCAATCCTACCGGTACAGATTCAAAGTCGCCACAAAGCGGGTAAAGTTCCGGGTCCCCACAATTCATACGGAAACATGTGTGTGTGTGTGTGTGTGTGTGTGTGTAACGTGTGTCGCAGTGTGTTGTCGTGTGCTATGTATGTGTGTGCCTATGTGCAAGTGCGCGTACGTTGCGCGTGCGTGCTGCGCCGTGTAACTTGCGTGCTGATGCGTGCGTGCGTATGTTTGTGTGGTTGGGTGTGGTGGGGTGCACGTGCGTGTGTGTAAATAAATAATTAGGGGTCTGCAGCAAGCATGGAATATGATTGGGGTCCACAAACTTGTCGGCCATACACACGACCGACAATTAGAATTAGGCTTCTATTAGGCTTAGAACCATTAGATATACATAAATTAGAATTTTTTGTGGAGACCTGTAGAATATGTTTTGTGCCCGAGTTGTGTATGTTCGAATTTTACATACTTAGGGACTTCTATACATCCTATGTTGTGCTGCCACCTTTGTAACTAAATTGCGCTCCTGCCAATTCTGTGTAAAGTTTTAAATCTCTAAATATTAATACAAACTTGTGTGTAAATGCATTGACCTATTATTTATTGAGAGTTATATATGGTGTTAAATTTTAAAATGTACTTATCTGTTATGAAATAATCCATTGCAAATTTTTGTTCAGTGATAGATTTTTAAAACTCGTTTTATAAGTTATACAATGTTAACTTAGTGTTTTAAACATTATTTTAAGAAGATTAATTTTAAGTTTTGGGCAAATTAAATTAATATTTTCTTGTAATAGGTACCAGTTATATAAACACAAGACGGTCCCAAAGTATGTTTATCGTTTGCTAATTTTAATTTGATCTCTAATTATAATCATAACATTGCGAAGATTCCACCACATTATAAACTTACTTCTAGAATGATATTGTAAAAAATATTTTGATGGTATTTGTATTGCAAGCCAGCATTCGGTTTCTATTTAATAGCTTTCAATCCACAACGGTACCAACTTGGTGTATTAATAGATCCATTTTCAGAAATACTATATTCTTATCGTTTTAAACCTAACTGATACAATAAAAGCTGTTATTTCACAAAATATATTCAGTTTTGTTTTGATTTGTGTAGACATTATTATCTGAGAGCATGGACCAAGTTTAATTTGGTTTTTCATAGGTATAAACCAACATGTATTACCCATCTGAAATATGATTTGAAATCTTCATTGGTCATTTATTCATGTGCATTAACAACTGTAAAAATGGATTTCTCTTTAAACACATTTCCTGCGTAAATGGGTTACATCAAAAATACTATATTTGATTCAAATATCTGGTGTGGAACAACACACGACCTTCCAACCTACAAAGTGGAAATTAACAGAAGTGAAAACATTTTGATAACAATCTTTTTAGAATTAAGCAACCTCTTTTTTAATACATGCATTACAAAAATAGGTAACTTTGTAGAAACAAAAACAATAAGCTATATCAGAACGACATTTAAAGCTTCTTGTGAGAGATACCAACTTAAAAAAATTCCAAAGCCGCCCGCTTCTGTAAAAATATCCATAAAACCAAAATAAAATTCACTGTTGAACGCTTTTTTTTTGGTCTGTAACAAAATATCTTAGGAGTTGAACTAATTTCCCCACAAAGAGCTTTTGACCTACAGCCTTTCGTGTGGTATAGAATATGCCTCGAAGAAATTTTTTTGGAGAGCTAAAATGTGCCCTTTTACCAGAATCAAGGATGAATTAGGATATTAGTGGGATCATAACAGGTAAACATATGTTGGTTAATAATATATTTATTTAAAAAACTGTTAATTAACTTAACTTTTATTCGAAAATAAACAAATAAGAAAAAAAAAATCGGAATTTGGCAATCTATCCCAATTGCTTTTGACACACATGAAATTAAAAGAAATATTGTGAGGTAAAATACTTTTTTTCGCGATTATGACAATGGTTTTTGAAGATGGTGCACGATTCAAGTAGCCATCTGTTGCATCGAATGCATTGTATCCAATCCACTATCAAACAAACGACACAAAAATTTTTATCGAATGCTTCCGTATCAGTAATAGTCAAGCGGCCTTCACTATCAGATGATGAACTATGCGTCGTTTGGCCGCTTTAAGACCCTTTGCGTTAATGATGGTTATACAAACAACTATTGTGTAGGATATTTGTTGTTTTTTTAATTTATTTTTTGCTTGTACTTCCTTCTTCATTCGCAACATAGTTGGCTTTGGTTAGGTTCTGTGCAGACTGTTTCTTTCTTTTAGGATTATTCAAAAAGTTCCCCGTTTTAAAATGGGAAATTTAGTTCAAAATTTTCGTAAGTGTCCAATCTGGTGCAGTTGAAGGTCCCGGTAGGAGTTCAATATATGTTCAGGTAGTTTAAAATCGTCTGTTTATTTTCGATGCACTTTGGAGACGAAAGGTAAGCATAATAGGGGATTGCGGAAGGGTCAAGGCTCAAGAGGATAAATGCCAGTTGCGTGAAATCCAGTTTCCGTAGTGACAGCTTCTGCCCATGTCTTAGCAAGTAGATTTCTAAAATGATGACGTTCAATTTTTTATTCGGAGTTACAAACAAATTCATCACAAGCATTTTAAAATGTTTTAGCGTTGTGCGGCTTGTGAACAAAGTGGTATTATGCCGCTTTCGTATGCAGTTTCTAACGTTTCAGGTAAATTCATGTGAGATCCATGCTCGTCTAGGATTCAAGGACATTTACCTTAAGGATTTCTGGAAATAAAATGAGTTTCAAACCAATATATCTCATTCATAACTACCAGGATGTCACCATTAATCAAGTACACCATTTTTGTTTACATAAATAAGAAGAATACAACGGATGTACACGAACTCAACTAACTTTCACTTTTCCACCTATATACTAAATTACGCATCGTTTCAAAAAATTGCATAGAGCATAATTAATATATTAGATAATATGATTAATTATATTAATATGTGTAAGGGTTATGTATTGTTATTTTTGTATCTTTTAAATATACATCTATTTCAGAAATATTTAATAAAAGCCAAGAACAGCTTATAATAGCCCCCCTCCCCGTTCGCCCATAACTGGATTTAATCCAAAATCTAGCCAGCTCCAGGAGAAATGAAAACATGCTTAAATACGAAATTTTAGTACTTTCGTTTTTTCGTTCTGGAGGTAACGTGGATACACATCCATACATCCACACACACAGACACTAGCCGATCTTGGCCACACTTTTCGTACATTGTAAAATGAGTTAATAAGTCGATTTAGCGTGTATATGTAGGTGGAAAGGTAAAAGAGTTATGTTGGAGTTCGGATACGTCCGTTGTCATATTCTTAATTCCACTCCTTCTTTTTGTATTATTGGTGTGCTTATTTATGTATGCAATCCGTTAAACAAAAATGGTGTACTTGATTAATGGCGACCTCTTGGAGCAGTTATGAATGACTTGTTGATATATTGGATTTGTAGGGGCTTTCTTCCACAATCGGTTGAATAAAACACCCTCACGTACAAATCACGTGTTTATTATATTTCTGCACAGTAAGATGTGCTAATTGCAAGAAGCGTTGCAGCACACTTAACAACCATCTTATCAGTCCAGCTGCCGAACGGGCAGTTACGAGACTACCAAAGCAGCGTTGCGGCTGTTAACAAAATTAATTTAAAAATGCTGTAATCTAATATAGAATAATTTGAATGAAACAAACTAAACAGGATTGAAATTCATTTTATTTCCAGAAATCCTTAAGGTAAATGTCCTAGAATCCTAGACGGGCATGGATCTCACATGAATTTACCTGAAACGTTAGAAACGGCATACGAAAACGACATAATACTACTTTGTTTACAAGCCGGACAACGCTAAAACATTTTTAAAATTCTTGCGATGAATTTGTTTAAGCTAACCCGAATAAAAAAAATTGAACGTCATCATTTTAGAAATCTACTTGCTAAGGCATGGGCAGGAGCTGTACTACGGAAACTGGATTTCGCGCAACTGGCATTCATCCTCTTCACCCTTCTGCAATCCCCCATTATGCTTACCTTTCGTCTCCAAACCGCATCGAAAATAAACGAACAGACGATTTTGGACACTTACGAGAATTTTGAGCTAAAGTTCCCATGTTCAAACGTGAACATTTCGAGTAATCCTAAAAGAAAGAAACAGTCTGCACAGAACTTAACCGAAGCCAACTATATTACGAATAAAGAAGGAAGTACACGCAAAAAATAAATTAAAAAAAAAACAAATATCCCACACAGCAGATGTTCCTATGACCATCATTAACGCAAATGGTCTTAAAGCGGTCAAACGACGCATAGTTCATTATCTCATAGTGAAGGCCACTTTACTATTGATGATTCTACTGATACGGAAGCATCCGATAAAAATTTTTGTGTCGTTTGTTTGACAAACTATGAGTAAACAAAGTCCTCGGTGGTATTGAATTTTTCTTCTTATTTGTTTATTTTCGAATAAAAGTTAAGTTAATTAATAGTTTTTTAAATAAATATATTATTAACCAACTGATGTTTACCTGTTATTATCCCATTAAATTAAAATTTACCATAGTGCATTAAAAAAAAAGGTCTGTTCCTATTTCAGACTACTAGACACATCTGAGCTCTGAGTGAAAATGTTTAAAACTGATGACGAAGGATAAAACTGTTCTTTCACCATAAGGTAAATACTTTTAGGAATATTATATTGTTAATTATATATAAACACTGGAGTGTGTTCAAAAATTGAGATTTTGTTCATAGGTAGGGTTTTTTTAATTTCTTTGCTACGTGGAATATTACGTCCAAAGCGTAGACACAGTAATATTTTTAGTTTTTTATGCGAAAGTATCTTAGCAAATCGTGTTTACTTTTACAAAGAATGTTAGATGCTAAATAAATGCAAAAATAGTGCAAAAACAGCGAAAAACCACTAATATCCTAATTCATCTTTGATTATGGTAAAAGGACACATTTCAACTCTCCAAACCAATTTCTTCGAAACATAATCTATACCACATGAAAAGATGCAGGTCAAAACCTCTTTGTGGCGAAAGTAGTTCAACTCCTAAGATATTTTGTTACAAAACAGTGAATTTTGTTTTGGATTTTAAAAATATTTCAAATCGAACGGAGATCTTAAACGTCGTTCAAGAGCATTTGCTTGGAAGCCTCTGAATAACGTCTGTAGCCTGTTTAATTCATTAAGTGTACTAACTACGGTTTGAATTTTCTCTAACAAGCAGTATAAATACATATAATTAATTCACATAAGCAATAAAGTCACTTATGCCTAACTTAAAGCCATAAACTTAAATATTGTACTTAACGTATTTGATTTAAAACTACGATTTGCTTTATAATGTATTTTCGTGTGTATCAGGCTAAATTCAGGTTTTGGGAATGGACCATAATTAGAAAATAGGGAAAAATTATGGTTGTCATCTAAATCTGGTGCAACAGTGATTTCTCATGAAAGATACTACTTAGATCTGCAATTTTGAAGTCTAACTTTTGGATGTTGGCATTATTAATTTGTTTTATAAATTGTATTGATTTCTAATCCATCCAATTGCTTCATTTTTTCCATTAAACTGAATTTTAATAATACCTTTAGTTTACAACAATAATTAAGGTCATATCTTTGATTATAATTTTTCAAAAGTACAATAAACCTAACGAATCTATAACTTTTAAAGTATGTATCTTGATTTATTGTAAGTTATTAATTATAATGTACACGTATATTTTTCAAACTCAACATTAATTTGACGATAAGAAATGCGCGCCAAATTTTGTGAAGATAGCTGCTTGCATTTTTAACTTTAATAAGCATCTTATCAATGCGTTGTGAAAATGATATTTGTTGATTTCATACTGCAAGTTCGCAAAACATTAATAAACAAGACCCAGTACCGTAAACTGGGGGTACTTTGCACCATTAGGTGTTCTTTGCGCCATTGACGAAAAGTGTTTAATTCAGTGTTAAAGCTTAAGCGAGATGTTTTAGAAGGCCATCTATATAGCAGTGTTTTAAGTGTTGCCTATGCAGTTCCAATAAAGGTACAAATTATCGTTCTACATGCAGTCTTATACAAGCAATCGGAGCTTAAACACGTGTGACACAAATTGATCAATTTTTAACCTTCAAAATTTAGTGTGTGCAGAAATTTCTGTTAATATTTACCTATCAAGTAAGTATACACCAGTCAATATGTTATTTTACTGACGTGTTCTGTATAAACTTATCCTTCATAAACAATGGATAACTTAATTTTTTTTTTTTGAATGAACATGCAAATTTCAACGTATTTTGGGGTTACTTTGCTCCGTGGAGCAAAGTATCCCCAAGAGAATTTAATATCGATGTTTGAATTTTTTAAATTCATATTACTGTTACGTATTGCTATTATATTGTTTATTTTTGTTACAGAAATGCCCACAACATATATAAGAAAACCGGGATCAAGAAGATATGCCGATTATACGGCAGAAACACTACGAGCATGTTTAGAAGAAATTAAAAGAGGTGATATTTCGCATAGAAACGCGGAAGAAAAATATAAAATACCTAGGATAACAATTTTGAATAAAATAAAAGAAAGCCAGGAAAACAGCCTATATTCACTTCTTATGAAGAGCAGAGTTTTGTTAACTGCTTGATTTCTTTGGGAAAGTTTGGGTTCCTTATAGATGCAAGGGAATTGCGACATATTATCAAAAATTATTTAAATCGCTGTGGAAGGGAGGTGAAAGTGTTTCAGAATAATATACCTGGGCAAGACTGGATAAGGGCTTTTGTAGCTAGGCATCCCGAACTTTCAGTGCGTTTCGAAAAAAACGTTAAACGGACACGAGCGGCAGTGGATGAGACAATACTAAAAAACTTTTTTGACAACTTGGAGAATGAAATAAAAGATGTTCCTCCCACAAATATATGGAACTTCGACGGAACAAACGTCACCGACGATCCGGGAAAAAAGAAAGTTATCGTAAAAAAAGGAAGTAAATATCCAGAGCTTATTAGGAATGCATCAAAAACATCAGTATCAATCATGTTTTGTGGAAATGCCGCCGGTGAATTATTGCCGCCGTATGTTGTCTATTGGGCTAGTAAAATGTGGACAACATGGACAGAGAATGGTCCTAAAGGCTGCCGTTACAATGCCAGTACCTCGGGGTGGTTTGATGCCAATATATTTACGGACTGGATTGAGTGTCAAGTGATACCTAGAATAAAAAAACTACAAGGTAAAAAAGTTTGACTCTGTGATAATTTATCTTCACATATAACTCTACATGGTCTGCAACTGTGTCGCCAAAATGAAATACACTTAATTTGCCTTCCGCCGAATAGTACTCACCTGACACAGCCTCTTGATGTGGCATTTTTTCGCCCCCTAAAGATAGCATGGCGAAAAGTTTTATCTGATTGGAAGGACACTGCCGATGGTATTAGACATACAAATATTCAGAAAGAGAACTTCCCACCGTTATTAGCGAAGATGATGGAAATTATTTCTCTACAAGCTGCAGCCAACTTGAAAGGCGGTTTTCGGAAAAGTGGTATAGTTCTTTTAAATATCGAAGAGGTGCTAGGTCGGATTTCTAGAACTATTTCTAATGAAACTATAGTTCAGTCAGAGTTTCTCAAATCTCTAGAGGCAAAAAGATCAGAGGTAACGGCCACAGTAAAACAACGCAGAAAAAAAATGAATATTCCAGCTGGAAAAAGTGTTTGCGCCGATCAGTTCATGCCTACTGAAGAGACTGATGAATTTATCGTAACTGATAACGAGGTGACTCCTCGAGAAGAACCAACTACTTCTCGCTGTGGTAAGAAGGGCGATGTTGTTTTCGATGACAACTCTTCCGACGATATTGATTTTGAGGACCTTGCCAAAGAACAAGAAAAAGAAAATCAATTTGTTAATTTTTTTGAAGGCAAGTCTTCCCAATATACCAACGCCAAAATTCAGAATGTGGTCAAGGAAATAGGACGTTTTGTAGCGTTTTCCTATGAAGGACAATTATACCCTGGAGAAATTGTTGATTTTCATGAGACAGTTATAATTAACGCGATGCAAAGATCCCTAAAGATATGGAAATGGCCCTTAAAACGGGATGAATTGACGTACCAATGGTGCGATGTTTTAGGCTATATTAAGCCCCCCCCCAAACAAATTTCTAAAAGAGGTGCTTTCTCCGTCCCGGAATTAAGGGATATTTTTGATTAAAACTTGTTTTTTTTTATATTTTTTATGTAGGTATTTCACACAATGTGGTTTCTATTTTTTCTCTATAGGTACAGGATATGTTGTTATTTTATCACGAATTAAATAGTACTGTGAAACATTTGAGAGTTTTTTTTGCGTGAGTCTATTCCTTGGAGAAAAGTTAATAAAACAGCCAGTTAACTTTGCTCCACCTTTTTGAAAGACATACATTATAACACAAAATATTTGGTGGAGCAAAGTAGCCCCGGGCTATGGGAAACTTTGCTCCACTTTTCAATAAAAGGAAAAGGACATTACAGAATATCTGTCGCATAAGTACCATTATAGATATATTCAATTAGATCTAGCATACAAGTCCCGTATAAAAAAAACATTCTTCCTCTCCAATTTTTATGTATTATTATAGAGTTCTTAAAAGTATTCCTAAAAGTGGAGCAAAGTTTACGGTATATATGTTATTTGCTTAGACAGTGTGTTTTCATGTTTATTCCTTACAAAGTAAATATTAGTTTGCCACTCTTCACACAGCATTCTGCCCAGTGACTCCTGTAATTTTTGAAGACCAAAGATGGACAAAGGATGGAATAACGGTAAGTATTTGTTTCTTATAAAAATGTTATTATTATAAGTGATATATAGTAGTGCTTTGTTAGGGTATTATTTTAATTTTCGACAAAGGTATTATTAGTTTATGAAAATTCAGGATTTGTGTACATACTTAAAAATGTCTCCTTTTTGGGAATAGATCGTGTATTTATATACTCGTATATTCTTTAAAACGATTTATTATCAATAGTAGTACATCAGGAAATACCGAAACCGAGGGGTGTGAGCTAACACCAGCTGTGATCACTCTAAATTACTAATCTAATTTAGTGCAAATTACATAATTTTTGAATTTTAAAAACTGATTTCAGTAATTTTCAAATTACAGTAACTAATGTTTGTAATTTTGAACTATAATAAGCCAGACTTTTAAAATTATTTTCAAGGATATGTTAAAAATAAAACTCAATTTTTCATTTTATGTCTTTTAGTAACAATAAAATTGATTAAATCCAACTGTGAGTGTTGCCGTTCGGTGGATCATTATTTCGAACCCACATTCAAATAATACTGCTTCTTTGTGAAATATATATATATATATATATATATATATATATTGTGATGTTTGATTGAATTGATTAAATTATTGATTAAATAATCAAATATGGGGCTATAAGTTAATATTAATTATAATGAGGGGATAGAATTCAATTAGTTAGGTAAAATAAATTTAAATGGCGAGATGATAATTATATGAATAATGAATTTAACTTTGCACCGGACTAGCTCAATCTCAATTTGGGGATAGGGATCAAAGGTATTTAGTTTGGAAAATTAAATTTATATTTAGATGTGAATGTGATTTACACTTTATAAAATTATTACAAATGTATAAAATTTATTCTGAATATAATTTACTTCCAACGCATGCGTTGTAATGTAATTGAATGAATTTAATAATGTCAAAATTGTCAAATAATTTGGAAATTTACTGTTTATGTTCAACAATGAAAATAATTTAAAATTTTGTTGGCTTTACAGGTATTTATACAAGTAATTGTTTGAAATTCTATACCAATACATATATCTAATGAATAATAATTTGCAGGAAATTTACCAAATAAATGTCCACAATAAATAGGGTTATATACAAAAAATGTAACACATATACTGTCCTCAATGCAAATTGATGTCTTCGAGTAGTTCCAACTTGATGCAGGCACTTTCCACTCGATTCTAGTTGTTACCATACACCCATATGCAGCTAACCGGTACTTGGATTGTCGATGACAGCAACTTCCAAAAAACTAATGATGTTTCTTTCCAAATCGGGAACACTCCAGTCACTTATTTTAATTTGGTAAAACTTTTTTATTTAGATAAATTAAAACTTATTGATTGTTATCGTTTAAAAAGAAATGTTTAAATGTTGTCCAAAATTTTGTTATTGTCACTTTTATTTTTAGATGCCGGATCAAATTTATTTTATTTAGAAGAAATTGTACCCAGAAATAAAACACCAATAGCCAAATAAATGTGCTTTTAATTTGGTAGAACGGAATTAAATTAAATATGATAACACGAAAAACTCTTAACAAAAACGTAACACAAATTAACTCGTACAATATTTTCCGAAAACTAGCAGGTATCGGAGACCGAACTATTTTATTTAATCGCCGGTATAAAAACAATTGCTCTCGAATTATTTTCTTCGTAAATTATAACTTTCTTTACGATGATTAAATTAGGTTATATATATTAATTACACAACTGCACAACACTGCTTTAACCTTATTTTAAATTTTAACAAATTCTAGAGAGAGCTCAGCACTTCCAGGGCAATTCCTTTTATACCTTTTTGGTTGTTACTAAAAATTCAATTTTTTTTCAGCCATATTACCTAAGTAACTAAGGCTCTGATTGGTTGAAACATTTACAAATTTGGACTAAAATGGAAATTTGGCCATAACTTTCTTATACATTAACGAATTTAAAAACTAACAACAAAAATGCAAACTACATAAAATTTCGAACAAAAAGACACCTAACAAGCTATGGTTCCTAAAAATAATATACGAAATCACTTAATCTAAATTGAATATGCTTATAACTATTTAAACTTACAAGCTACACTTAATCTAATTACATAAACGGAATTCTGAGAAAATTTTACATAAGAAAACATACTTTTAGTGTTAGAAATATTGAATTTAAAGGAATTTTAAGTTTATGTAAAAATATTCTAAATTTACCTAAAATTTCACACAATTTTGCGGTGAAAGGCAATGTATCCTTATAAAAACTGTGAGATACTGAGAAAGAACGCCTATTAATTGCTTTAAGAGCATAATTTAAGCCTAATAATATGAAAAAACTATAAAATTATGGAAAAAACCTAGAAATTATAACCTAACCAAACTTAAATCTAAAATTGGAAATAACTCATATTTAAAAATGTTTTTAACACTCAAAATGTTATGTTAGAGGTTTGTAAAACTTGTCTTTAATATTTTCACTATACATTTCTAATGCATTAAGTCATATATTGTTGCATTAAAAAAGTCCCTTCGTCTAACACACTTACTGAAATTTTCATTATAAAACTGTATATCACTATGAATGTCTTCATGCTAAATTGTTCTATGCATTGTTCTTGCTGTTAAACTTAAATCACAATGTTCGTCACTGAGTTACTTCCAGAAATATGTGAGAAAAATGTCTAAAATGTCCATATTATAACCCTTTTATTAAATTTTTGCATTTCCTGTTTTCGAAAACTATTTATACAATATCCTTAACATAATCCTAACTATACAATTTATGTTTAAACACCTGTAAAGTGTTCACTTGCCAAAATACCCTCCAAAAATTGACTTTTATTGAAATAAATGAAATACTAAATTGACTTTACGAAAATAGGTGTATTTAACATTCTTGACATCTTTGTTGGTAGCACAATGCTTTTTATGATGAAACCAAACTATGTAAATAATATTCAGACTATTTTATACAAAACAAATCTACTTTAAACACATCGTGAACCAGATTTCTATAAAACAATGTCTCGCATATGTATCGAGCTTGAAATTACCCCTTTTTATTATTAAATTGTCATTCAAACTGTCCGATCCTTCTTTTACTTCTTTCTGAACATCTCAATATATACCGTCAGTATATTTAAAAATGTTATTTATACCTCTCATACCTGCACCGTGACATTTATAATACATACATGGGTTGTGCTAATAAATAATCAACAGTGATATTGGGAGCTATGACAATTCACATAAATACGAGGGTCACTATTTACATTTTGAGCCTAATGATGAAAAAATACTAACTTGCTAAATTGCTTTATTGTTTCTAGAAGTATTCTCCTTTATGATTAATATACTTTTGCATGCGTTCGAACCATTTGTCAAAGCATTTTTTCCAATCTTCTTCAGGCACCTCCAAAATATGGTTTTTAAATGCAACGACGGCTTCTTCCGCTGACAAAAATCGTTGTCCACTGTTACACGTCCAATCCACACTAGCGGTCATGTAGTGTTTACATATAGTAAACGTGTTGCCAAGCCAGCTACAATGGAAATGAGCGTGATCGGAATAAGGAGTGAAATGGTTGAACAGCTCAAACACCTTACACTTACAATAAGATCACACTTATAATGCTCAGTCCGGGATAAATTGTCTTAGGGCGCCACCACAATCTTAAATTTTGCTAAAATAATTCGTTCTAGACTGGATGTTAAATTAATCCTATCTGACTGTGGAAGATAGGATTGCAGCCTAATCATGAAAGTCGTTCACCACTCAATCTCAAGCAAACAGACAGAGGTCACCCAAAAGCTTACAAAAATTTTGAAATACACGGGCGTCACCAACTTTTCGATCGCCCTCTGTACATATAAAATATCGAAATAGTAAAACGTTAATTGAAGGTCTTCTGAATAACCCTCGTATACACCGTAATTTAAATTTCCAGCTAGTAAACAACTCTGAGTTAAACAATTGTTCCGAAAATTTACATTGCAAGCACTTATGTCAAAACAATTTCAGTGAAGATTCATTTTTATGCAGCACTACTACATGCTCAAGATTACTGCCAACCGCTATTCCACTTTCATACACTTCCATCTTACCATCATTGACAGTAAGAAAATCGAAAAAACTTATAGCATAAAATACAGTGATGTACCAATACCTTCAACTTGGATTCTTAACTTCTCTTCAGATAGGGACCCCTCATCCGACTCATGTTTGTCAACTCAATCGTTTTTACAAAATGCAATTAATTTGCCCTATCCTTCAACTCTTCAGGGTAAATCGAATGAGAGCGAGATTAGGAGACAAGCAAAACTAATTGCAAAATTGAAAGGACAACTGGCAGCGTCCATAACAAAAATAAAGGCATTAAATGATAGAAATGTCCAAAAAAAAGCTGTTTACAAAATACATACTACTTACAAAACAAAGGTGTTTTTAGAACTATGCACTTAAAATTCAGAGCAGTCCAAACTTTATGTGCTATGCAGATGTGTTGTAAAAAAACGTCCATTTACAAAACAAACAAAATATTACCTTGTGTTTTTTTTAACTCAATTAAAACTAATAGCAAACAGTATGCAAAGTAATGATCGTGAATGTGTTTTGATGTTCGATGAACTCGCTCTTAAACAACTATTAGAGTATAACAAAAATATTGACGTCATTGACGGATTTGAAGATTTTGGACATTTAGGCAGAACAAATAAAACAGCACAACAGGCCTTAGTATTCATGATCCGGGGCCTTTTTTGTAAATGGAAAATCGTTTTTGATTACTACTTTACACATTCAGGAATTGGAAAACAGAATTTACAAATTCTAATTTCCTATTTAATAAAAAAACTGCAATGTTGTGGTTTCAATATAAGGGCAACAATTTGCGATCAAAGTTCTGTTAACGTGTCTATAATTAAGACATTTGGAGTTTCTGAAGCAATTCCATATTTTTTCGTCGAAGATTTGAAAGTGTACAGCGTTTTCTACATTTCTTATATTTTCAAAAATTTTCATAACAACTTATCAAGCGACTACGTAACAGAAGAACAAAAAATTATATCATTTAAAGACATAATTGACAGTTACAATATTGATAAAAAAAATAAAGTTCGCGCACAAAAATAACAGACGCACCAAATGCATTTCAAAAAATGTCGTGCAAATTAGCATTACAAGTTTTTAGCCACACAGTTGTCGCCACGTAAAATTCGTTGACCTGCTAAATACATTTGATTATTAAATACTTACCTATTCGGTTTTTTATGGTGTATATTTGTATATTAAAGTTATACAATCAATCTAAACGTTTCAATAACGTTTACAGTTGTCTTCGTCAGTAGTAATATTAAAGATTGTTAAAGATGTTGAAAACAATTTTGTGAAATTTGACAAATTAAAACATTAACATGTCTGCTATTAATATAACAGTTTGGAAAACGTATAGATAAGCCAACTATAAAATACAATTTTAGTAAAGAATAACTAAATCATTAAAAAATTAAATATCGTTAAGCTGTCTTGAGGTTGCCAAATCAGAACACCCTCTAACGGTCGAAAATAACTGTAAGTGTTATGGAAACGTTTAAGTTGATTGTATAACTTTAATATACAAATATACACCACAAAAATCCCAAAAGATAAATATTTAATATGTGTGATTATGGTGAAAGTTTACATTCTCATAATTATAAACTATTCATAATACTTAGCTTTTGGTTGTTTAAATGGTGTATTTTTCTATTCATATTTTATAGAAATTTATACGCTTCAGGAACAGTTACAGGCTTATGTGTTGCGATTTCATCATTTTCTTATTTCATTAATTTTTGTAATATATCAAGCAATTCATACAGGTAATACCATTTAATGAGGAAGATAACTAACTTATCGAAACGTATATAAATAGAAAAATACACCGTATAAAACTCTAACCTAAGTATTATAATTAGGTGTAATAGGGGTGAAAGTTTACATTTTTATAATAATAAATTAATTAAGCACACTATTTATAAAATAAGTATGGACAGACATTTACAAGTAAGATTGACTAACATTAAATAGAAGACAAGTTATGAAGTTAGTTTTGTTTATAAAGATGTAATTGTCATTTTTCCCCTAAAAACTGAAAAAAAATTTTACTAGTCATATTTTTATTTTTAGAAAAGAAACGGAAAACACGATTTCCTTCAAAGTTAATAAATACTCGAGCCCATAAAATTCTCAAATTGTGTTCGATAGCTACAGATTTTGAATCTCTGTCGTATTCTGAAAAAAGTAATTTGTTGGTTTCGGAAAACAATTCAAACGAGCGCATATTCGGTAATAGCACACTTAGTTACATTAATCAACACTGTGAGGAATATAGTGATTTGGAAAAAGAATTTTCTTTTACAACTCATTTGAACACAGAGTCAGTTGATGCTAACTTTTTATCAAATTTTCTTGTTTCGGATAGCAACCAACCTGTGGATAGATTAAAAAGTACTCCAATTGATAATGCATATAAAAGTGATTGCAACGCAAATCTTCAACAATCTCCACTCACTTATACTATTTTAAGAAATTCTAACGAATATTCAAATAATGCGCCTTATAAAATTTATTGCTCTACACCTATAAATACCAGAAGCAGTAATAGTGAACTAAATGCTGAAGTACAAGGTGACACACACGTGGGTTCTTCTGAAAAATCAACAGATCCATTAATAGTAAATTCTGATGATATATACAAAGACCCAGACTTTATTCCTGAATCCGATTCAAGTGTTTCAGCAGCTGCTTCAGGAGATACAACAAACAATACGGATTTACAAAACAGCAGTCTCCAAAAACTGAATTCAATTGATCAGAACAAAAAAATTAAGATTATTTCTAACGATCTAATACATAGCGCCGGAAAAATAGGAATAAATACTGTTCGTAATGATATACACCCTACCAAAGTCTCGAAAATTACAAAAGGGAACGTTTCATTTAAAGATTTGGAAGTTCTGAAAATTACGTAAGTGTTAGTATATTAAATAAACAAGAAAAAATTAAAGTATATGATAAGGTACATGTATGTTTGTATTGCGAGAAAGAAATAATAAAGATGTCTCGTCATTTAATTGTTTCACATTCAAATGAACTGGACGTCGCAAAACTCATAGCATTACCGAAGAAGAGTAAGGAACGCAGAACAGGCCTTATTAATTTAGCAAAAATTGGTGATTTTCATAACAATCTAAAGGTATTAAGTCAAAACCAAGGAAAACTTCAATGGTCCATTTTCTAACACGACGTTTAATTCACTAGTACTCTCGCACATCAATAATGATGATGTTGGTCAAGTTTGTAAGAATGACGAACTTATATGTAGGCTTGGATTGGAAAAGTTTAAAAAATTTGGAAGTACACAAAATGAGTAAATAAATGAGTTGGCAGAGAGTTAGTTACAAAATAAAAAATGTATTTCTCTAACTGAATTTATTGCACCAGAAAATTTTGATTTTATAATAAATTGTGTTAAGGAATTATGTAAGGAAAGTGTACCAACAGATGGCATTCATCGACCTGAGTTTGAAACGCCATCCTTGGCACTAAAATTAGGTCATGCGCTGAAAACCTGTACTTTTATGTTAAGATCCAAATCTATCAAATATGGCGATTTAAAGAAAGACAACATGTACAAAAGGTTTAGTAAACTTCTCGACATGGAATGGACTAGCGCGATTGCATCACAAGCACATTCTACTCTCAATTCGAGAAAATTGAATAATCCGATTGTTCTTCCCCTCACTGAGGATCTCATTAAGTTAATGAATTATCAAACAGAGAAAATACAAACATTATCTCGAAAGTTAAACAGGCACTCAAGTCCATCAACGTGGAATATGTTGTGTACCGTAGTATTATCAAGAATAATATTATTTAATAAAGAAGGAGAGGTGTCGAAGCTATTGCTGTCGCAATACTTTACCAGCATTAATGCAGACTGGAAGGCTGAAATTACAGACGAATTAAAAAAACCCTTAGTCCAACAGAAAAAAATCTATCTGAAAAATTAACGTTGATCCAAACTACAGGGAAGAGGGGAAGAACTGTGCCAGTCTTATTAACAACTGAAACTAAAGTAGCATTTGATTTACTCAATTTAAAACGAACCGATTGTGGGGTAAACAAAAAGAATCTATTTGTATTTGCCCGGATAAGAAAAGATTCATTAAATCATTTAAGAGGAACTGATGCAATAAGACAGATTGCCAATTTAGCCTCATTAGATAAGCCCGATCGAATTAGGGGAACAAAATTTCGGAAATACATTGCAACGATTTGTCAAATATTTAATATGCGCGAAAATGAGATAGAATGGTTGGCAAATCATCTTGGGCATGATATAAGGGTCCACAGAAGCTTTTATAGGCTTACTGAATCGGCAGTTGAATTATCGAAGATTGGCAAACTATTGCTTGCGGTTGAAAATGGAGAAATACATAAATATGCGGGTAAAAATTTCGACGATATTAATCTATCAGGTATGTTTTGAATAGAATATCTTTATTTTGTAGTTATAGATACCAATCTGAATAACTAAGAACCAATTAAATCTAGATTTGCCGTATGCTGTACAACTGTGAAGTATACCGTATACAAGTTACCAGCCGTTGCACGTCATTAATCGTATACCAATACTACACTATAATTATAATTTACTATAAAACTTTAATCAAATTTGCATTAAAGCGAAAATGTCATAAGGACAGTTGGTATTAAAAGTAATTAACCGTGTAGGGTTAACAACTATATTTTATCCTTGTCGCACACCTTTCAGTACGTATTTACAACTTAGTGCGAATATAAACTCATAAAATATCTCAATTTGTCACGTCAAATTTTGTTTACTTTGTTAAATTCATCGGTACGCACTTAACCTATTCGTTTTAAATTAAAATCAGTCTTTGACAACACCTATTTGACAACGCTGATTACATGTCATTGATTTAATTTAGTAGGTTTTAATCTATGATGTACAACGGCTTGTGGCTTGAATACCGTATAGTTTATTGTATCGTCGTATTTAAAGAACAATTCATTTTCAGAATATGAAAATACAGAAGATGTGGAAGAACAGGTAACACAGAATGATGTAAAAAGTAGAGAAGAAGGAGAAAAATGTAGTAAAGCGCAGGAAAATAATCAAAATGTGCCAAAGATCGCTAGAAAACGAGAATATATTGGGGAAGATGATGAAAAGAAGAAAAGATGTAAAAAGAAGAAATTGTCCCCAGAATCTAAGAAAATAGTATCACTTCAATCTATATGTAGCTTCATCGTTCATCCGTATGACTGCCATATAAACTAAGATATAAATAATGGAAAACATAGTTTGAAATACGGATTTTATAGCCTAATTCAGGAAATATAACAGTTTAATGATGTACTATTTTTTTAGGTAAAACGACTCTGGAATGAAAAAATGGCCGTATTAAAGTATTTTTCCAAGAACATTGCAAAACAGATAGTCCCAAATAAATGCAAAGCAATAGAATGCATTAAACAAGCAAACCACGATTGTTTGGCAAATCGAAGTTGGTCGGACGTAAAATTTTTTGTTTATAATTATATCTGTAAAATACGAAAAACCAAGCCGTAATTTATTATTCTTTGCTGTGTAAGACTAAATACGTTCATGTAAAAATCGTAGATAATAAGATAATAAAGTGTTTTTAAGTGCCTTATGTATTAACTGCTATTATGTAAACAATGACTATTCATATATTAATGAGTTTTTACTTAAATATAAATTAATGAGCATGCGTTCGTTTCAATATGAGATTTAAATAAATTACCTTAATTAGGAACTAAGAGTATCCCTACTCTGAAGAAGTTTGCTGCATTTGTGCAAATTGCAGGTTCTAATCAATCTGAAGTGCAGAAGGGTTAAGATTTTTGAGAAAAATTTTGTGTATAAAGGTATCACTGCATGCAGAGTGACCTAAAACAAATATGTATCTTGTGATAGGTGCGATTTTCAGAAAAAATAAAGGTATATATTAAACAATTAACAAGGCGAATGATGTACAGAAACCAAGTTCTCTACTACTAAACATAGCAAGTGAATTATAGAATTTTCCCATACCTGGTTTAAAAATGTTTGAAATGTAACTTATACCATATTGATTGAACAATGTTTACCAATTGATCGATTTTAATTTTTTTTGCTATGAATTCCGAATAGATCATAAAAAAAGGCATGCAATAGAATAAGTAAAAAAGTAAAGAACTTAGGTTTTCGATCGCTCTCAAGTGTTAATGATTCAATTTGACTGAGGCTGTTTAGTTAGGATTTAACTTACAAACAGTTAGGTTATTTAGAAAAGCTATTTTATTTGATCAAAAACAATATCAAAAATTTAGTGTGGCTACAAATATTTCTTTAATGGGAACACTTCAGCGATAAATGTTACCGAATAAGTATTTGCCGTAAGGCTGTATATGTACATATTTATTAAGTCATAGTACAAATGATAGTATTGTTTTAGTTTATGTGTAAACAAACATTGGATTGCAATAATTAGGGTGTAAAGTTAAAGTATTATTACATAGTAAAAGATTTATACAATTTCGACTGAAAACAATAAATTGTACCAAGGGTTAACGAACAAAATTAAGAGTGTATAAGACAGAGAGGGAGGAAGAACAAGTAGAAAGGCTAAGAATATCTGGCAAGAACAAGAAAATAATGTCACCCGACGTTCATCATTCAAGGTAGGAACTGGAAGAGAAGAGTGAGATAAATAAAAGTGTAATAACGATAAAAGAATGAGAAATGGAGGATAATAGAATTAATACAAAACATCATGGAACAGATGGAACAGAAGGAAGTTAATGGAATGAAGCAAGAGATGAGAGCAAAGAAAAAGGCGCTCTAGGAGAAAAATAAAGAAGAGAGAGCGAGCGAGAGAGGGAGAAAGAAAGAGGGAGAGCGAGAGAAAGAGAGAGAGCGATAGAGAGAGTTAGAGCGTGAGAGAGGGAGGGAGAGGGGGGGCGAGAGCGAGAGAGAGAGTGAGCGCGAGAGGGAGAGAGGCAGAGGGAGCGGGCGAGGGAGGGAGAAGTTGGAGAGCGAGAGAGAGAACGAGGCAGAGAGAGAGAGAGAGACAGAGAATGAGATGGTGGTGGCGGAAATGGAGAGTTGGAGGCCAAACGTTAAATTATTGCGATAGAATTATACACATAGACCACGATCTAACGTAGGAAGAAAGGAGAATACAAAGAGAAATAATGAACAGGGCAGCGGATAAAAACATGGCAGGGAAAAACGGAAAGGTAGGATACAGAAAATGGAGATATCTGGTGAAAGATAGATATGAAATGAAAGAACGAGGGAGTTTAGTAGTGAAAGGGGAAAGAAGAGGTGTAACCAAGGTGCAGCAAACTAGAAGAAGAGGAGATGAAACGGAAAAGTGAGTAATAAAAAGGAAAAGGGCAAGAAAGGGAGTAAAAGGAAAGAAGGGAAAGTAGACAGGACGAGATAAGAGTTAATGGTACTGTTCTGGAATGTAACTGCAATAAGGAACAAAGACTAAGAATTTTGTAAGTTCATTAGGAAGCAGGACGTGGTGGGCTTACAGACAGGGGAAACAAAATGAAAATAATGGCATTATTACAAGGATAGGATGAAATAGCCAAGGAAGAACTTTGAAGAGACACCAGAAGAGCGAGGAGTAGGACTTTAAACTAATAGATTTTAAAGTGAGGAAAGAGCAAGAGAGGGGGAAGACTAGAAAAAAGGGGACGGGGAAAAGACCGACAAAGTATTAAACAATGATGACGGGAAAAACTACTGAAAATGTGCAATGAAACGGGTGGGATATATTGAATGGGAATAAAAAAGAAAGTGAAACGGACGGATACACGTACATAGGAGGAAAGGGATAAATAATAATTGATGACATAATGAAAGAAAAGGATTGTAAAAAGGTGAAGACATTCAGGTTAGGCGATAGACAAGAGCGAGAAAAGGAAGAGAAGTAAATAACTAAAAAAATATGATCAGAGGAGAGTATAAAGGAGTACAAATAGAAAATAGAGAAACAATATAAGTAGGGAGTTACAAGAAAAAGCGGCAGAAATGAGAGAAGGTGTAGAAAGCAACGAAGAAAGTCAAATTTAAATGGTGGAAGGGGGAGAAAACGGTATGGAAGGAATCTTGCGACAGAGAATGCAAGGAGACCAAAACGAGAATAGGAAAAGGTAGGAAAAGGGGTGACGGAAGCGATCAACTAAATATGGAGAGCGGAAGGCCTCCCGAGGAGATGGAGAGAAGGGACAATATTCCCGGTATACAAGAAAGAGGACAGAAAAGAAGTGGAAAATGATAGGGGAGTGGCAGTATTAAACGGCATACAAAATATATGCGACAGTACCAGAAGAAATGCTGCAGAAAGAGATAGAAGAAATGAAACTGTTAACAGGATCGGTTGGGTTTAGGAAGAGAAGAGGAGGGGTATAGCATATATATTTTGAAACACTTTGCAACTAATTACATAAGAAAAGAGGGAAAATGTTGGCATCATTCATGGATTTAAAAGCGTCATTCGACAGAGTGAACAGTGAATAGGTATGGGAATACCTCAGAAAAAGAATAAACGAAATACAGGTAGAAAGGATATAGGAATATATGAGGATACGAGGTGTAGGGTGAGAATGAATAGGGAGATGAGTGAGGAATCCGTCACGAGGAAGGGCTTGAGACAGAGATGTCCATTGAGTCCAAGCCTGTTCTCGGTATATACGGGGGATTTAAAGGAATCATTAAGAGGGCAGTAGGCTGGAGCGGTGGTAGAGAAACTGAAGGTTTGGTCGCTAGCTTACGCATATGAAAGTGTTGCTAGCTAAAGAGGATGTAATGAGCCAGAATTGGGTAAGACAAATAAATTGTTATTTTAATAAAAATTATTAAGATAATGTTTAAATAATAATTCATTTTATCCCAGTTCTAAATAAATGTAAATAATCAGCACTTTTGCGTGGTGGTACCCCACTTTCACGATGTGCAGAAACGTTGCGACATTTCCTACCTAAAACCCCACTCATTCGCAAGGTTTATAAGCGAAATTTTGGCACTTTTAAACTACTTCTATTTGTAGAACGCTTCTCTGCAAATACACTTTCCTGCCTGCCCGTTTGTAATAATTTATTATTGCACCTGAACTTCTATTTGTAGAACGCTTCTCTGCAAATACTCTCCTGCCTGCCCGTTTGTAATAATTTATTATTACACCTGAAATTCTCAATTCGAGAATGTAGCCGCCTGACCGCTCTTAAAGCAATTTCAATTGAATTAAATAGATTTCAAATACTCCGAAGTATAACCAATTTTTACGAAAATAGTTGTAATACCTAGAAATTCCTATTAACAAACCATCCTTAAGAAAGTAATTGACGTCAAAGAGGTTTTGCGTATTATACTGATCATAGTTAGATTGACTGGTTAACACCGGCGGTCACTGGGATTATTATAGGGCTTCTTCTAGCTAATGGGGCTCTAAGCAACGTCTGGTTGCCCACTCACGCGCTATAACCTCAAAAACGGCAATTTACAAATCCCGTCCTGAACCCCTGTATATAATTCTATATATTCAAAGTGTCCGTTACAACTTTGAATAAATAGAATCTCTAAGATTCGTTAATTCAGACTATTGAGCCCACTGGCTTGGCTATTAACGAGAGTATAAACGAACACCCAATATATCCTGAACCCCTGTATATAATTCTATATATTCAAAGTTTCCGTTACAACTTTGAATAAATAGAATCTCTAAGATTCATTAATTTACACTATTTGAGCCCACTGGCTTGGCTATTAACGAGATTATAAACGAACACCCAATATATCCTGAACCCCCTGTATATAGTTCTATATATTCAAAGTATCCGTTACAACTTTGACTAAATTGAATCTCTAGAATTTGTTGATTTAGCTCGAGCTCCCTGCTTGGCTATCAACACTTATAATTGACTCCCCCTGTATATCACGAAAATACACCTGAATGTCAAATCCAAATTATTACCGAAAACCAAACCTGAATTGTGTAAAACATTAAATTTATACAACTAAAAGTAAATCTTTACGTTTTACTTCAAAGTAAAAGAATTTCTATTTTACAATAAGAAATCCATTACATTAAATAGATTAAAGCAATTTATTTTGGCTTTAACAATTAAAGCTTCAAGGAAATTCTTCTTAAAGACAATAAAATCCCATTTCGCAAATAAGTACTCACATTGAATGAAAGTGTAAAGAATCATCCTCTTTATACAAATAAAACGAAGGTCGCGTTACCTTTTAGTAGTGAATGAACTCTTATCAAATTTTCAACAACACATTGTCGAAAATATTCCTGCATCATATGAACCATTACAAACCTTAAATTGCGAATTCCATAACATTGAATAACCCCTTGTACCTATTAAATTGTATATAGTATGTATAGTTAATTAGAATTAGTCTTTCCCTTAGTCCGTGTGTACAAACCCTAAAAATTAAACAAATCACCTACAACCATTGCCTAACACGAATTTTTATTAACACTAATCGTGTAATTATTAAATCGTGTGTAGGACCTACTTTTCTTTAACCTGTTCCGTATTTCAAAACGTTACTTAAGAAAATATAAGTAATAAAGAGCCAGTCCCTGATAGAAATTTGAAATACGCCCTAACCTCGAATTCAACCAACATTGTCTTAAACATAAAATATAATAACCAGAATCAACTTACCTGTCTAAATCACAGTAATCCTCCTTTTTGAGTTGTACACACACCCTTGAATTATTTTCACCTGAACACATTATATTTGTTTACAAAGAAACAAAACCACAATTATTTTAATTTTTTTGAACACTGCATTATAACGCGTTTGATTTACAGGAAATTTCCAAACCGACCACAGATATACCGGCGACACCTGTCCGACAACATTATAAATCTTAGGATTTATCGCCGACATTTCAACGACACCAGCATTACTCTGATGTACGGTGGGCTGTCCAAATACCAGGCGCTGTATTAGAAATTATTTTGTTTATTTTTCCATTTTGTTAAATTTGAATGCTTAATTTGTTTTACCAGAATATCATTTTTTTTATTATTATAATTCCAGAAGTTTGTTTTAAATATATGTATTAAACCTGGGTAGGAAATTGTTTAACAGTTATATAAGTTTACAAAACCCACTTCCCAAAATTCCTGACTAGTCGAGATTAAAAAGAAATCCACATAGTGGTAATTAGTAAAGGTAACTCATAAAAGAAACCTGCTCAAAATTATGGGTCTTACAAGGAAAAAGAAGTGAAAGAGATGATGAAGATGTTGGAAAGATACATTCAAAGTAAGGAACAGATAATGGGAGAGGGAACAGAAGGTAGAAGACAGGTAGTATGAGGTAAATGATGGAAATACAAAGTGTAAAATTAGAATACGTTGCAATCTTGTAAAAAATAAGCAAATAAAGATAAACTAGTAGTAGTAGTGAAGAACTCAGGTACTGTGAATCTTAATAAGGATCGATGTAGAATTCGATTTGATCAATGGCTATACACTGTGTAGATTATGTCTAATTTAAGTGCATTACAGAAAAACTGGAAATCTTCAAAACTTATTTTCTATCAGAAATTTCATTGATTTGTAAATGTCAAAAACAGACGGTTTTATAACGAAAAAGAAAATTGCAAAAAAATTGCTATACCACTTTTTCGCATCATTGAAATTGAAGTTCCTTTTTAAATTTATCTCACAGATAGTAGTAAATCCTGAGCGAATCGTTGAAATTAATTCTTATAGGAGATATAAAAAGCGGAGATAAGTTGCACCTGACATAATTTACAAAGAATGTATTTGCATGTACAGGGCGATCTGTTATATTTTAAACCCTCCCCTATTTCACTTATTCAAATACCGAAAAACATTATATACCAAAGTTAGTAGTTTTAATGAATATATATATATATATATATATATATATATATATATATATATATATATATATATATATGTATATATACAGGGTGTTTCATTAAGGCTGGCCACCGGCCATATTTCAGAAACTAGTGGACATAAAAAGTGGAGAAAAAAATCATTATAAAAGTCGCCACGAGAAAATCCTGGAAATTATTTTTAAGTTCCGTAATTCATCGCAAGGGGGCGCAATTGAAAATTAAAAAATAAAATTATAAATTTCTACGAAAATTCCCACATTAAGGCATACCTTTGGTAACATCGTTAGAAAGCTTAGACAATTCTGCATCATTTTGGTCTAAGGCTCATTGGCGTACCGACCTTAATAAGAGTGGGGGAAGCTATTGAATGTGTAATAATTTAAATCGCTGTTATTTTTAAACGACTTATCCGATTGTAGTAAACCTAGGCTTGTTTAGAAGAAAAAGGTAAGTACTTTTAACTGTCGCATCCATTGGTACGCGATAGCTCATAATAAAATTGTTAGAGGGCGCAATTTGTAATAATACCAGTTTTTTGATTTTATTCAAAAAAATTAAATCATACGATATAATTATGACATCATAAGCGGAAAGTAGCTTAAATTTGTAACAAAAACGTAAATAACGCAATTTGATATCTTTATTTGTTCCAGAGTTATGGCGAAAAGAAGACTTTTAACCGTTTAATTTAATAATTGATTGTTGCTATGGTTTCTTAAGGTGTATAGGTTGGATTAGTAATGAGGAATCTGCATTTATCATAGTCTGTGCCTCCCTTCACACTCTATCTAGGCTTAGGACTAGTCCAAACTAAGCAAATTGCAAAATTTGGAGCGTGTTTAGAGGCCAACAGGACTAACAACGATATCAAAGTAATGATTGATTTTTGTTTAAGAAACTTTTCAATAGAATGGTAAAAATCATGAACAACTGTTAAAAACTAGTGAAAATCTATAAATGTTCAAATTGACGGCCGTTTTGTAAAAAACAACTATTAATTCTTCTTCTGTACGTTTATAACATCATATAAAACTTCTAAGGCATAATTCTAATGTGGTGTGTTTTAAAATAATAATCTAATTTGCTGCGGAACAAAGTCGGCTCGTTTCCATGGAGGTAAATAAATTGAAATAGTTGTCAACTTACTTAATTTTGATTGATGTTGTGTTGTAAAAATTTTTTCCTTCATTAGTTTTGGGTTTCATTGTACCTTATCAGAAATTAGTGCTATCCTTCAAAAATTCCGTATACCAATGCCGAGGCTTACGACATGCTTGCCGTGTATTATGAATGTTTTCAAAATGCAGCTATTGCGGAACGACAATACTCTATCAGATATCCTGATCGAAGGCACTACACTAGAAAAGTGTTTCGGCGAATGGCAACAAGTTTAAGACAAACAGGAAATGTACGACGTATTCCACTTCCTGTCAGAAGACGTCGCATAAGAAATGAAGACAATAGTATTAATGTTCTTGCGTACGTAGAATCGGAGCCTCACGTAAGCATCAGGGAGATTTCCACAGAACTAGGTGTAAGTGTTGCTTCTGTGTTCAGAATTTTAAGGGATTTTAAGCTGCATCCTTATCATCTAGTTTTACACCAGGCTTTATCAGACACTGATTTTGACAGGCGGCTCGACTATTGCTATTGGCTGAGAGACATGTGTAGTGAAAATCTTTGATTCCTTTCCAAAGTTTTATGGACCGATGAGGCTACTTTTACTAGCTGCGGCAGAGTTAATTTGCACAATATGCATTATTGGTCACAAACAAATCCTCACTGGATGCGCGAAGTGGATCACCAAAACAGATGGAGTGTAAATTTGTGGTGTGGTGTTTTAGGTGACAGAATTATCGGACCATTTGTTTTTCATGGACACCTAAATGGTGAATCTTATTTAAACTTTTACAAAATGACTTGCCCAATCTTTTAGAAGACATTCCCCTTGACGTGAGAGCATCCCTGTGGTATCAACATGATGGATGTCCTTCACACTATTCCCGAAGAGTCCGTGATTTCTTAAATGTTAGATACTCAAATCGCTGGATGGGAAGGGGTAGTTTGTTTCCATGCACCTAGATCCCCAGATTTAACTATTAGATTTCTACTTGTGGGAAGAATAAAAGATATTGTTTACGAAACGAGACCAACCACCGAGAGGACATGATTCACCGAATTGAAATTGCAATAAATTCGATTCCACGAGACGAAATCGAAACAGCTGTTTCAGTACGAGAAGAAGAATTAATAGTTGTATTTTACAAAACGGCCGTCAATTTGAACATTTATAGCTTTTCACTTGTTTTTAACAGTTGTTCATGATTTTTACCATTCTATTAAAAGTTTCTTAAACAAAAATCAATCATTACTTTGATATCGTTGTTATGGCCCGTTGGCCTCTAAACACGCTCCAAATTTTGCAATTTGCTTAGTTTGGACTAGTCCTAAGCCTAGATAGAGTGTGAAGGAGGCACAGACTATGATAAATGCAGATTCCTCATTACTAATCCAACCTATACACCTTAAGAAACCATAGCAACAATCAATTATTAAATTAAACGGTTAAAAAGTCTTCTTTTCGCCATAACTCTGGAACAAATAAAGATATCAAATTGCGTTATTTACGTTTTTGTTACAAATTTAAGCTACTTTCCGCTTATGATGTCATAATTATACCGTATGATTTAATTTTTCTGAATAAAATCAAAAAACTGGTATTATTCAAATTGCGCCCTCTAACAATTTTATTATGAGCTATCGCGTACCAATGGATGCGACAGTTAAAAGTACTTACCTTTTTCTTCTAAACAAGCCTAGGTTTACTACAATCGGATAAGTCGTTTAAAAATAACAGCGATTTAAATGATTACACATTCAATAGCTTCCCCACTCTTATTAAGGTCGGTACGCCAATGAGCCTTAGACCAAAATGATGCAGAATTGTCTAAGCTTTCTAACGATGTTACCAAAGGTATGCCTTAATGTGGGAATTTTCGGAGAAATTTATAATTTTATTTTTAATTTTCAATTGCGCCCCTTGCGATGAATTACGGAACTTAAAATAATTTCAGGATTTTCTCGTGGCGACTTTTATAATGAATTTTTTTCCACTTTTATGTCCACTAGTTTCTGAAATATGGCCGGTGGCCAGCCTTAATGAAACACCCTGTATATATATATATATATATATATATATATATATATATATATATATATATATATATATATAATTTTTCTTGATACATCGTTGATATGCTGTTTTAGTTTGTCGCTTTGCTGTTGTTCTATTATTGATTGTTTGCGTGTGTTTGATGTTATTATGCTTGCTCGTTTGATTGTGTTGTTTGTGATATCCTAGAAACTGTAAGAGTTTGATCGATAAGATGTATTCATTGTGTGTTTTGGTTGTTGTTTGTGTGTTTGGTGTGTTTGCGTGTGTTTGGTGTGTTTGCGTGTGTTTACGTGTGTTTTGGTGTGTTTGCTGTGTGTTTGTGTGTGTTTCGTGTGTTTCGTGTGTTTGTGTACGTGTTTCGTGTGTTTGCGTTGTTATGGTGTGTTTGCTGGTTTGCGTTGTATATGTCGTGTGTTTGCTGTGTTTGCTGTGTTGTGTGTTTGGTGTGTTTCGTGTGTTGCGTGTTTGTCGTGTGTTTGGTGTGTTTGCGTGTGTTTGCGTGTGTTTGTGTGTTCTGTGTTTGCGTGTGTGTGCGTGTGTGTGCGTGTGTTTGCGTGTGTGTGCGTGTGTTCGTGTGTGTTAGGGTGTGTTTGCGTGTGTTTGCGTGTGTTTACGTTTGTTTGCGTGTGTTGCGTGTTTTCGTGTGTTTGTCGTGTGTTTGCGTGTGTTTGCGTGTGTTTGCGTGTGTTTGTGTTGTTTGGTGTGTTTCGTGTGTTTGTGTGTTTGTGTGTGTTTGCGTGTGTTTGCGTGTGTTTGGTGTGTTTGTGTGTTTGTGTGTTGTTGCGTGTGTTTGCGTGTGTTTCGTGTGTTTGCGTGTTGTTGTTGCGTGTGTTTGCGTGTGTTTGTGTTTTGTGTTTGCGTGTGTTTGCGTGTGTTTGCGTGTGTTTGCGTGTGTGTTGTGTGTGTTTGCGTGTGTTTGGTGTGTTGTGCGTGTGTGTGTGTGTGTGTGCTGTGTGGTGTGTGGCGTGTGTGCGTGGTGTGTGGTGTGGTGTTCGTGTGTTGCGTGTGTGTGCGTGTGTGTGCGTGTGTGTGCGTGTGTTGGTGTGTTGTGTGTGTGGTGTGTGTGTGTGGTGTGTGTTGTGTGTGGTGTGTTGTGTGTGTTGAGTGTGTGTGTGTGTGTGTGTGTGTGTGGTGTGTGGTGTGTGTGTGTGTGTGTTTGTGGTGTGTGTGGTGTGTTTGTGAGTGTGTTTGTGTGTGTGTGGTGTTGTGTGGTGTGTGTGTGTGTGTTGGTGTGTTGTGTGTTGTGAGTGTGTGGTGTGAGTGTGTGTGTGTGGTTGTGTGTGTGTGTAGTGTGTGTGGTGTGTGTGTGTGTGTGAGTTGTGTGTGTGTGTGTGTGTGTGTGTGTGTGTGTGTGTGAGTGTGTGTGTGGTGTGTGAGTGTGGTGTGTGGTGTGTGTGTGTGTGATGTGAGTGTGTGTGTGTGTGTGAGTGTGTGTGTGAGTGTGTGTGTGTGTGTTGTGAGTGTGTGTGTGTGTGTGTGTATGTGTGTGTGTGTGTGAGTGAGTGTGGTGTGTGTGGTGTGAGTGTGAGTGTGAGGTGAGTGTGTGTGGGTGTGTGTGGTGTTGTGGTGTGTGTGTGTGTGTGAGTGTGGTGTGTGTTGTGGTGTGAGTGTGGAGTGTGTGTGTGTGTGTTGTGAGTGTGTAGTGTGTGTGAGTGTGGGAGTGTGTGTGTGTGTGTGTGTGTGGGGGTGTGTGAGTGTGGTGTGTGTGTGAGTGTGAGTGTGGTGTGGTGTGTGGTGTGAGTGTGTGTGTGAGTGTGTGTGTGAGTGTGAGTGTGTGTGGTGTGAGTGTGTGTGTGAGTGTGTGGTGTGAGTGTGTGGTGTGTGTGTGTGAGTGTGAGTGTGTGTGTGTGAGGTGTGTGTTGATGTGTGTGTGGTGTGTGTGTGTGGTGTGTGAGTGTGGTGTGTGAGTGTGGTGTGGTGTTGTTGTGGTGAGTGAGTGTGTGAGTGTGAGTGTGATGTGCGTGTGTGTGTGTGCGAGTGTGTATGTGAGTGTGAGTGTGTGTGTGAGTGTGAGTGTGAGTGTGTGTGTGAGGGTGTGTGTGAGTGTGTGTGTGAGTGTGAATGTGTGTGTGAGTGTGAATGTGTGTGTGAGTGTGAGTGTGTGTGTGAGTGTGTGTGTGTGTGTGTTTGTTTACTACAGAATGAGTAAAAACACAATTTAAAATATATGTTACACAACTGTTCACAGTGAGCAGAATCAATTGTATTTTAGAGAGAATTTTAAAAACATCAATTGTGCATCGTCCATTTAAGACGAAATCTGCTAAACCATACCTCAACAAAATTCTTATTTGTGCGTAAAATTGCTTTTACCGTTGAATGAAATAATGATTTTTGCTCAATGCTTTTACTTGTCAATATTTATTACTAATTTTTTTTCCCTTTTAAACTAAATGTAATATTTATAGGGCATCTAAAAACTAGTCGCGACTAAATAAAAAATGTGATTTTTTCTTCTATACAGAGCTTCAACGAACGTTAGTATGTAATACTCAGCTGTAAATTGTAAAAAAATAACAATTTGTTTTCTGATTCGCTCAACCATCTTTAGTTTATGCAGCGTGGCCCACCTCTTATTGCTTGGAGAATAGCTGCTAAACTAATAAAGAAAATAAAAAGTTTCATGATGAGTAATTATAGTCAACAAGGCCTGAGTTTTCAAATTATGTCCAAATATACTGGGCGTGTTGTAACTCTAAAGCGAAAAAAAAGGTCCATTTTTTTTTAATTACACCCCCTGTACTGTACAATAGTGCATATATAGAATCTACTTAACGTCTGCTTTACGGTAATGTACAGTTTTGGCTTTTCAATGCAATGTTACCAAGTTACTGACGATTTGAATAATTTTTCGGAAAAATCGTATACACAGAAAGAAAATCCTCGAATTTACTTTTATAAACCCTGACTCAAAATTCCTTTCCTGTAGTATGTAACTAACGTATATACAAAAAATTTCAACTTACTTGCGCATGCACAAGGTGTTTTAAATTAATGACCCCATTTCATCATTTAAATAACTAAAATCCGTTTTTTGCAAATGTGACACCTTGTATTTTATTTCATATTTTAGAATCCCATTAGAAGAACTGTCTACCGGTACCATATCGTATGTGCCTGCCCAAAATTTGACTAAAAAATGAAAACTAAAAATTACATTACACCCAGGTATAGTTCATGAATGTTTCATTAAAAAAAACAATATTTGAATTAAACATAATTAAAATAAATTAACATAGTTACCTATGAAACAAAATGATGCTCTGGACAGTTGTTTAGTATTATGTCAAATATAATTAAGACTTAGCGAGTTATAATTTATTATACTAACAACGAATTACTCTATAGAAGAAATGACTGAAATGATACGTGTTAGGGGACTGCAATAAAACCGTTTTTTCAAGTAGAGTGTACGCAAGGTAATATCCAGAAAGAAGACATCCTACACTTGATTGTTTTTAAAACCTTACAGACCTGCTTCCGCATTAACCGAAGATAATGAAACGACAGTAATGTCGTTAACTGTTGTAGAAAATCCAAATGTAAGTACAATTAAGTAACTTAGTTGTTATTTCATCAAATTTTAAAAAGAAACATATTCTATCCATTCCGTATTCAACTCCATCAAGAACTTCTGGCACGGGACTACGATTTCAGAATAAATTATTGTAGATGGGTAATTAATAAAATTAACACAGAAAGATATTTCGTAAGGAATACTTTTCACTGATGAGTGCACTTTTAATAAAAACGGTACTATGAATCATTAAAACTATTCGGATGAAAATCCAAAAGTGAAGAACTACATCGCGACAAAGATGGCCGTTAAATGTTTGGGGAGGTATAATTGATAATTAATTATTGGTTATTGGCCCTTTCTTTTTCGGCGGTATAGTAACTGGGGCAGTACTTTTGAAATTTTTCTAAAGTAATTAAGCTGCTTCAGAATGTTCCTCCAAATATTTTAAATACTACGTGGTTCCAATTGGGTGGTTCATCGGTTCATGGTACAGCACCTGTTCGCCTATGGTTAAATATTCGATTTTAAGATATAGAGGAGGTCCCACTATTTGGTCTGCAAGGTCCCCAGAATTGACACCATGTGAGTTTTTTTAATGGGAATACGTTAAATAAAAAGTTATTCTAAACCTGTTACAACCAGGAATGTCATGAAGAGAAGAATTACAGAATCTTTCGCATCTACAACCCCAGCAACGTTAACTACTACAAAAAATTATGTGAAAGGCTCGAAAATATATTGAGGTTTATGGAAGGCATTTTGAACGTAGTTAATATAAAATGGTTTTAATTACTGATTTCAAATAACGTTATTTTTTTATGAAACATATTAATGAACCATACCTAGATTTAATGTAATTTTTGGTTTTCATTTTTAGTCATCAAACAAAATTTTGGGTACATATTATATGTATCGCTAGAGAGTGCGTTATTAGTTATTTAAATGATGATATGGGGTTATTAAAAAAAATGGCCCTATTTTTTGCTACAGAGTTACGAGGCGTCCTGTATATTTGAAAATAGTTTTAAAACTTAGTCCTTGACTATATACACTCACCATGAGATTATTTTATTTTTTCATTAGTCTATTATTCTCCAATGGAAGTGGGTCACTCTGTACGCTTTATTATTTGTATTTACTTTTAATCCTGTTACGTGTCTAATCCTACAGTACGTTCCATATTTAATATTGTCAAAGCAAAATGCAGGATATTTTTTTAAGAACAATGCTATTTTATGTGAGAAACTAGACATCTTTCGTGCTTTTCACAGGTTTTGAGTTATCTATAGTACCTGAAAAAAGTTCCAAGATCAAGTTTCAAACTATCTCAGAAGGATATCAAAAAGCTCCTTACGGTATAATTACATATCTCTGACTCTAATAGTTTCCCATAGACTATGAGCTTAGGATCTTAAAAACGTACCTGATACGTACCTTTTCATAACCAAGTTTTGATAAAGTTGGTCATCATTACTTTTACTATGTTTTAGTATGCGAGGTAAATAGCTTCATATCAGAAGATCAATCGTCCGGAAGCGAGTATGTTCCTCACTCTTCAGAAGACAGTTCTTCAGGCAAGTCTAAAGCAAAAGATTGGTGGGCAGAAGAAACCGGGCGTGATAAATATGCATCTTTTATAAACGTTGAAAATTGGTTAAAAAGATATCACAAATCAGACATGTACGTAGCAGAAACAACAGAATGTGTAGATATGGACTCTATCAATGTCGGTTCGGAGGAGAAAGGAAAAATAAAAATTTTGCAGAATGTATTGGTTAAAAGTGCTACAACTACAGAAAAAGAAGTAACGCAAATTGTAACAAACAAAAGTTGTGAAGTAAAAAAGCAAATAATTAGTCAAAATGGAATAAAGATTAGCATTTCAGAAAAGGTAAACGGGAAGCGGGTTAGAAATAAGCGACATTGGTGTTATTTTTGCATGAATTCTTTTCAAAATATGGCAAGACATTTTGAAAATCGGCATGGAGAAGAGATTTATGTCGCAAAAATTTTAGCTATGCAAAAGCGATCAAAGGAACGCAAAGAATCCTTTTCATATTTAATAAGAGCGGGAGATTTTTCTCACAATTGCGAGGTACTCTCCTCCAAAACGGGAGAATTAGTCCTTGTTAGAAGATTACCCGAAGAAGAGTCAATGTTTTATAGTTTCCATGATTTTGGCCCATGTCCTAATTGTTTAGGGTTTATGGTGAAAAAGCAATTGTGGCAGCACATGAAAATATGCAATAGTAAAGCTCAAAATATTAGCACTGGGAAAAATGTTGTTGCAGAAAGTAACGCAATATTGAATGATGTTTTTGGAAGCAACATGTGTTCATCGTATGTACACCATATTATCTCAAAAATAAGGGATGATAAAATAGGAAGATGCTGTACCAATGATAGTTTAATTCTGAGGTTTGGTGCTATGCAATTTGAAAAATACCATAATACTCAATCAGAACTAATACGCCAAACAATGCGACAATTGGGTAAGTAACATGTTACGGTTTCAAATAGCCAACTGGCTTTGCAAGAACAAGTAATATACCTATTTTGAGCAACGTAGAATTCCGAAAAATGTGTTTCTTTCTCTGTAATAATATATTACAATTTCAGACACTTATAAGATAGAAATTGATCTTTCTACACTATTTATTTTACTTTATTGCTCTATTCATGTTAGCATTATTTCCGCTACCAGTTATATACATATTTTAACTGAAATCGCGTAGATAAAAATGTATATTTAGGTTTTAGGTCTGGGTTGGCCTTTTCTTCTGAATTTTTATACGAATTTATTTTGTTTGTTCTTATAGAATACTGGGGCATAGATAAGATATTCGGTTTATGTGCTAGATTTGTGTAAATAGAGCTCCAATACATTAAAAATTCAAATACCAAGAAATTGTGTATCACAAATTTAATTTCTTATTCGGATAAAGTTAAAATTCGTTTAGTTTGTTATAATACCACTCTACGCTCATTTGCACTAATGATGAGCCCTTCATCATCATTGACACGCGTGCAAAGTAATGTAAAAAAATCCTTGCCAAATAACTAGGTATAATATATATATATATATATATATATATATATATATATATATATATATATATATATATATATATATATTAAGTTTTTCGCTTTACAATCATAAGAACAACATTCCGATTTCATTCGTTTTTAATCAATTTATTTATTTCAAGTGTGGTGTTGTTTTTTTTTATTATTACATCAAGTTTTGACACGGGGCGCATCTTTAGTGAAAAGACATGTATAAATTCTTAGAAATATAGTCCCGTTTTGCCGATACTTATCGTTAACGACACTTTATTTTAGGGCGATTACTGCTAGAATTAAAGAAAATTTCTGAGAACAGAACTTTAGGTTTAAATGATTTTCTCAAGCCGGAAAAATTTGGCTTGGTTGTCGAAGCCACTAAGTCATTGTGTAATACTTTTAATTCATTTGACAAACAACCGCAGCTTAATACACCATCCTTAGCATTAAAACTAGGTTATGCCTTAAAAAAATGCGCTTGTATAGAAAGAGGTGCCGCTTTGAAAAAGGTGACCTAAAGACGGACAGTATATTAAAATCGTTTTCACATGTTATGGAATGGTGTATCCGAATTTCTTCTAATGCACTAAACACGATGTACACGAGAAAGTTAAATGCTACTCTGCTATTACCTCTCACATCAGATCTGGTTATATTAAACAAATATTTAAATAATATAATTCCTACAGCATATGATAACTTAAAAGTCAAGTTCCACTAACGCGTGGCAAGAACTTGCAATAGTGGTACTTACCAAAATAATTTTGTTTAATAAGAGAAGTGGTGAAGCAGCTCGAATGACGATAGAAAATTATAATGCCCGTCCTGCATGGTCAACACAATGCAATGAAGAACTAAAAGAATCATTAACACCTTTTGAACAGAAATTAGCTGAAAAATTGGATATTGTAGAAGTGGTAGGAAAACGAGGTCGAAAAGTGCCAATCTTGTTAACTTCCCAAAGAAAAGATTCAATTGAACTTCTTATACAATTACGCCAAAAAATTGGAATAAGGGAAGATAATGTATATGTATTTTCAAAATTTAAAAATTCGTTAAGTCACTTAAAAGGTAAAGTAAAGTAAAATATCCCAAACAAATAAATTCTACACAACTTAGAAAATATATGGCAACAGTAAGCCAACTATTCAATCTAAGTGAAAATGAATGCGACTAGCTAGCAAGACACCTTGGTCATGATATTCGAGTTCATAGAGAGTTTTATCGTCTTCACGAGAATGCTATAGAGGTCACAAAAATCAGTAGACTACTTTTGGCTGTAGACAGTGGCCAAGCAAACATGTTTTTTGGAAAGGAATTAAAAGACATAAATGTGGAAGGTATTGTTTTTGAATAATTAATAGTTAAAAAATTTGAATAATTTTAGAGTTGACAGTGTTGGATGCAGAAACTGAAAGTGGGGAAAGTGACGCAGAGGTAAAAGACGGAGAAAATAAAGAAAATTTATGTACTAATAAAAATAGAGCAAAACCTAAAGATGGTCATCAAAACAAATGACAATCAAAATGAGTCAAATAGTAAGGGTAAGCATATTTGAATTTATGCCCACATTTAATTATAGGTAATATTGTAGAAAACAAGAAAAAACAAAATATGCCAAAAGGTATACCATGGCAAGCAGAAGAAAAAGAATGTGTCCTGAAGTATTTCAAGAACGAAATTAATAACGGAATTATACCGGGCAAGCAAGATTGCATGAAGTGCTTAGCAAAACATCCAGTACTTAAAAATCGAGATTGGAAAAAAATCAAATATTGTGTGAAAAATGAAATTTCTAAAAGAATAAAGTTATGTAAATAATTTTTGGTTCCGTCTGAAATTAAATATAGTGTGTCCCTTTTATTTAGTGTTTAATACGATCTTACAAATAAGTAACCCACATTCAGTTCTAAAAGCAACATAGTGTTAAATGTGTGACAATAAAATGTTGCAGCATACATTTAAAGTAGTCGAAAGCAAATGCAATTTAAATTAAAAAACCACAAACTTGGCTAAAAAACAACAGTTTTCGTACAATAAATAAAGTAAATGTGACAACACTGTATTTTCACACACACACACTGAATTCATATCTCAGTGGCAACCTGTGATACACATCAACCCGTGTTTACTATAATAGTGACTACCTTCACACAAAGTGCACAAAGTTGTATTATACTGGCATCGGTTGTCACAAGTACTAATTGCCACCGTTAGTGCAATTTGGAGTGTAAAAGAAAATTTTCAATAGTATAGAATACACGATAGGTAGCAAGCAGCACCTACTACATTGGGGAAATTAAAAGCGCCACTTTAGGGGACCATGGTAGGGTTGTCAGAAGCATTACAAAACGTGTGTGTGTGTGTGTGTGTGTGTGTGTGTGTGTGTGTGTGTGTGTGTGTGTGGGTGTCTGGGTGGGTGTGTGGTGGGTGGGTGGTGGGTTGGGTGGGTGTGTGTGGGGGTGGGTGCGTGCGTGCGTGTGTGCGTGTGTGTGTCCGGGTGCGTGCGTGCGTTTGTGCGTGTGTGTGTGAACGTAATTGTGTATACAATAGTTTTATGTAACCTGAATATTCAATTATTTAAAGTAATTTCCGCGTTAGCAAAATTTTTAAAATATTTTTAAGTGTTTTGAATGTAAATTTTGTAAGTACAATATGGTTGTTAAAACACGAGCAACGGTATTCCGGTTTTTCTGTATTACTTTCTAAAATGGTTAATGATCGGAATGCCTGTTTATATCCAGCCATTCACAAATCGTATTATAGTGAGACACGTTGTATAAAAAATTTCAGTTTAACGTATGGTACAGCTGAAGAAGAAAACACTTCTAAAGGTAAGCGTATTATTTTTAATATATGTTTTTACCTGATATTGCTAACAAAAAACGTCGATAAAGATTTTTAAAATGTATTATTACGCAGGATGACGTCATAAGATCAGCTCTACAAAAATAGTAGGTATGCACGGATTTTAAACTTGTAGTTATTGTTAATTTACGTATAATAATAATAAAACATTAAAACCTTTTGCCTTTTATTTCCATTATAGCAGTTTGATATTCTTAAAACAAGCTAATTTAATTTAACTCTATGTTTGTTCATGGAAACGATGTTTATAAGATGTAACAATGTTTTCATTGAGTATATTATTCGTTTACAGATGCACAATGTACATTTAGATTATGTTGTATATACATGAAACTATGTATGTATATTGGTGTAACTATGAGGTTCGACTGGCTGCAAAAATAGTTAGATCTTAACAGGTAACAGTTTTCCAAAACTTTACTACATTTCATTGGTGGGTGATTCTTTCCCCTCTACATAAACTACCAATCAAATATATAGTATTGTTAAATGTTTTACGAAGTATTGGCTGGTACGTACTGGTACCGCTGTAAATTATTTCGTTCTTTGAACTGAACCTTTCTGCCGGGAAGGATTATCCCGGTTACATTTTTCTATGAAATTCTAAGTATGACTGACAACCACTTAAATCGAAAATAAGTACCTTTTAAGCGTAATTAACTTTTACTTATACTGATATTTGAATTCTCGTAACATACCGGCCCCGTTGAAAAGGTGTTTTCAACAACACATTGGGTTACAGAATACAATTGGACTATTATTAACACAAATTAAATTTTATTTACATGTTATTAAGGAGCTTAAATTATAATTAACTATAAGTACTGGGTTAGGTTATTGTTACCAATCACTACACACACCGATATCCCTGCTCACTGCCGCTGGTATCAATGGGTAACAGACTGATCTCTGCACTTGCACGCTTCACTATTTCACCGGTGCAGGTGGTTTGAATTGAAATTGTTCGTATTATTCCATCTTTACCTGGATGTACGGCTGTGATTCTTCCTAATTTCCACTGTAGCGGAGGTAGATTATCTTCATGTATGATAGCCATCATTCCCGATTGCAATTTATGCTTATGTGTCGTATTCCATTTTGTACGTTGATGAAGAAGAGAGAGATATTCGGATGACCATCGTTTCCAAAAATGTTGACTTACCTGTTGAGCTCGTTCCCATTTTACTTAATCGACTCGGATTTACAGCTACCAGGTCCGTATCAACAGGGGCAATGAGAGACTCACCGATTAAAAAATGAGCAGGAGTTAAAGGAGTTAGATCTGTTGGGTTATTGCTTAGGGAGGTTAGAGGTCTCGAATTTAAACATGCTTCAATCTGTGTTAATACTGTATGCATTTCATTATATGTCGGTGAAGCACCACCTATAATTCTTTTTAAATGGTACTTAATTGATTTGACCCCTGCTTCCCAGAGCCCACCAAAATGTGGTGCTCGGGGAGGTATAAAATGCCAATGAATGTTTTCCGAAACCAAACTATCTATAACATCAGATTCGAACGATTTTGACTGAAATAGGCTTGTGAAATCACTAATTAACTCTTTGTTTGCGCCAATGAAAGTGGTGGAATTATCAGAGTAAATATGCGATATCCTACCCCGACGAGAGATAAATCTTTTAAAGGCGCTTAAGAAAGTTTTTGACGTTAAGTCACAAACGAGTTCAATATGAATTGCCTTAGTGGCGAAACATACAAAAAGAACGATGTATGATTTTATACGTCGTTTAGTACGACCATGCCCGTCCTTAATCAATACGGGACCTGCATAATCTGTACCACAATGAATGAAAGGGCGTGCAGGTCCGACTCTGTGTTGCGGTAAATCGCCCATGATTTGTTTTATGTTACATGGACGCGCTCGAAAACAAGTTATACACTTGCGCAAAATTTGTCTCACCACGATTGCACCCGCAATGGCTCAATATTTTAGTCTGATAGTGGCAAGCGTAGCTTGTGGACCAGCATGTAATAGTCGCTTGTGCTCCACGATTATTAGAAGCTCGGGTATATGGTGCCTGTGAGGTAATATTATTGGATGGTTTTGGTCGGGATCAATGTTTGGGTGTCTAAGTCTGCCACCTACTCTTAAGATTTTATTTTCATCGATAAATGGATTTAAGGACAGCAGTTTGCTGGTTTTGGATACGTGTCCATGTTTTTCCAGATGGATTAAATCTTTACTAAACTCTTGCAATTGAACTAACCTAAGAATTTTTTTTTGTGAATTAAGTAACTCATCGCAACTTAGATGCCCGATTAATTTGTTATGTGAATGATTTGTATTATGAATGAAGCGTAAGCAATATGCTATTACTCGTTGTAATTTCGGAAAGCTCGGGTATCTTGTTAGCATGAAATTCGAATCAATATTGATTAGCACATAATTATTCTGTTTTCGCTCAGAATGATCAAACTCTTGCATCTTTGTAACATCTACTTTACTTTTGGGCCATAAAGAATTATCGTTTTGTAACCACTTGGGGCCACTAAACCAGCTTTTGCAATTCACTAATTGAGTGGGTGGCATTCCACGGGATATTATGTCGGCAGGATTATCGTCACTACGTATATGTTGCCATTGATTAGATTGAGCTAGGGATAATATTTCCCCGATACGGTTTTCAACGAAGGTTTTTAAGTTTGTCGGATTTGTGAGCAAACTTAAAACGATAGTTGAATCAGTCCAATAATATTCTTTACTAAACTGTAAATTAATGCTTTGTTTAATTTTGTGAGTGAGCTGTGATAGTAGAAGTGCACCACAAAGTTCTAATCTGGGTGTAGTTAGTTTCTTTAATGGTGCTACGCGCGATTTGGCACATAAGAGATGGACACTATAATCATTACAATTTGATATACTTCGAACGTACAAACAGGCGCCATACGCGGATTCCGATGCGTCACAAAAACCATGTAACTTTAATGTAATTGGTCTTTGGTTCGAAATTATCCATCTGGGTATTTCTAAATTATTTATAGCTGTTAGTTGATTAATGAATTCAGTAAACATGTTCGCTAGCTCTGAGGGAACGTCTTTATCCCAATCTAATTTTAATGCCCACAACTTTTGTAATATTAGCTTACCGGTGATAAGAATAGGTCCTATCAAACCTAACGGATCATAAATTTGCGAAATTAATGACAGAATGATGCGTTTCGTAATTTTACGTTGGGATATTTCCAACTGAACTAAGTATTTAAAGGTATCAGAATTCGCGTTTCATAGTAATCCGAGAGTTTTTGTTTGGTTTTCCTTATCTATATGAATTATATTGGTTTTTTGTACATTGTTTGCTTGAGGAAGTAGATCTTTATGATTTGAGGCGAACTTATGCAACTCAAATCCACCGGTGTTAAGTACATTAATTAATTCATCGCGAAGTTTAGCAAGAGTTTGAAAATCGTTTGCTCCGGTTAAAAGGTCGTCTACATAAAAATCTCGTAACATGACCGGGTAAGCTAATGTGAATTTGTTTTTTCCTAACTCTGCTAACTCATGTATGGACCTAATTACTAAAAATGGTGCGGGCGCTGTGCCGTAGGTGACTGTGGTTAATCGATATGTTTGTATGTCGCTAGTGGCGTCATTTCTCCATAGTATCCTTTGATAATCGGTATGCTCTAGATGCACTCTAATTTGACGGTACATCTTAGTTATATCTCCTGTCAATACATAATTATACGTCCTAAATCTAATTATGATTGATAAAAGACCGCCCTGAATTGGTGGCCCTACTAATAAATTGTCATTAAGTGAAACGCTTGGAACAATCAAATACCACCCTGACCTTTGTGGTGGTACTTGAATTTTTTACAACTGCGTGATGAGGTAAATAAAATGTGTTTTTTTGTTCATCATTTTTTAGTTCGTTGGGTGAGACTAGTTCCATATGACTTAGATCAATATATTCGTTTATAAATTTAATATAATCCTTACGCAAGTTGTCGTCGGTTTTAATTTTCTTTCTAAGTTTATTAAACGCTTCTCTGCATATGATCGTGATATTCCTAACGCCTTGGCATTTTCTTTAAAAGGTAACTTAACTACAAACCGCCCTGTGTGGTCCCGTATATAATTATCTTTAAAATGATTTTCGCACGCAATTTCTAAGGGATCGAGTAATTTGTTGTTGCTCGGACACTCTTCTAATTCCCAGAATTTTGTTAGTTTATTATCTAGTGTGCGAGTCGACAAGTTCCATACTGTTACGTTTGTTTGTTTAACGTTTGTAATACTACCACCTACTACCCAACCAAATTGTGTTTGCTGTAATGTGGGATTGTTTGCACCTAACTTGATACTATCTCGACCTATTGTTTGCAAAAATAACTCGGCGCCTATTAATAACTCTACGGGTGCGGATACATTGAATTCCGGATCCGCTAATTTGATGTTATTGGGGATAACCACATTATTAATGTTAAATGAAAATGTTGGTAAGTTGGACGTAATTGTATCTAGTACTAAACAAGAAATATTCGCAAAATAGTCATTATACCTGGATTTGATTGTTACGTTTACCGATTTACTAACCTTATTTACTGATTCTGAAATTCCGGTTATGAATGAATTGATTACATTTATGCTTAAATTTAACTTTGAGCAAAGATGTTGTGTAATAATGTTCTCGATTGAGCACCTACATCTAATAACGCTCTACATTTATGAGGGTTTCCGCTGGCATCATAGATTTGTACTAAAGCAGTTGAGAGTAATATTTGTGATCTGTTAAAGTTAGAATGATTTACTGATGTTGATGGGCTGTCGTTGGGTATTGAATCTATTATTTCCTTATTAGTTGTGGTGATTAATGGCATATGTAATAACGTATGATGCCTTTTTTGACATAATCTGCATCTGTACATTGACTTACAGTTAACTGTTTGATGATTTGATTTTAGGCAGTTTACTCACGATTTCTGATATAGGCAATTTTAAAAATGCGGGACATTCATTAACGCCATGGGGTTCTTTACAAACAACGCATTGTATTTCATTTGTTCTGATATGATTAATTAAGCGGGGCGCGTAATTTAATGAATTCTTCTTTATCGTTACATTTTGACAGTTCGGCTTATTTAATGATTCTAATAGTTGACACCTATGATCTAAAAATGCTTCCATTTCTTCCATTGTAGTAAGTTCACCTTTAATCGTTGATGATTCCCATTCTTTATTAGTTGAAGGATCAAACATCATCGTAAGTAATTGAATTATTATTAAATCCCAATGCTGCACGGGTACACCGAGAAGGGTGTGTGGGTGGGTGGGTGGGTGCTTGGGTGCGTGGGCGCGTGGGAGCGTGCGCGTGGGCGCGTGGGCGCGTGGGCGCGTGGGTGCGTGCGTGCGCGCGTGCGTGCGCGCGTGCGTGCGTGTGCGTGGGTGCGTGGGTGCGTGCGTGGGTGCGTGGGTGCGCGTGCGCGTGAGCGTGAGCGTGTGCGTGTGTGTAAAAGAGAGAGAGGGGAGGAAGAAACAAGATAGAGTAAGAGAGAGGTGTGCATTATCAGCTTCTATTATAAAAAATGTTCATTAGTCTACACGCCACTAGATGGCGCTAAAATCAATTTTTACTCAAAGGAGCCAGGGCGGAGACCCTGATACAAGTCTTGTCTTACAAGAACCTCCTTATTAGAATACAATTTTGTATGATGGGGCGAAGGCCTACAGCTGTAAGATTAAGTTAGAACCCTCATACAATTGCGTCGAGGGGGCCACGATAGGGGCTAAGCTCTCCACTTGTCTTATAAGGTTAGGTTCCCACAGCATCTCCGGTCAGGGGGCGAAGGCCTGAAAACAAGTTGCGAAGCCCTGCACGTGTCTTACAAGAACCTCCATATTAGAAATACGTTTTCTCGTATAGGTAAAAGATAATCCAATAGCATTTGACCATTTTAAAGCAATAGGATCGATAATTTTAATAATAATATCTTATTAATTATGCAATTTCCAAAATTATACGCGTGTGCATTTGCCTAATCCCCAGGGGTACTGCTCTTAATATAGCCAAAAGGACCTTTATTAGATGACCATCAAAAATAACCGTAAGACCAACCCCAAGTCCAAGTCCAGGTCCAGCCCCAATGCCTACATCTGCCCCTCACGTGCTCAAGTACAGAAAGGCTCTAATTAGGGTTGACTCATAGGGTAGAAAATACGCGTCCTATACGTGAGCTGTGATAAAATGGGGTAAAAAAACACGTTCTACACGTGGGTGTGTAAAAAATAGGGGTAAAAATACACATCCTATACGTAATCGAGTAAAAATAATTAGGGTTGAAAAGGGCCTCCGAAAAGAAAGGGTTAAAAATACGGTCTCACACGCAGGGTATGTAAAAAATAATTAGGATAAAAGGGTTGAAAACACGGTCTCACACGTGGGTGTGTAAAAAATAGGGATAAAAAAATACGTCCTACACGTGAGCGAGTAAAAATAAGGGTGGAAAATATGGTCTCCCACGTGGGCGGTCTTGTGACGTCAAAATCCAAGATGGCGGCCAAGGTGCCCCCTTACTACTAATATAATAGTCATTGGTTTGGCACTTAGTTCGATACAAAATACAAAATTTTATTAAACTGTGTATTAGTCAAAATCAATCTTATACTGAAGGTTTTTCATTTTGATATCACTACTTACAAAGGATGATTAAATTAATTTTCAAGCGTTATATAGTGTCCTATTAAGACGTTTTATTACTGAGAAAGTTATTTAAAAATTGAATTACCTTAAAAAATGTGGTTATAGCGTTTGTAATAAGTTGAGAGAAATTTATCTAATACCTACTTATCTTTAATAATGGCGCCTTAAAATCGCACTCACCCGCACGCACGCAAGCATGCAGTTTTTGAGTAACAATATAGTCTTACATTTTTTAAATGGGAATCATAGTTAGCTTGGCAACGATCAGCTGCAATTCTTTCTTAGTTTTTCAAAATATGAACATCCCGATATTTATTTTTAAAACTGATAGATATAACAAGGATTTTATGGGAAAAAGGCAAGATAAGCATCGTAAAATTAGTATACCACAGAAACGGAACAATTTCATCATTTAAACAATTGTTTGAGATTGTCATCCTTTCAATAAATTATTGTTTCTTTTTTCTGCAAACTATTTGACTTGACGTTCAAAATATGTTGTGAATATATTTTTGTGAATTTAATATTGTTGCAAATTTATTATTGTTGTAACTATAACGGGGAAATATGGTGAGCTACGAAATTTTGAAAAATATGATATGGTAAAAGCATTTATAGAAAGTAGAAGAGATGCAGATGAAGCTTCTATGTTTTAACAGGTATTTTCATATTTTCGGCATAGTAAATTATTTAAAATCCGGAAAAATTCCTTCAGGCTGCATTGTGATTAATGCACCAATGACTCGTTATACGCTTTGATTAAATAATTAGAAATATACCATAATTTGCTCATCTACTACTTTAATGGAAAGTCGGTATAATATTGGCCACAGTGCAAATGGTTTTACTATTAAAATACGTCCCAGAATATCAGAGTAATAAATCATGTTGTTAGTGAAATGGTGTTGTTTGTTTCCAGCAGTAGCAAACCGGGATACTTTAAACGAAGATGCTATAAACGTGCCACCTCCAAAATATTGCGTTAAATACAGAGGGTTCAGGTAAACGGCAAACAAAGACGATCCTTTAAAATTCGCCTTAAATACTCTCTCCTGCTAAGAGGCTGAGACCACTTTCTAAGAAGAGAAAAGGTTAAATAATCAAAATAGCTTTTACTTTCGTTAAACCGAGCATGACATTTATTCGTTTATTTCAAAATTTTAGGTAGATTAAGATGATTGGAAAAGCTAGAAATAGTAGTAGTAGTATTAACGTTACCTAATGCAGCTATCCAATCTGTTTCGTTTAAAGCATTGTTGATCAAGTCAAAGTTATCTGTCTTAAAATTAGGTTTGCGAAAATAATTGTTTAATCTCACCAATTTATTCGAAATTTTAACCACAATATCTAAGCTATTCGCGAATCAGATTAACACTAGAGGCGCTGTTGTAATTTACAAATGGCGGGTTTAGTTGGGAGAAATTTCCGTTAGACCAACACCACGGTCATACCGATCTACCAGTGTATTGCTTTGTGTGGTTTAGATCTTTGTGTGATTGTGTGAATATCCGGTTTATTTTAAGCGATTCACGCTTAGTATGCCATTCCTAAGTTAGAAAATATTTGTTCATTTGGCAGATGTACACCAAGCTCCAAAAATTTTAGTGGGGGAGAAGAAATTTTACATGCTAACAATCTTATTTTGTGTGGAACTGTTAGTGATAATAAAGATGTAAAAACGTGGTCAATATACGCATTAGTGCTTCAGACATCATCTTTGTCATCACCACCACACACAATAACAGGAACTATCTGTAAAACATCGATGGAACCTCGTTGTTTTGTGTGTACATGTAAAGCAGGGGCTTCTGAATGTTGCAAACATATATTAGCAGTTCTTCTTTACTGCAACAGGTAAGCAAGCATACTATTATTTAAATGTGCTTCATATAATGTTTATAGTCAGAGAAAATTATGTATTTTTACATACATGCATTTCCATTAATTTGTCTACGACCTATTAATGTACATGAAAAAAATTAACGACTGTGGTACTCTCCTGATTTATGATTGTCATAATGTCTTTTCCTACAGTTATTGTCTTGTTTTGTAGAAATGATGTCAACACCTTGGAAAAAATTTCAACTACTGATAAGATGTGTCATTGGGCAACTTTGAAAAAATCAAGTTTAAAAAAATATAAGAATGCAGAGCCAGTTACCTCTTTCTGTTGTTATAAACCTCTCTCATTATCAGTACAGCTTAAGAAAAAAGAATTGGACTCAAAACGTATTTTTGAAAGGTTTCGATTGACTTTATCAGAATCGGCACTAGCCAAACATAGCCGTTGTGTTATACAATTGAAAAATGACAGTAAAGAAGAATTTATTGAAACTCTTCTCTCAGAAGAATCAGTAAACATTCGCTCTGTATGTGATTATAGTCAAAATAGCATTTTGATGCATGAAATCAGCATGGTACATGTTGAAGATCCTCTACAGTGCTGCAGAAATTTTTACGTGCGACACGTGGTCATTATGAATAGTTTTAGTGTGTGTGACCAAACTGTAAATAATAAATGCAAATGGCAAGAACACAGAAGGTTTAGGATTACTGGAAGTAGATGTTATTCATTATATACCTATACAGGAGCCGATTGGGATGCTAAAGTAAAAAGTGTGTTCTTTCCAAAGCCATTCACAAATAAATATGTTGCTCATGGTATACAGTTTGAGCCAATAATTGCAAGAGAATAATAAATGTGAAAGTACTGGAATGTGGGGTGGTTATATCCGATACTAATCCGTGGCTAGGATATTCTCCGGATGGAATTATAATGCGAAACCACATTCCAGTCAAATTAGTTGAAATCAAGTGTCCATGGGAAGGTAAAAACTTAACGATTACTGAGTTCTTACCAACTTGTTCATACATACAAAAATTGGACAATGGAAAATATGCACTCAAAAAAAAACATCAATACTATGGACAAATTAATTTAGGGATGGCTGTTTTAAACATCAGTGAAACAGACTTTATTATTTTCTGTAGTAAAGACAATTCTATGTATATAGAAACTGTAAAATTAGATTTAGATGTTTGTCGTCACATGCTTATAACTTTAAAAGGGAAATACTTTCATCATATTTTACATAAAATTTGTTCTTTGATTGGTGTATAATACTGCGCAATCATATATATTGTTAATATAAAACAATTTACATGTGAGATAATTGTTAACCATATTTTTGTAAATATATATTTCTCTTTTAATGTGTTCTCTCAAAGTATGCAGTCAGAATTCACCTTTTCTTGTATTAAAAGCTTCCATTTAATGAACGTATGACCGTCTAGTAATGCAAGGTCTAGTATTGAACTAGAGAAAGTACGGTATTTACTTACGTATCTGATTCAAACACTATTATGGGTGGCAACTAACGTACAAAAAAAAAACAAAAAGTTATATTTATTATAAGTTTTTGTTATGAACATTATGAAAATTATTAATTTTCTTAAATACATAAATAAGTTTATCTCGAGTAGGATTTCAACCTATGACATCCACTTTGATAGAGTGGCGCTTTAACCAACATAAATAAAAAGTTTATCTCGAGTAGGTAAACTTTTTTAATAATTTTTAAAAGTTATATTTACCGAATTTAAGCTACATTAAAATTTATCATCTCCAAGAATTGGTGAGCACAAATTTGTTATGGCACAAACAATTGTAAACCATTCATTAGCTATATTTATTAATGACCACTCGTACCTGCTGTTCAAAAATTTAAACATTTTTATGCGTTGGTTCGATCGTTCAATGTGAACTCTCGCAGAAGCAATTTCTCTACTTAATAATGCTTCTGCCTTAGAAAATTGTTCTTTTTTTGTTAAAAATGGTGGTCGCACAATTTTAATACCTTTGGAAAAACATTCATGGTCAATTAAAAAGCCCTATCCACCATCACAGCATCATGTTTTTCCAATTTATCTAAGAGTCCACTTTGAACAAAAATTGATTTGTCGGAGGCTTTTCCCCCATAAGCAGGACTTATATAACAGATTAAACCTGCTGGGGTTACTCCAGTCATAAACTTTAATGTAAGTCCCGACTTGTAATGAAAATATAATTTTAGTCTACAGTTTAAACATTTTGGCTTTTGAATACAAATTTCTGTACAATCTAATACTACACGAACATCCTTAAAATTATTAAAACATAATGGCATATTTTGTAAAATTTCCTTTTTGGAGGGCCATGGTATTACAGGGTTTAAAATTTCAGCTAAACATATAACAGTTTCCTGAAATATAATTTTACACGTCTGAATTGTAACACATCCAAAGAGTACACTTATAACCGAAAAAGAGAGGTTTTGTTTTAATTTCATTAAAGTCAAAATCACTCGTTCTTTTACACTTAATTTACGACTTCTTTTTGAAATATTTACAGCACTTAATTCATCACACAGAATATTTAAATGACTGAAGGAAGGCAAACCGGTTAAGGTATTTAACTTTTTCTTTGTGTCGATGCATGTAATGAACTGAGTTACAATATCTCCACTTGAAACTTGAACACCGCTGTCCTTAGTGTTGGAATGGAAATCACTGGAATTAGATGGACCCGCTTCATTTACGGTGTAATCCACTTGGGTCAGTGAAGTGTACATACATAGTAAGGCATTTGCAGCTTCTAAATCAGCATTTGTAACCTGTTCTGGTTTGCAGTGAGGTTGCTTAACATGCTCTTTGCGTAATTTTCGTACTCTAATATTTTCGGCGGATACAAATTGACCCTCTTATTTTTACTGTTGGTAAATTTTCTGATGGGACAGCATTCCTCTTTAACCGCCTTCTTTTTACTGGTTCACCTAAAATTAAACAATAATATGAATAAGGTCCACTTTGATCGATACAAATCGATAGAACGCAATGTTCAATATTTAATCTATATTATTATCCATATTAAATAGAGAATGAAGTCATTATAAACATACCAAACAAGAAAAAAGAATCCTCCAAAAAATGTTTTGAACAGACCTTTAAATAAGGGGTGATTGGTTTATCAATTTTTAACTTGATTTTCCAAGCCTTCTGCAAATCTACTTCTTCTTCTATTCCCAACTTTGACGTAATACGCACTGTAGTTTTACCACTAGGTGGAAAACGATGAAGGCTAATATTCGAATTTAAATTATATTTGGTCTTACAACCGTAAACACTACAATATTGATTACTTTTTGCCATTTAAAAGTAAAGAGAACAAAAATTTATAATGGCAATATATGTGAAAATGGCGTTATTCTGCCAACTAAATTAATTTAGCTTTCTGCCATCAGAGGTCTCATTTTTATCTGGAATCGCGAATAAGGCAATCCAATTCTCTGTTAAATTTTCTAATATGACGTCTGCAGGATATACAATTAGAACTTATATTGGAATTTATTACCTTTTCTGTTTATTTTATTCTCCTAATGGTGGACGCCTTTGCAAATTTGTAAAGAACCAGCGTCCTTTACGTATGCTTTTTAGAATAAATTATGTGCGGACCATCCTGTATGTAAGATTTCAAAAGTTTACGCGATATTGCACAACGAATAATTTATTCATCACCGCTGACGTGTATTTCTAAGAAACCGTAAGTTTTTGCACGTCAGAACGATTTTAACCAATCGCATAACGGCATCCTCCGCACGGTAGCCGCGAAGCCGCCCACAGATGCACCTTTATAAACCCGCGACGCGCGTGAAAAGATGATGAATCGCAGTAGATTCAAGTCAAGCCGTTCAAGAAGTAAATTCCCGTCCAGCCGATATCCAGCCGCCACCGTTTGCTTCGTGTAAGCACCGACCTGTTATTCACCGACGAAGAGTCCTTCGCGATCTGGCGATAACGCGCACCACGACGCACCGGGCAACCTAAAGTTTAATCCTGTACTGCTATTGATAGACACGTAAGTTGTAAAGTTATACAATCTGCCAATTTACAATCAAACACTACAGACCGTAAATCACTCCGGGCTGAACCTCCAGGAGTTATACCAAGTACACCTAGAGTCACGCAGGGTAAATCCCGACGTAACTCGCAAATACAAAGTACACTGACACCTAGAGTGCTACGCAGGGTAGATCCCGTCGTCACTCGCCCATACAAAGTACACTAAAACCTAGAGTATCACGCAGGGGTAGCCCCCGACGTAACTCGCAAAGACTTGAGGGTGAAGGGTTGTTACAGGGCTGTAAAGACCTACGACCTTTCTCTTAGTATATCCAGTAAAGACAGGCCGTCGCCTACGTCTTCTGAGCATTACTGAAATCCCGCTCGAAACTCATACATACACTACCTACAGACAAACACCATAACCGTACACGGTGTCTTTGATCGCAGGAGAGTACACCCAAACCTGTAGTATAAATTTGTAGATAAATTTGTAGTCCACCTAACCATCGTAAACACCTGGTGCGAGAACGTTTGTAAATAAATTAGAGTACGTAGATTATTCTATCTTTACGTAAACCTATTAGAGTAGTTTTAATATTAAGTATTTTGTTCCCTTGATTAATTATAAATAATTAAACCTAGTATAGAGATCAGTAATTAATTTAGTTAGATAAATAATCTAATTGCCTACATTAAACCGGTTATAATTAAAAAGACCGTCCGAGATCTCGCGTTTGCATACGCGCATTTCGCGTGTATTATTTCCCGGGAGTAGGACATACTTGCTTCAGCGCTCCAGAGTTACTAAAGTCTAAGCACGATATCGATTTTCTCAATCCCACAACGACTCGAGTTCATTGCGCTGGCGCCGACCAACAACGGTATCAAGGATAACGCTCTCGCTACTGTACATACAGGACCGTAACCTAAATTTTACCTCTTAGGTAAGGAATAGATTAAAAGACTATCTCTGTACACAGAAGCGACTACACACACTGATCGGCCGCCAACCAGGAGAACGAGCCGCCAGGACCAGGAACAAGAAGTCCCAATACATTTGTTAATTACTTTTTGTTTATTGTTGTTATTTTATTTAATATACATTTTAAAACGCTTTAAGGTATTTATTTAAGGTGACAGTGTTAAGCCCATCCAGTACTTACTACGAACCACACCCCGTTTATAAAATAAACACGATTGAGCAAAGCCGAGGCAAAATAAAACCGCGTTGGGTTACCAAACCAGAAGGGCGCAATATAAATATAGCACCTAAAAGTAGGTGAGCATTACATTTGACGCTAAACGTGGGGCTCGAAAACACTGAACACCTTAAATAATTTTCCGTTTACAGATTCCAAAGGACCGCAGAAGTACCAGTAATCACATATTTTTTTTCCAGAGACACTAATCTGTCTGTTACAGGATGAGTATACCGAGGGACTCTGAAGATACCGACACCAGAGTCGGATGGATTTACCATCTCAAGAAGGATGAATTAGCAACAGAAGCTAGGAAATATAAACTAGAGACAGGAGGAAATGTAGATGCACTTCGAGCCAGGATAATAAAATACATACGCACCGAAGAAGGACGAGTAACCACACTGACACCAGAAATACTAACATTAACCGCTCCGATACCATCACCACCAGCTGGGGAACACCTAGACATTATCGGAACCAGACGCGCCGATATTTGCGATAGAATACGCAAATGGGGTGAAATACGACGGTATCAGCGATCCGATTTCTTTCTTGGAAAGAGTAGAGGATTACAAACCTGCTACAACATCACCGACCGTGACCTATTACTCGCCCTTCCGGAACTATTAAAGGAAAGCACCCTGTTATGGTACAGAAACCATCAACAATCCTGGACGACCTGGAAAGATTTTTGGTCAGTTTTAAAATACAATTTTACCACCGCGACATCAATTTCAACTAGAGGAGGAAATCCGAATAGATTGCAAAACCCGAGAAAAGGCCACGAATACGTGACTGCCGTCCTGACTAATGCGACGCCATGGAAACATGTCAAGAGAGAACAGTTACAACGTATGTATGACAACCTGAGGGTGGAATATAAATATTACATCCGCCAGAGAGATTTCAAAGACCTGACCGAACTTCTCGAGTTGGCCACCCAATTCGAAATGCTACCTCCGAGGACACTCGCCGTCTCCCAGTCCAAACCGCCAGAAGGTACACTTTAGTGGTCTAACACCAGCTCCTGACACACCAGCACACCGTCCCCGTGAAATCAACACCACTAAAACCGTCCCAACACCTATCACCACCTCGTATGACCGCTCTACCGTCTGTTGGAGATGTGGAAAACTGGACACTTCAAAGAGAGGTGTAGAGAATCATAAAAGCAAAGGATAAAACCAGAAATGCTATCTTCCACAACATGGCCCCATTTAAACCTGAATACGCCGAAAGCTCCCATTACGGATCTCGCCTGGCAGCCACACCGATACCGCATACCCGGGACCGAAGGTTTGACGCAGCGTTCTGACACGTCGCAGTGCTCCGGTCCGGGAACAGACTCGCCGCCTGCGCCCCGCACACCGTCTCCAGGACCATCCGACCTAGAAACGGCTTACTACTGTTCACCGCCACGCCTACACCGACGGTAGACCGAAGACCCCGGACACACCGAACATTTGTGCCGGACAGCGGAGGTTACCGGAAGAATGCAGGATCTGCATATACAGGAGGTACCCGAACCGGCCCCGGAAGGCCTTAACCGCCGCCAGCGACGCAATCGCCGCCGCGTCAGCGTCATCATGCCTGATGGCGTGAGGGTGAAGATCAAGCGGACGGATCTTCCACAAGAAGAGGAAAGGGTGGTATGTAAAGAACCAGCGTCCTTTACGTATGCTTTTTATAATAAATTATGTGCGGACATTCCTGTATGTAAGATTTCAAAAGTTTACGCGATATTGCACAACGAATAATTTATTCATCACCGCTGACGTGTATTTCTAAGAAACCGTAAGTTTCTGCACGTCAGAACGATTTTAACCAATCGCATAACGGCATCCCCGCACGGTAGCCGCGAAGCCGCCCACAGATGCACCTTTATAAACTCGCGACGCGTGAAAAGATGATGAATCGCAATAGATTCAAGTCAAGCCGTTCAAGAAAATTCCGTCCAGCCGATATCCAGCCGCCACCGTTTGCTTCGTGTAAGCACCGACCTGTTATTCACCGACGAAGAGTCCTTCGCGATCTGGCGATAACGCGCACACGACGCACCGGGCAACCTAAAGTTTAATCCTGTACTGCTATTGATAGACACGTAAGTTGTAAAGTTATACAATCTGACAATTTACAATCAAACACTACAGACCGTAAATCATCCGGGCTGAACCTCCAGGAGTTATACCAATACACCTAGAGTCACGCAGGGTAAATCCGACGTAACTCGCAAATACAAAGTACACTGACACCTAGAGTGCACGCAGGGTAGATCCCGTCGTCACTCGCCCATACAAAGTACACTAAAACCTAGAGTATCACGCAGGGTAGCCCCGACGTACTCGCAAAGACTTGAGGGTGAAGGGTTGTTACAGGGCTGTAAAGACCTACGACCTTTCTCTTAGTATATCCAGTAAAGACAGGCCGTCGCCTACGTCTTCTGAGCATTACTGAAATCCCGCTCGAAACTCATACATACACTACCTACAGACAAACACCATAACCGTACACGGTGTCTTTGATCGCAGGAGAGTACACCCGAAACCTGTAGTATAAATTTGTAGATAAATTTGTAGTCCACCTAACCATCGTAAACACCTGGTGCGAGAACGTTTGTAAATAAATTAGAGAGTACGTAGATTATTCTATCTTTACGTAAACCTATTAGAGTAGTTTTAATATTAAGTATTTTGTTCCCTTGATTAATTATAAATAATTAAACCTAGTATAGAGATCAGTAATTAATTTAGTTAGATAAATAATCTAATTGCCTACATTAAACCGGTTATAATTAAAGAAAGACCGTCCGAGATCTGCGTTTGCATACGCGCATTTCGCGTGTATTATTTCCGGGAGTAGGATATACTTGCTTCAGCGCTCCAGAGTTACTAAAGTTTAAGCACGATATCGATTTTCTCAATCCCACAACGAGTCGAGTTCATTGCGCTGGCGCCCGACCAACAACGGTATCAAGGATAACGCTCGCTACTGTACATACAGGACCGTAACCTAAATTTTACCTCTTAGGTAAGGAATAGATTAAAAGACTATCTCTGTACACAGAAGCGACTACGCACACAGTGATCGGCCGCCAACCAGGAGAACGAGCCGCCAGGACCAGGAACAAGAAGTCCCAATACATTTGTTAATTACTTTTTGTTTATTGTTGTTATTTTATTTAATATACATTTTAAAACGCTTTAAGGTATTTATTTAAGGTGACAGTGTTAAGCCCATCCAGTACTTACTACGAACCACACCCCGTTTATAAAATAAACACGATTGAGCAAAGCCGAGGCAAAATAAAACCGCGTTGGGTTACCAAACCAGAAGGGCGCAATATAAATATAGCACCTAAAAGTAGGTGAGCATTACAAATTTTATGCATAATTTTAACAATAACATTAAAAATATGTGAAAAGAGTTCATATTTTATATAATTAAAATCTGAACAAGCAAGAACATACTATCAAAAAATCACATACTTTATCTTTCACAATTAACAAACAGCAAGTAAAACCATTATTAAACTTGAACAACTTGACGGCGTAAAATTTTCAAGAAAGATTATTATAACTTAAAACCCGCTTTTATGTACTACAGACGCCATTTTTAAAGAGCACTGGCATAAAATGACAAAACTTTTACAAAAGTCAAATTACAACCATTGCCTTAAAGTCTTTAAAGTTAAAAAATTAAGTCGAGAGTTTCATTATTCGTATTCACTACTCCATTTGACTGAGTTAACAATAACATAGAAAACCAGTCACAAACACTTTACTACACATAACTATAATGTAACATTGCCATAGGCAAAATTGTGCTGGTTGGGGATGTTGGTCAAAGCTAATTTTAATAGCATATTAGGCTGAGTTGGTACTCCTCAATTTATTAACACATTGACGGACAGGCCGGATATACCCGTCATGCTTACAGGGACATCACTGCTCTGCCCGTCGAAATAAATATTGACACCACGGCTATTCCCGTTAACGAAAGTGTGTAATTCATATCTTTTCATAAAGATGTGTCCCAGTACGCAGATGTAATGTTAATTGCAACATTAAAAATTTTAGAATTAGTTTTGCTGACTTTGATTGACCTGTTAGTTTGATTTTGCAAGCGTTGTGAGTGTAGGTATTAATTATATTTGTGGAAACGTGATTATTTTGGATAATTTCAAAGGGTAAGAATTTGCCAGTATATTAGTTGATTGTTCTATTATCAGATATTTTTAAATTGTTTAGTTACAACAATTTTGTATTTTAGTTGTGTTTATTATGGATAAAACAGAAGAGCGTTTATTGAGACAGTTTGATGAATTTTCAGATGAAATTTCAGACGACGGAATGTATTATATGCCAAAGTGATGATATGGGATATTCAGATTGGATGTTAGTACAAAGCGGGCACAAGTTAGAACGAGGAGTCAGATTCAAATGGTGAAGATGAGGTTGATGATGTGGTTGATAACCGAGTTCATTTGATTTTATTTGAAAATAAACACTCTGATAAAGGTAGAGACGCGTCGCAAATTTAATTTTTTTTTTTTGTACTATAATACTGACAAACCACATTGATCAGCGTTTGCGATATCATATCATATTGCTATATCTACGCAGTCTTTGTATTTTACTGCCATATTTAAAGATATGGGATACAGATATTATGGACTTATTGATATACTCGACAAATAACTATGGAAAAGAATTGACTGAAGCTTCGCGTCTAAAAACTAGACACTCGAGAACTACGAAGTTTAAACCTGTTGACATGGACGAAATGAATAAGTTTATTGGACAACTGAAGTCTCACAATATTCGAGCTTTATTTAGTTTTGATCCATTAAATTATCTTCCCATTTTTCCAGCAACAATGAGTGGTAGACGTTTTGAACAAATACTACGTTCTTTCTGCGTACACAATAAATCAGATGAACAAGAAAACAAAATACGGGATTAAATTCTACGAACTGTGTTCCCCAGACGGTTATGTTTGCAATTTTGAAATATAAGGACGAGGTGAAAAAGAACCTGGTGAAAATACTAGTATAATAAAGTCCTTAGTATTGAGATTAATGGAGCCATATTTACAAAAAGGCCATCATCTGTTCATGGACAACTATTATAACAGTGTTTCATTAGCTAATGAACTGTTACAGAGAAATACACATGTAACTGGGACATTAAGGAAAATAGGTTGGTAATCCTAAAGAAATTAAAAAGAAGCTGAAAAAGGGAACATGTGTCAACGTCAATCAAAAGTCTATGTGTCACTATGGAAAGACAAAAGGAAGTTCTTGTACTTACAAGATTATAGACTATAATCAATATATGTCAGTTTGATAGAAGATCAGATGATCCTATTATATCTACGAAAAACAATAATATTGGTATAAAAAATTATTTTTCATTTATTAGACATCTCTGTATGGAATTCATTTTTATATACAAGAAATTAACTCAGAATAACACGATAAAATTTATGGATTTTAGACCAGCTCATAAAATCGTTACTAGTTGTTGATCCTAGAATAAAAGACTGCTTATGAAAGTACCACCTGGAATAGCTTCGTCATATTGTAACCCATTTTTTAAAGTGCTTTTTTGTTTTCTACTATGTTTTATTATATAAATACATTATTTTTATTTAAATTCCTATGTTCATTCAATGTCTCAAATTTAACCGACGGTCAAAGTCGTGTCCATGCAAAACGTAAATTTCTGCCCGAAGACATCGACGGCAATGGCCGTCAGTCAAATTACAGCTCTTTCGATTTAATTAGTCAATTAAATTTAAAATATTTTACAAAATGTTTAATAAATAAGTTCAGGAAGAATGTGATTAGTCTTAGACATTTTCGAAAACGGCCGTGTCCGTCAATGTGTTAAGACGCCAAAACGCATAATGAGTCACCGTGCAACATTATTTTCTTTCCGCTAAACATTTGCAGTAATTCAACAGCCGTTTCTACATTTAATCAAACTGAGTGATAATGAGTATCATACGATTCCACATATTTTTCAATTAAATGACTTCTATGGTAAGTTAAATTTTTTAAATAAGCAGTTTATTTAGTACTGCAGCACCTCTTAAAACGTTTAAAATAAAAAAAAAACACCACCTTGGTTAGCTAACAATATTAAATTAATAATGATGAACTTGCGAGACAAATCCATAAAGGGTTATAATAACAAAACTCAGTTGCGTGCACATCAAATATGAAAATCGTGTTTACTTTCAACGTTGTTTAAGTAATTACGTTTATTCCAGAATTATTTGTAAAAAAATTCACTTGCTTAATGCCAATAAAAAAGGACATCAGAAATTACTAAACATGCTTTCAAATACTGATAATGATAATTTTTTTTGTTGTTCTATCCCAGTTTATACACTAATATTAAGTGACGTATTATTTCCTGGTGTAGAGGAGGATACAACCCAAACTTAATAATGAGATCATATCGGTAGGCTTTACAGCAAAACGTGCACATCAGAAGGTTATAGTCTTGTGAAATCAATTTTGGGGGCAGATCCTAAGAAGGCAATGATTCAGGTAGTTCTATTATACAAAATTGAAAAAATGAGTACTGAACCAAACTGTTGCAAACGATATCAGTATAAGTGAATGTGAACAAAATAATACAAAAAAAGTGACGAAATGTACACCATGCATGACCTCAATTTTTGTAAGAGACCGTGGCGAAATGGTATATTACGTACCAAAGTGGAAAGGACGTCATTATTCTCAAGAGAAAAGATAGTTCGCCGAGACGCGCAGCGTCGAGGTAAACTACTTCTCGAGAGAATAATAATGACGTTCTTCCACCAAACTACGTATACTATTTTATTTACAATCATTTGGAAATAAAATAATAATCAATAGAAATTGGTTGTAGTTACTCATATGATAATCATATCGGTATTGCGTTACAAACATGGGTCGTCAAATATGTTTTTCTGAAATCGCTCAAGAATGCTTACTTTCTCGTAGCAACTTCAGGCTCCAAAATATGCTAATCTAGTATTTTAGTTCGTTGCTAATTTTTGCCGGCGCCCAGACCGAAATAAGTAGTGAATCTCCTTAGATTATAGAAAAGAGAAGATGTAAGTAACATCTTGGTTGTAATACAATGCGCGAAGGCTAACACTTTTTATAGTTGGACGTCTGGAGGCGTGTACTGAAGAGGAACGGGCTCGGAAAATTGAAACAATAATTGGCTTTAGAAGTTTATTTACGCTAAATAATATATTAATATTAATAATATAATATATAAACTAACATTATACAATAAAAGTTATTTTGTTAATGGGTACATTAGAAATAAGAAAAAACGTCATAATTACTAAGTCCATGTTACATCTCCTTTTTCTATAATCTAAGTGAATCTCTGACTTTTGTCACAACAATAAACAAACAGCGATTGTCAAGGAAACGATTTCATAGGCAATAAAATGGTAATAAAAAAATGTTATGCATTTATAAAAATTCCTTAATTTATGATAATATTGATAATGTTGATTGCGATTTCAGAAAAAATAGTATGTGTACCTCGTAGTAAAAGCACATTCCCAGAATTCAACGCCTCGGCCAACAATTTGCATTATCGTCCGGGAATGTATTGCTTTTACTAATGGATCACAATGTGCTATTGTTTAATAATATGTCTGTCAAACTGTTTTTCTAAAATGGTGTTTTTCTAGTTAATTAATAGTATATTGTGTACCTAGTAGTAAAAGCAATACATTCCCGGTCGACAATGCAAATTGAACAAGCATTGAAGTCTTGGAATGTGCTTTTACTCCAAGGTACATATCGTACCTCTAGAAGTACATTGACGTAAATGCAAATTTTGATTTTTTTTTGTTAAATACGTCTAAAGCGACTAAAATTATCATTCTTTGTTATGGAACAACGACCTATTTGAAGTACCCACGGAAGTCGCTAGAGGGTATATGTGTCGTTGTACCATTTTCGTTCTATTTTATCTATAGTCTGAAGGAACTACGACGTAACCGTCAGTTGTGTTTAGTATCTTTATTGTAAAGCACGTGTTTTATAACTACAACGACACAATTACTGTTACTTACTATTTTCGTGGAAGTTCTATTAGAACAACGACGCAAATGTAGTTTGTGCTATTGTTGAATTAATCTTCCAAGGCATATTGCCCAATTTCCGGTGGAAAAACGACGTAAGTGTTCATTATGACAATGTTAACCTATAAGTTCTATTTCTTATTATGACATAAACGTTCTTTCTGTCATTGGGAATCATCCGGCGTCTTTTTATTGACATATTTCACAGTACAACACAGCTTATTTATACAATCAAGTATCTTTATTTTTAGTTGAAATATCAACAGTACATTCCTGTAAAATGACTTCCCGCGGTGAAATGTAAAAATTGGCCACAACAAAATCTCAAAGTGCAATGAAACCCGCAGACCAGGTAGAGGTACTGAATTGTGAAGCAGTGACTAGGTCTTCGCAAGTAAAAAATGATGCCTTATCTATTAATTTGATGAAACCCAACACATCTAATGCTATAAGTAAGTCGCAAATATTTGTGTTGCTTTTAATTTTACTATTCAATAAATAAATTCTAGATATTCCTTGCACTTTGAATGATGTTGTGCCAAGTACTTCATCAGTCGATAGTGTTGAGAACGTGGACTCTAGTGTAGAACCTTCATTTGCTGTGATAAAAACTAGTGCATTGGCACTAACATTGCGAAAAGTACAAAATCCCAAATATTATCACAAAAATGAGGATTCAGATAATGAGAATATTTATGCAGAGGAGAGCAGCGAGTATGATCCGACCGAAGGTGAAAATTCAGAAAGTTCAACGGAAAGTGATTCGTCTATGCCGTCAGATGACGCACGCAGAAATCAGCCTCTGTCAGTTTTAAATTCCAATACAGATTTTGCCAACTCACCACCAAAAAAGGGAAAAAAGAACACGAAATCCTCAAAACTGGAAGAAAGCAAAGCAAAATTTTAAAGAACTCTGGAAAGAGTTATATTTCAAGAGTAGGTAAAATCATAAAAGAAAAGGTGATGGGACCACCTTGCTTTGAACGATGCAAGCTTTCTTGTGCGACAAAATTGGATGACAATATTAGAGCTGATCTATTTAAAAAATACTGGGAACTGAACTCATTGCAACGTCAGCGTGATTATTTAAGTTCATGTTTAGAACCACTTCAACTGAAGTATCGTCGTATATGTACATCTAAAGAGCCGAGAAGACAAAACTGTGCGTTTTTCTTAATGAATAGTGGGAATCGAATTCGAGTATGCAAACCATTTATAATTTCCACTTTTGGAATAACAGAAAGAACAATTCGTACAGTCATTCAATCTAAAGGCACCGGTTTTGGAAGTGTCCCTGAAGACCGACGTGGCAGACATCAAAATCACAAAAAAATAGATAGCGAAATAATAGAATCCGTGAGAGCATACATAAACTCTGTTCCAAGGGCAGAGAGTCATTATTTGAGAGCAAACACATCACGAGAATTTATAGATGGTGGGTTAACAATTGCGGAAATGCACAGACACTATCAGAAAGTGCAAGAAGATGCGAACAAACCTGCAGCAAAATATGAAACATATGCACGCATCTTCAATAGGGATTTTAATATAGGATTTTTTGTGCCCAGAAAAGATCAATGCGATCTTTGTGAATCATATAAAACGCAATGGGAGGAGAAAAAAAGCGCTTATCAATTACACCAAGAAAAAAAAATTAAGTCGTGAAGAAAAGCTAAAGATAAAAAATGCTGCCAAACTGGGGTCCAGCACAGTTCTGGCAACGTACGATTTACAAGCAGTACTTCCAGTACCAATGGGACAAACGTCAACGTTTTTCTATAAATCTAGGTTGAATTGTTACAACTTAACTGTAAGTATTAAAGCACAACTTAATAACCAATTTACCTTAGTTACAATTTTATTTATACATAGATATCGGAAATACAGAATGACCATACTGTATGTTACTTTTGGCACGAGGGATTAGGACGTAGAGGTGCTAACGAAATGGGTCATGCGTCTTAATGTTCCTTGAAGAGCTGTCCAATACTCGGTTGATACCGACGTTGTATTTTACACCGACAATTGTGGTGGTCAACAAAAGAACAGGTAAAATCCACATGTGTAATAATGCAATATGTTTGAAGTAAAGGAAAAATATATAGTACTATAATTTCTGTAATTATTATTTTTAGATTTATATTGGGAATGTATTTATATGCAGTAGAAAGTTCCATTTCAAATCAATTACGCATAAATTTCTCATTCGGGGACACACTCAAAATGAGGGTGATGCAGTTCATAGCGTAATCGAAAAATCTTTGAAGAGAGCGAAAAGTCGGGACCTATAACGTGCCAGATCAATATGTTTCCTTGATAAGAAATGCAAAGAAGAAAGGAAATCCTTTCATTGTTAAAGAATTAAGCTATCAAGATTTTGTGGATTTAAAGGTACTTAGTCAAGAAATTGCTTTCAATTTCTCAAAAATATAAATGGCGATTCAATAAAATTGGCGAATATAAAACAATTACGTTTTGTAAAAGGTGCCGATTCATATTTTTACAAAATCAGCTACAATCAAGAAGATTGGCTACAAGTTAAAATTAGAACTGCTATTGGGCGTTTTTCCGGAGGAAAGGAAATAAGAAGTATTTCTACAAAGCCAGCATACCAAACAAAATTGCCAATCGACACAAACAAAAGATAGGTATTCAAAGTCTATTTGATAGCAACGTTATTCCAAAATTTTACGAACCTATATTTAGAGGCATCTTACTGTGAAGTATTTTTGTTCACAGTTTGTAATACTTAAGTAATAAAAGTTTCTTTAAAATGATTTGTTTAGTTATTACTATTATTTTTGACAAACTAATATTTATGTTTGTGAAACATTTGAGAGGAACAAGGGCATAAATGGAAGGTCATTGACTTTGAAAAGGTGTACCTACTTAATTTTTCAGTAATTCCTGATACACATTCTATGATTAAATATTAGTACACATTTGCTATAAACTAAGAATTTCATTTATTATTGCAAGATTGATATCATTTAGTTTTTCCAAAAGAAAAAAACTTAAAACGCGAGAGGAATTCAAATTTTGCATTAAGTCAGTGTTCTTCTAGAAGTACGATATACTATTTTTCTGAAATCGAATTAACTTTATCATATTATCATAAATTAAAATTTTATAAATGCATAACAATTTTGATTACCATCTTATTGCCTATGAAATCGTTTCCTTGACAATCACTGACCGTTTTCGACCAAAGTTCATTGCTTAGCAACGAACTAAAAATTAGCATATTTTGGTCTGAAGTTGTTCCGAGAAAAAGTATTCTTGAGCGATTTCACATATAGCTATATATGGCCCATGATACAATGTATCATGTATCGTCGGCCTAGCTAGGGTGATAAAGTTTTATTATGGAACCTGCGTGAACTTAGAAAAAAGGAGCCAAAATTCGAAAATCCCGAAAACAATAGGCGTAAAAAATAAAATTAACTACTAACTTAAAATTTACAATTCAAAGAGTTTCTCCTCATATTTACTTAAATAAAAAAGTAATCTAGTATATAAGGACTAAATACTTCAGCCCCGTTGGTGGTGAAAACCCTCAAGTTCTTAAAAATTTATATCTGAATAATAAATTTATAACAATTACCTAAATAAATAAACCTAGCAACCAGTATATAAGGTTTAAATGACTTCGCCCTGTCTAAGGTGGTGAAAACTACCCTAAGTTTTAAAAAATTTATATCTGAAGAAAAAAGAGATATCACTTTCAAAATTACCTTAAATAATTACACTAACCTTAGCAACCCAGTATATAAGGTTAAATAACTTCAGCCCTGTCTAAGGTGGTGAAAACTACCTCAAGTTTTAAAAATTTATATCTAAGAAGAAAAACGAGATATCACTTTCAGAATTACCTTAAATAATTACTACTAACCTTAGCAATCCAGTATAAGGGTTTAAATAACTTCAGCCCGTCTAAGGTGGTGAAAACTACCCTCAAGTTAAAAATTTATATCTAAAGAAGGAAACGAGATATCACTTTCAAAATTACCTTAAATAATTACCCTAACCTTAGCAACCCAGTATATAAGGTAAAAGCTTCACCCTGTCTAAGGTGGTGAAAACTACCCTCAAGTTCTTAAAAATTTATATCTAAAGAAGGAAAAGAGATATCACTTTCACAATTAAAATAATTACTAAACCCTAGCAATCCAGTATATAAGGTTTAAATACTTCAGCCCGTCTAAGGTGGTGAAAACTACCCTCAGTTTTTAAAAATTTATATCTAAGAAGAATACGAGATATCACTTTCAAAATTACCTTAAATAATTACCACTAACCTTAGCAACCCAGTATATAAGGTTAAATACTTCAGCCCTGTCTAAGGTGGTGAAAACTACCCTCAAGCTCCTAAAAATTATATCTAAAGAAGGAAACGAGATATCACTTTCAAATTACCTTAAATAATTACTACTAAACTTAGTAATCCAGTATATAGGGTTTAAATAACTTCCCCTGTTAAGGTGGTGAAAACTACCCTCAAGTTCTTAAAATTATATCAAAGAAGAGTACTTTAACGACCTAAATTTGTTTAACAGTAATAAGTTGCTTAAGTATTAACACAAGAACTACAATTTTAAAAATGTTACACTTTAAAAAATCGTTTAAAAAGCATGTGCGCGTCTGATTTCGTGAGGTATTTCACATTTTGTAACGACATTGGAGATTTTTACTTTCCGGATCAACCAATAAACAAAATTTTACTTTTTATGGAAGAAGTTCTATTTCTGTTAACCACTTTTAATTGTTTTCACTGTTTATTATTTTTATCCGAAGACGCCATTATACACTAATTTTATTTCAGTCAAAAACAACATTTTTCTCACTTATTCACAGTTAAAGTCACTGGTCTTATATGATTCCTTTTTACCACAGATTAAATGAACTTAGGTTAAAACTTTTAAGAATACGTTGATTACTTAGTACAAGCGGCATAAATCGCACATGTCGTTCATTATTTTTTCCTCTTTAGTCACACCAATTTCAATCTCTTTTAAAAGCAATAAGCACTGGTTATTATGTAAACACAATCTGCATTGAAAATTTTGGTCGTATTTGATTAATTTCTTTTGAACAAAACAAGCAATTATTTTCATATTTTACTATTATGTAAAATAGTTTGCTTTAGTGTATTCTATATTTGTCTATATTTATACTTTCATTTAAATTCCGTTTTTACAATTTTTGAAAAGTAATAAATTATATACACACCACAATTATAATCATCTTCTTGTACGATGTGCTTTTTGGTTTCAATATTCCATCCTGTAACATCGACATTTTAGGGTCGGTCTTTTATGTTCTAAGGCCCGGTATTTCCATTTTACGTATAAACCGACGGATAACTAATCCCGACGTACAGTTATCCTTCACATTTATTTGCCGGATAGCAAAATTGGGTATTTCCATGAAATTTGTCAATTAACTAACACTCAGGTAGTAACCCTACAGAAACTTGTTTGTTAGGCATGGTTGCCAGTTTTTGTAAAAGTTGAATAAGAGCGAAACATTAGTGTTTCAGGTGAGTTAGAAAGAGATGAATAATTTAAGATTTTATTGGTGTTCAGAATTCAAATTAGAATTTCACATTGTACTGTGCTGTAAGGGTTGATGTTTCAGTAACAATATGGATGTAGCTAAAAATACACCCCGCAAACGCTCTATTAATTTTCAAATAACATAAATTCGCACATTAGTTAATTTAGTGTTACAATATAAACATGTTATAGAAAATAAAACAAGTGATGCGGTTACTTGGCAAGAAAAGAAAACTATCTGGACAGAAATCGCTAATCAATTTAATGCAACTTGTGGAGTTCAATTTCGAACTGCAGAAAGTAATATTTGAAATAAAATTTTTAAGGTAATATGATTCTAATCCTATATACCTAAATTGCAGACTTAAGGCTTAAGTACGAGTGTTTAAAGAAAGAATTGAAAAAAAAATCTGCGACTATGAAGAAGTCAATGTTTTTAACAGGTGGTGGTGTTAATGTCCACATTCCAGATTATATAGATTACGAAAAGAAGCTTTTAGAAATATTGACATTGTCTATTCAGGGACTGCCTTCAGCTGGGGATAGCGATGAATTAGAAAAATGTGATGGTAAATATATTTGCTTATAGAATTACAATTCAGTATTCACTATTCTAAAATTGTGTTCAATGCATCAGTTACTACAAATCCTGAGGCTCCTGTAGACAGTTTAGTTCATCACACAGGTTCTGAAGATGCAAATAACCAATTATCAGATATGTCACCGGTAAGATAATAACAAACATAAAACATTATTGAAAGATATCCTTTCAGTTAATTGAATTGCATCACGTGGAACCGACCACAGAAGCAGTGCCAAGTTCTAGTAACAATCTTAATGCAGAACAGGTCCGTAGTAACACATTTAATATAAGTAGTGTAAACATAATTATTTTACAGCAACAAACTACCTTAAAAAGAAAATGGTCACCACACGGCTTAAGAAGCAAAAAAAACTGGCACACTACATGTAAAAAAACATAATCCGAATGTTCATGACAAATTTACAAAACTGGCAGAAGACAAAACTGAACTCGTGAAACTTCAATTTCAAACGCAACAAGCACAGCTACAATTTAAACAGAGTAAACATACGTTAAAAATGGAAATTTTGCAAGAAGAATTAAAAATTAAAAAAAAACCAAAATGAATTACTTTTAAAACAAATTGAAGAACAACACCTAAAAAATACAATTTTATTGAAACAATGTACACAAGATCTATAAGATATAGACACATTAATGTTAATAAAGTAAATATTTTCTAGTTATACAATTATTATACAGTTATAGTAATGTTTGAAAATAATTTAATAATTCCCTACGAGTATCTTCTTCATCAATTATTGCTATGTTATTATTTTCATTCTCTACATAATAAAGTTCGTGAACCTCTTCTGGCAAATTATCATTATTAGCAAGTGCTATATTTGTAGTATTGCACAAGCAACAATAATTTTTGTGCCAATGCAATCTTTGTTCTTATGCCTATTGATAAAATTGGAAATCGCCTTTTTCCCCAAATGCCCTTTCAATAACATTTCTTGATCTAATTTGAGATTCATTAAACAATTCCTCAACTTCATTTTGTGGTTCTGGAATTGGTGTAATCAAGTAAAGTCTCAATGGATATCCTGAATCACCAAGAATTAACCCATTGCCAAATTCACCAGCTTCGAATTTAGCACAAGCTCTAGAGTTATTGAATATTGTGCTATCACACCAGGCCATCGAACAACAACATTTTGAAAAGCCATTGAAGCATTACACATAGCTTGTACATTTAATGAAAAGTAACCTTACGGCATCTAAAATTTTCAGCTTCATTACCACCAGGTGATTGAATTTTCACATGAGTGCCATCTAATGCTGAAATAACCCTTGGAAAACGAGCAATTTCATGAAATTTTGCTTTAGTTAGTTGCATTTCTAACTGATTTCGTGGAAAGAATACATATTCATCACGAAGTGAAATAATAGCATTGCAAACTTTCTCCATAATTTTACCCACCGTTGATTTGTGTATTCTTGCACAATCACCAACAGTTATGTAGAAAGAGCCAGTTGCAAATAAACGTAATGCAATTAGTAATTGCTGCATCGGTGGTATCACTTGATTCCTAAAAACCATTAAACTTGTAAGTTTTTCCTTTACAGGTTTTATTTAAATTTAAAAATCACCTATCAGTTTTGTGCAGTAAATCGCCTTCTATTTTGTTAAGCAAGCACCTCACAGATTGTTTAGTTAAACGGTATCTTTGAATAAATTCTTGTTCATTCCATTTGTTGTAATTTCCACGTGCTCTTACGTTATTTGGAAGTCGAAATAGATTTCCTATAATTTCTTCGTCGTCAGATTCAAACAAACCAAAAAGTCTTCCATAATTCTAATTTAAAAATTCACATGTATTTGTCAACAAATAAGTAAAGTTATAATTTTATAAACGTTCATAACTCATCAGTAATTTATGCCTTTTTATTATTCGTCGGATAACGTAAGTTGCACGCAGAAAAAGTACCGTATAAAGTTGATGGGCATTTATCGGGGACATAATAGTTATACGAACGTGGAAATACCAAATATTTTGTTATTGCGGACTTTAACTGGGACATATCACTATAGGCTACTTTATACGGAGATGGAAATACCGGCCCTAAATAAAGTATCAGATAGTTATCAGTAGGATTGAAGTTGCAGATAATCCTTTTTTCTGTCTTTTTGCTGTCGGATATGTTTATCTGATAGTTAATTTTTATTAACCGACAGTTACTGTTAGCGGTAGGATACAGTACCGGAAAACGTATTTAACCTCCAGCTTAACGTACGATAAAATCCGACATAAGTCGAAGTTCATTTTCGAAATGGGTTTATTCAGCAATACTGTTTGTTAGGTTACCTCTCTCTAATTTGTTCCTAATTGTTTAATAGGTTAGATTAGTAAATACTAATTCTTTCGTGATAGAAATGGAAACAAAAACAAGACGTGAACGATCTCAAAATTTTAGTAACGAAGAAATTTCTTTGTTGGTGGATTTAGTTGTAGTCAATAAAAGTATTATTGAAAACAAAACCTCAGATGCAGTTACCTGGAAACAAAAAAATGAAGCTTGGGAGAATGTTACTCAAATGTTTAATTCAAGAAGTTTAACCTTAAAATCAAGGGATGTAAATGTTTTGAAGTCAAAGTACGAATCGATTAAAAAAGTGTTGCGAAAAAAAATGGCACATGAAAAAAATCAAATATATGCAACTGGTGGTGGACCACGATCTAATATAGACTTAACAGACTGGGAGGAAAAACTTTTAATAATTTTAAAATTAAGTATATGTGGTTTATCATCACAATTTGATTCTGATGCAGATGTCACAACCATACCAGGTTACCTAGTACATACGTAAGTTAAAATAAATAGCAGTTTTAATTACAGCATCCAAATCAACAATTCCATTATCAGAAGATATCGATGAAAAATTTGTGTCATCACTTGAAGTTGTATATGACACTAATCCGGACGTTAATGAAATTCAATCCTCGCCAGGTAAATTTATTCCTATGATAAATGTTAATTATAGTAGTCTTATTAGGTTCTCTGGATGAAAATAATGAAAACATTACTGAAGTGATACGGTGTAAGTACAAGATGATATACTTACTCTTAAACCTTTGTTAATTTATTAATTGTACAGGTGAAACTGATGATAATACAGTTACAAAACTGGTGCAGAAGTAAAGAATGTTGGTGTAGCTTCACAATGGAGTGGTTGGTCACCAAATTTATTAAAAAAAACTAGTGGACGAGAAAATGTTACTGAAAAGTATAGTATATTGGCCGATGAAAGGGCACAACTTGTCAAACTCCAAATAGAAATAGGCAAACTCGAATTAAAAGCACTTATTAACAAGGAAAGTCATACATTAGAAATGAGAGGTTTAGAGAAAGAAAGACTTCTAAACCAAATAGAAAATGAGAAAGAAGAACATAAATTAAGAGTACAGTTATTACAAAAACAATTACTTAATTTTGAAATAAGTTAAAATATACAATATTTATCTTTGTAGTATAATAAATTGCATTAAAAAAAACACTAATATAAAAGTTTTACAGCGATTTATTTAAATTTAATACAAGTGATGTGTTTCTAATTTTGTAATTTAATTTAAAAAATTTCTAAAGTAATCAATTAACTGCCGCTGTACCTGTCTGTCGTGACCATGTGCATTGACAGGATTGCAAACACTTTCATTTTCCAATTCTGGTGGAACATCAACCTCTGGAGGTATATCTTCTTCATTTTCTTCTCTAGCAATTTATGTAATATTGCTGTAGCAATAATAATTGATTGAATCAATGGTACACTACATCGCATTCCTATGGAAAGAATTGGAAAACGCCTCTTCCAAATTCCAAATGTCCGTTCTATGACATTCCGTGTGCGAATTTGGGATTCGTTAAACAAATTTTCAGCTGCATTGTGAGGTTCATGTAATGGAGTTATAAGATAATTTCGAATGGGGTATCCATTGTCACCCAACAACAATGAATTGTCCATTTCACCATTTTCGAAACGAGTTCTAAGTCGAGAATTATCAAAAATATTAGCATCATGCGATGCTCCCGGCCAACGAGCTACAACATCACAAAACTTTAATGTTGCATCACACACACATTGGACATTTATTGAAAAATATCCTTTCCTATTCCGAAAGTTTTCTGCTTGATTTCCACCTATAATAAAATATCACTTAATTCTACATTTTTTAAGTCCTATTATATTACCTGGTGACTGCATTCTAACATGTGTGCAATCTAATGCCCCAACTACTCGTGGAAAACGGGCAATTTTATAAAACCCTTCCATTGCAATATTCATTTCTGCTAATGTGGATGGAAGCTTTATATACACTTCATGTAACGAGTCAATTATATGTGTAACTTGTACCACTATTTTTGCTACTGTAGATTTACTCACACCAGCAAAGTCGGCAATACTTAGGTATATCGACCCAGTTGCATAAAAACGTAATGTCAGTAATAATTTTATCATAGGATCAATTGTATTTGCCCTGTAACACACCTATAGTAATAACATTGCAATATTATAAAGCAGAGGTTCCAATTGGGGACGACAATGTTGTAATAATACCAAAACTGTTGGTTTTCTTAATCGAAACCTTTTGAAAAAGTCTAAATCATCCAATATAACAAAATAATTAGGGCGTTCACGTACTGTATACGGACGACGAATAGGATTAAAATTATTTATAAATTCAAATTCTTCAATTTCCAAATAATCGTTTACGAAGTCCTCCATAATTTATATATTCAGATTCACCACGAAAATTCTAACCTACTAAAACTTTAAATTAAAAACAAATTTTTCTATCTTTCTCTGTTCCCTGTCACTGAATTCGCTTTATTCTTATTCAATATCACCACTAGAACTACTATAATGCAGTGGTAGTAAACAAGTTGAAATTCTCCGGTTTTCTATGCGGAAGATTAAATGTTATACAATTAAAATTAATGCATTAAAATTATCCGTGAGATTTATCTTAGGTATAAATTAATCTGGAAGTTACTTGACAGCTAGTTTAGCTGAAAGAAAAAAGACCGGCCCTTAGTCACACCAATTTCAATCTCTTTTAAAAGCAATAAGCACTGGTTATGTATATAACGTAAACACAATCTGTATTGAAAATTTTGGTCGCTATTATGATTAATTTCTTTTGAACAAAACAAGCAATTATTTTTCATATTTTTACTATTATGTAAAATAGTTTGCTTTAGTGTATTCCTATATTTGTCGATATTTATACTTTCATTTAATTTCTGTTTGTTACAATTTTTGAAAAGTAATAAATTATATACACACCACAATTATAATCATCTTCTTGTACGATGTGCTTTTTGGTTTCAATATTCCATCCTGTAACATCGACATTTTTTAATCGAATAAAATTTAAAAATCGATTAAGCATAGTATCAAATTGGATATATTCGTTTCCTTTGGGATCAATAAACAACATTTTTTTGGTGGAAAAGTTAATTACTACTAACATAAAATGATTTCGCAGAGCAATAGGCATTGCTATCTCATGTTGGATCATTTCAACGTTATTGACAAAGGATTGGTCTAAAGTGTGGTTCCCAAATATGTACGATGATATCTCAACGGATATTATTTGGTACTGACTGTTGACGTTTAATTGTTAAAACAATGATCCACAATGAAACTACTTAACCATTCTTTGTCATTTAAGGTGATGTAGCACTCTATTAAAATTTCATTTAGAGAAAACGTTATGGGAGAACTTGTGATAACATAACCCCTTTTGCTTTCTAGAGTGCGATAGTAGTTGGGGTCTTTGACTAATCCGTTTTCAAAAAATTCGAGTTTATATGACGTTGTCCATTTTCTTTCTTTGTCCAAAAAATTATGTTCTGGTAGAACTACAGCTGGTAACATATAAAACTAATAAAAGTTTTTGAGTTTAAAATAAATAGTTTTCCCAAATAAAATGGATCGGTTGACTCTAATTATCTTTATACCTTTAAATGTGTATATTACTAGATCGCACCATTCTCTATTGGTAATCTCTAACAACCCCTGGATTTGGTAATAATAATTGTGTTGATGATTTATCGATTTTTGATCTTTAGAAAGAAAATCAAATTGTACATTATGGAGGTTTACCTGTCTAAAAGAGTAGGGGCATTTTACTTCAATCGTTCCGGCATTTCCAATAAAGCCATCAGGAGAACCGGCCAAAAATGGTTCTATTTCATGTATTATTAAACCAACCTTGCGAAACATATGTATAGAATTTGTACTTGACAAATAATGTTGTATGGCGATACTTTCATGTTGCAATCCGTGGTTGGTAGGTTTAGAGCAAAACTTCTGACCTCGAGTAATTTGTTTTACTATGTTGGGGTAAAGTAGCTTGTCTGTTTTGCATACTCTTCCAAATAAAGAACATGTTAAGCGTATTTTTCTCTCGTCTCTCCAACGTTGACATTGATTTTGATTTACGGTCTCTTTTTCAAGAGATCACCGCAACTTAAGTGTAAACTATGTAAAAAACTTTCACATTCTATATACAACTTCTTTCCCACGCAGAAATCATCATCTTGCGAGGATAGCTTACATAACTGACACATGAAATCCCCAATGTACCTATGTCTTATTTGTGGAACATCTATCGCAATTTTGATGAATCCATCTTTTGCAATTATCGCATTGCACCCAAGCAATAACTAAGTCTTCTGACCCGCCTTTCCCACAGTAAAGGCATTGCTGAGTGTCTGTTTCCTCCTCTGGAAATATATTTTGTTTCGAGGCATTATCATCTGTAGCACAATTTTTCATTTTTTCAAAAACATTGAGTAAATATCTGCCTTTGAAGTGGGTGCCAGTTTTTTTTTTCGCTTTGCCCATGATTCTTGAGAACATTTCTCATCTTCGAAGTCATTTTCCTTTGTTAACCTAGACTTCCTAATGTCGAGCTTGCATTCCACACTTAAAGATATAACTTCCTCTCTCAACTTACGAACAAATCTAGAACACTTTAAATTTTTTTGTCCTTCTAGTACGTGATTCTTTAGTTGACCAAAATAATTCTCTATGATAGAATTACTAACGGTGGCACAATCTTCTAAGATTAGGCCAGTCCATAACGGACAAAATTAAAAGTATTTTGGAATAATTAAATCAAACCAGTTCGGGTTGTATAATTCATTTTTAAGTGTACCGCATTTCTCTAGCTTAAGAAAGTTTTTCATGTTTAAAAAATGTGGATAAAATGGACTAGAAACGAATAAGGAAGAATTTTTTCCTTATGTCGCTGATATCCGAACTAATTGAGGAGGAAGACTTTGATTCACTATTGTAGTCAATTTTAATTAAAGTCGCGTTGCCGAGAAAGGTAATAAATAGCTTCTTGTACTGAATCGATTATAAATTGGATGCACGCAACTATATAAACATTTCTTACAAATATTTCCATTACCTTAAAGTTTTTTATTAAAATTCCAGATGCTATAATATCTTTAAAATATAATTGCTGTTGTTTGTTTTCAGATAGTTTATCTACGTCTTTGTAGGCCATTTTCATAAAGTGTGCACAACACAGGTGTATTCCTACGAACAAACAGTCTTTTTCTGTTGATTGTTTACTATTTTAAAACATATTGTTAAATACTCTAACAAAGTGCACCTATTAAATGACTTTGCTGCTGCGTGAAGATTTGGGAAGGAAAAATCCGACACAATTCCAGAACAGATAGGCCAACATTTCTCTATTTCACAAAAATAACGAAAATCGTTCAATAAGTGAAATATGGTGTTTGAATTATGAGTGGATGATATCATTGAAAATATAGGAAAAATTCTTTTTGTAGTATGTATTTTGATGACGGCACAGTAAAATAATAGATATTTATGTATTAAGGGCATAATCAGAAGATTATGGCTCGAGGGAATGTTAAAAGCCCGACGCGAAGCGGAGGGCTTTATTTCCTGGAGCCATAATCTAAATTATGCCCGTGGTACATCGATGTTTTATTTTATTTTGCATCATGAAATTGGAACAAAATTTTAAAAAGATTCAGTATTTTCGGCAAGTTTTTAAATGCAAATGCAGTGAAATAAAGTCGACAGTAGGCTAATTTGTTGTTACTAAGATACTGTGATATTGCTAAATTGTTGCTAAGGTACTGTTTGTTTGTAAATAATTTGCATTCTAAAATGGAAGGTGAAAACGCAAAGACTAATTTGTTGTTACTAAGATACTGTGATATTGCTATTAATATTATTATTGTTAAATTAATAAAGGTGGTACAGTAAGGTTGTTGTTTCAATAATTCTTTCAACTTACGTGTAATATCATGTCAGGGGTCAGCTGTCAATCATGTTGCTTAGCAACAATGACATTTCCGTGCTATAAAGACCACATTACGCCCGCATTTGGAGGCATATAAAGAACATTATGGTGGCAAAATAAAATAAAATTTTTTTTGTATTTGGAAGTGGACTTCTAACTACACCTCCCGTAGCATCAAAATAAATTAAAGGTAACGATTTACCTAAACCCTCTCCTTTCAAAGCATTAACTTGTTCAACACTAAACATTTTAACATTAAAAGGAATAGACACCTCTTTAATGTATTCCTCGTGCTCCTCGTTTCCAATAGAATACTTTTTTTATAAAGTGAAGGAAGTTGTTTCCTTAACTTTTTTTTTAGAATACATCGCTCTATACCTTTTACTTGACCAGTTAAATTCTTTTATGGCAAAAATCTTTATTTGTACTGTACACATAACAAATTTTGTTTCTTAATATGACCTTAAATTTCTTACAGTTGTATTTATTATGTACGCAGAGCCCAAATACTTTAGTAAGATTTTCTTTCTTTAAATATTTAACATATTTGAATACTATTTCGCAGACATTATTTACATATTTTTTAATTCGATTTCTTAAATAATGCGGGTAATAGTTTGTTTCTAATTTTCCATGTTTGTATATTAAATTCCAAAATTGTACTGGAATTTTAAACGATCCCTCAAAATACGAACAGTGTTGATACCTAAGAGACTTATATTCCGAACTTGATATATTTTTTGAGTCAAAGTCAAACACCATAGTTTGTAGGTGAATGCTTATGAATAATACTTTCATTAATTGTTGACGGATGTTCATTAATCACAGTGGTATCATATTGACACGTCACGTTGTCATTATGGTCACCAAAATCCACACTATCGTTGAAGAAGCGGTCTTTTGGCACTTTTAACAGAAAGGGATGATAAATCTTGCAAATTACATACGGTATTAGGGGAAGGCAAAGAGTCAACATGTTGCGATACGGTGTTTTCAAGTAATATAGTACTGGGCATATTCGTAGGCGCTGCTTCAGAAGTGTGGTATGAGTCGTTTTTTAAAATACAAAATCTATTATCTATAGATGGCGATGGATTAACAGTTTGTAATTTATTGGATGGTGTTTTGGGGAATTTTTCCAAATTTAGAAGCTTTCTCCACATTGCATATATTTTTAAACGATTTTTTAAAGAATTTTTCAGTAAAAAAATGTTGCACAATTTACCATAAATTGATTGTGAATTTCGATAATGCACATTAATTATGACGGGATCAATATCTAAATTAATCAAGGTAAGTTGCAATGTGTTAAAAGGCCAGCTTGTGTATCTCCCGCCACATGTTTTGTGAACAAGTCTTTAAATGACGATGTGAACAAAATTCGACGTACAACGCTCTCGTAGCCGTATTTTGTAGACTTCAATCTTAAAAGAATGTTGTCGTATATGGTTTTACTTAAATCACCATGGAAATTAAATGACGGGTCTTCACTTATGATGCAATCCACTATTATATTGTAAGCGTTCAACTTCGATATTGGATTTTGATTAACCATCTTACCGTAAAATGAAGAACACTAATAATCTACAAGATCTGGAATAATTCAGATACACTTGCTATTTGAAAGCTGTATAGATATAAATGTTACGGTTCAAATGATGTGGTAATACACTCGGAAGACACCGCACAACATAATATATTGGGTTCCTTAATGCTATTTTTATTCACTACACTATATACTATAACTTTTACGAAATTTAACAAATAATATATAATAATTAAAAAAAGGAGTATCGTCCGGCAAACTCTAACTTTTAACGAATATCATTGTTCACTCAAATCTATGAAAACAGCCTATACCAAGTGGTGTAAAGCAGGACGCACATTATCGCGGAACGGAATGGATCGGAATGGAATGGAACGGAATGGAATGGAATGGAAATTTTGAATCACCGCACATTAGCGCGGACTTCCTCGGAAATATTTATTTGTATTTGAGTAATTTACTACTAGACCGGCTTGGTTTAAGTTTTAGTGTTTGTCGTTCTTTTGCGATGGATACTTCAGACGAAGAATTTGTGGCATTGTGTCATGTTTTAGAAGAAGGAGAAATTGAAAGAGAAAGTAATAAAAAAAAACGCAAATGGGTTCATGAAATTAACTTGAAAAGGCAAGAATATGGCAAATTTCATCATCTATTCCCAGACCTATTGGAAGACGAGCAAAAATTTTTCAAGTATTTCCGGATGTCTAGCGAAAAATTTTACGATTTGTTAAAAATTCTGGACATTCGGAAACAAGATACGACATTTCGAAAAGCTGTAAGTGCAGAAGAAAAGTTGGCGTTGACATTAAAGTAAGTACATACTTTTATAAATGTTTATTTTACAAATTTGTATAAATATTATTGTTATCAATTGTTACTGAATAGTTATTAGAGTTTGTTGATTCAGTACTATTAACCACATCAGCATTTGAACTTGATTTTTTCATTGCTTCCAGCTCGAATTCATAAAGCAACATTGAAATTCGATGTTTTACTTCAATTTGTAGTTCAGGAGGCAAATATCGTGTCGTTTCTTCAGCGGATTCAAAAAATTTTGTTAAGTGATCCGCTTTTTTACGCTTTTCTTTGTTTTCTAAGTACTGTTGTAACACTTCTGCTGATTTTAATTCAGGTTTTGGGAGGCGTTTTGGTTTGGAGACAGTTGATGTATTTGAAGAACTAGGTGTTAAGAGTATATTATCTGATCGAGGTGATGATATTCTTTCTGGGCGAGGTGACAAAACAGCCGTATCATCAAATACATCTTGAGTATCGACAGAACTTTCACCACCTACATCTTCAGAATTTTCATTTTGTTCATTCATTGGATCATCAGTAGGGAAATCTATGTTTGATTTTTGAAACCTTTACTTCAGATTCGGAAGAAGAAAATTCATTTCATCTTCATATTTCCATTTTTTTGGGATCTGCAGAATCACCACTTTTACCGCGTTTTTTGGCTTTTGACTTCCTGTAGCAATCTTTCAAATTTTTCCATTTCTTCTTACAATCATCGACTGAAAAGAGACCAAATTATTAATATTTTTTTCAGGTTTTTGGGACATGGTGATTCATTTGTTAGTTTGGCGTTTAGCTACAGACTAGGGGAATCTACAGTTCGAAGCATCGTTTATGAAGTTTGTGCTGAAATTTGGTCAAAACTCCATTACATTGTGATGCCATCACCATCAACTGAGCAGTGGCAAAATATAGAAAAAGATTTCTGTACAAAATGGAATTACCCAAACTGTATAGGGGCTTTGGATGGGAAGCATGTTGTAACGGAAAAGCCACCAAACAGTGGCTCAACTTATTTTAATTATAAAAAACAATTTAGTGTGGTCCTGATGGCGCTAGTCGATGCTGACTTAAGATTTATTACCGTTGATGTTGGGGCTTTCGGCAAAAATAGCGATGGAGGGATTTTCAAAAATTCGACATTAGGAAGAGCTTTGAATGGTGGTACGTTGAAAATACCTGGACCAAAAAAATTGCTTGGAAGTGATATTTTGATGCCTCATGTAATTGTAGGGGATGAAGCTTTTCCTCTAAGTAAAAATCTAATGCGTCCATATCCTGGAGTTCAACTACGAAACAACAACATTAAAAAAATTTACAACTACCGACATAGCAGAGCTAGACGATGCAGCGAAAACGCCTTTGGGCTACTTTGTAAAAAGTTCAGAATTTTCTTCAAAACATTAAACGTAATTGCTTGCACAATTTTTTACGAAATGATAAATGTTCTTGGCAACCTGGTGAGCTAGAGAAATCTGAAATGCCACAAGGATTACAGAGTCTGAGAAATATGGGAGCAAATTCTACTCGTGATGCGATACATATTCGAGACACATTCGCAGAATATTTCAATTCGCTTGAAGGTCTTGTCCCTTGGCAAGATGAACGAGCTCTGGAGTCCGAAGACAATTTCAATAATGTTTTTTAACAACAAAAATGGTTATATTATAACAATAAATATGGTTAGAATGCTTATAACTTATTTACCCGGCATTTTCATTTCTCGAGAAATTTCATCCCATGCATTTTCTTTCATTTGTTGATTATGATAATTTTTATCACTCATCAAATAAAGATATGGAAACTCACGAATTAAATTGATTAATTGTTCTTCATTCATTTTAAATCAACACACACAGAACTGTTTGACAATATAATGTTAATACAAATAACTTGCTCTTGTCATTTAGTATTTAATTTATTTCGTACGAGAAACAACCTGTCTTATTTAAAAATGCTTGTGCGTCGTGCGTATTTTGTAAACATACGATTGAAAACTGGAGGGGGCTGCGGAACAACGGAAGAAATTCGCTCAGCAAGCAATCCCAGCGATTCGCTTCCGTTCCGATCCAATCCTCGCAGTTCCGATCCGCGGTAGTGTGCGGACTCTAACTGTTTAAAATTTCCGTTCCATTCCGATCCATTCCGATACATTCCGTTCCGCGATAATGTGCGTCCTGCTTAAAGAGGCGTGTTCCGCGGAACACGGGCCCGGGATTCAAAGGGTCCCGGTGCTGAATAAAAACAAACCAATAAAAGGGCTTTTAAAAAGATTTGCTATGAGAAGTAAAACTATGTAGTATAAAATTGAATGTTTATGGCCTTTATGGCAATTGGGCTTTATAAATTTTAGTGGTCACTAATATTTCCTGTTAACTATACAAATTGTGTAAACTGTTGCTCATTTTAAACGAACATTTGTTTTTTATGAGTTTGAGTGACTGTCGGTAATTTTTGCAAATATGTACACCCTTTTTCTAACAAAAGCGAAGCAATGTTTACTTACAAACAGAAGCATCATAAAATCAAAATGTCTACAAATGCCTGCCTTGTAAATATAAGTTGTTTTGCTTTTGTTGTAAAAAATATTTTAAAATTACCAACAAGCAGATTGTGAGAACTACAGTAATAAACTCATAAAAAGCAAATGTTCGTTTAATGAAAAATTATCCTTATTCCCATTCAGTTTTTCGATCATTCCCATTCATGCATTACTAATAGTAATAGATGATAGATTTGTTTAACTCTTACTTTATTCTGTAAAATGAGTCATTTTATAAACATAAGTACGGAAGTACTAAACGGAAAGCAAAACCAGAAGCTGAAGAAAAAAGAAATTAAAAATCAATCATTTTTAGTTAGGAGCGCAATGTTCCCGAAAATCTCAATTAGTATGGTTGATAAGTTGGTTTTCCTTCTACCTATAGGTACTTACTGCATACACACATATCAAAATTTTCTGCTTGCATTTTCGTTAATTATAATTCAATTATAAACGGCAGCCACAATTGAGGCGTTTTTAGTTTTTTAAATTCTTTTTAAATAAAAAAAAAGAAATAAAATTTTATAGGATACTGTTACTCTGTGTTATAATTTATAACATACATTTTCGAATCAAAAAGTGATTAGACAATCAAATTAATGCTGAAAAATGAAAATAATTTCGTGTTCGTTAGACATTTCTGATGTAATCAAAAATATTGCAAAAATAAAATCATTTTAGGGTAAATTTGAATGCAAGTACAATTTCTTTATAGGTTGACATTCCGAAACAATAAAAATGCTTCATGAAAAGTGTTCCAATATTGTTTTAATTCCATGCCGGTCGATTCTCACACTTCAAATCAAGCATTTCTTGTTAAAGGTAATAGAGTTAGTATTTGGGTACATTATCAATTATTATGTATACAGGGTGGTCCTTAAGTAATTGTACAATTATAGTAGATTCTTCACTTTAAAGTACTACGATTTGAACCAACTAGCTTTAATAAAATGCTACTAATATGAAAGATAGAGGGTATTGTGGTTACATTTTAAGATCAATTTTTTTGCAATAACTTTAACGTTTATGTACATTTATACATAAACATTTAGAACTAGGTGCTTTTTAGTATGAGAAATAATAATTTTGTGCCATTTCGATGTATTTTAGAGGGCAACAAATAGGCCACACTTCTGGCATAAATGTGCGCTAAAATAACTATTTTCGGGATAATCGCGTTTTAAGGATCAACTACAGGATTCCTATTTAAATATTCGAAAAATGTATTGGGCGTTGACGCAAATTCTTTTTTACGGCAATATGATGAACATTATTAAAGTGTAGTAGGAGTTAAAATTAGTTAGAAATTTTTATTTTTTTCAATTGCAAATGTTTGTTGGTCGTTTGTCGGCGTTTGTTGACTATTTTTGAACGTTTGTCGGTTTTTTATATTTATAATAATCACGATTATAATTTATACGTGAAGTTCGTCCCCCACTTTCGAAATTTTCACTTTTTTCAATTGCAATCGTTTGTTGATCATTTGTCGGTGCTATTTTTGAAGCGAGCAAAGCCAATCTTTATATTCATTGCATTGCAATCAAGATTAAATTATTTGTGTATTTAGGCGAACTTAGGTGGAACAAGAATATCAATTCGGTGTAGTGTGTATGGGTGCAATATAGCAATGTTCTTATAGAGATTATCGAGGCGAAAATGAAAATACTCTATATAAGTCAGAATAAGATTAGGGAAAGAAAAGAAATTAAAACCTATGTTGACTGAAACTAGAAATTCTTTGAAGTACCTACGCCGCAATAAAATCGCAAAATAAATGATTTTTTACATAAGAAATTTCGCGAGAAGAATGCCAGTGTCATACGATTTCTTAACAATTCTTACATTTTGAAAAACATTTGGTGTGTAAGATATTACACAAATTCTTTCGTAAGAAAAGTTTATAATGTAAGACGGATTCTACAACAACGGTTACTATATCTTGGGGATTTACTTTCTTAATGTAAACATAAAACGGAATATGAGGGACTGTAGATATATGTATATGCTAGAATGTTAAAAGATTTTTTTTTATGATAAACAATAGTTCGTATCCAAAAACGCTTTATACATACACAGTGTTGACGTTTTATGAAAACTTCGCTGTTTTAGTCACCTCTAGTAGTTAATAAAACTGTAGAAACATTGTTTAAACGTTACTTAGTCATACTTGAAACTGCACCCTGCTTTGTTTATGAATTATTAAAATTAACTTAGTAAACGAGCTTCCATAAATTTCAACACCCTGTAGGTAGATAAACAGCATCTTCAGGCCCTTTTAATGGCCTTTTGAAATTTGATCATATATTAATTTATCCTGTATAATGTTACAAAACTTATTTCATTCGTATATACATACCAGCGCGAGGAAGAACGTTTGTGATAGACGAACAGGTTTTGATGCTCGAGTTTGTGTCGTCATACACCTCCCATCGTCCATCGATCCAGTAACAAAATGCATTACAATACGAGGGCCTATAATTTATCACCCTACCTAACCTAAAAATGTATCGATTTAATTACATGCTAAAAAACCTTCGGGGTGAACACCTAGATACCACTTTACGTTTCAATTATAATCGTGATTATTATCAATACAACACAGACAAACGTTTAAACATAGCCAACAAACACCGACAAACGACCAACAAATGATTGCAAGTGAAAAAAATTAAAATTTCGAAAGTTGGGGGCTAACTTCACATCGCTAAAGTGTACCCTGTATTGTTTTTTGCAGATCAATTTCAATTTTTACAAATGTGAGGGGGTAGTTAAGAAAATAGTTCAGCAGTTTTCACCACCTTAGACGGGGCTGAAGTTATTTAAACCCTATATACTGGATTGCTAAGGTTAGTAGTAATTATTTAAGGTAATTCTGAAAGTGATATCTCGTTTCCTTCTTTAGACATAAATTTTTTAAGAACTTGAGGGTAGTTTTCACCACCTTAGATGGAGCTGAAGTTATTTAAACCCTATATACTGGATTGCTAAGGTTAGTAGTAATTATTTAAGGTAATTCTGAAAGTGATATCTCGTTTTCTTCGTCAGATATAAATTTTTTAAGAACTTGAGGGTAGTTTTCACCACCTTAGACAGGCTGAAGTATTTAACCTTATATACTGGGTTGCTAAGGTTAGTGGTAATTATTTAAGGTAATTTTTGGAATCTTTCTTCTTCAGATATAATTTTTAAACTTGAGGGTAGTTTTCACCACCTTAGACGGGCTGAAGTCATTTAAACCTTATATACTGGATTGCTAGGTTAGTAGTAATTATTTAGGTAATTGAAAGTGATATCTCTTTTTCCTTCTTTAGATATAAATTTTTAAGAACTTGAGGGTAGTTTTCACCACCTTAGACAGGGCTGAAGCTATTTATACCTTATTACTGGATTGCTAAGGTTAGTAGTAATTGTTTAAGGTAATTCTGAAAGTGATATCTCGTTTCCTTCTTTAGATATAAATTTTTTACGAGCTTGAGGGTAGTTTTCACCACCTTAGACGGGGCTGAAGTTATTTAAACCCTATATACTGGATTGCTAAGGTTAGTATTAATTCTTTCAGGTAATTGGGAAAGTGATATCTCTTTTCCTTTTTTAGATATAAATTTTTTAAGAACTTTAGGGTAATTTTCACCACCTTAGACAGGGCTGAAGCTATTTATACCTTATATACTGGGTTGCTAAGGTTAGTGGTAATTATTTAAGGTAATTTTGATAGTGATATCTCGTTTCCTTCTTTAGTTATAATTTTTTTAGGAGCTTGAGGGTAGTTTTCACCACCTTAGACGGGGCTGAAGTTATTTAAACTCTATATACTGGATTGCTAAGGTTAGTAGTAATTATTTAAGGTAATTCTGAAAGTGATATCTCGTTTCCTTCTTTAGATATAATTTTTTTAGGAGCTTGAGGGTAGTTTTCACCACCTTAGATGGGGCTGAAGTTATTTAAACCCTATATACTGGATTGCTAAGGTTAGTAGTAATTATTTAAGGTAATTCTGAAAGTGATATCTCGTTTTCTTCTTCAGATATAAATTTTTTAAGATCTTGAGGGTAGTTTTCACCACCTTAGACAGGGCTGAAGCTATTTATACCTTATATACTGGGTTGCTAAGGTTAGTGGTAATTATTTAAGGTAATTTTGAAAGTGATATCTCTTATTCTTCTTCAGATATAAATTTTTTTAAAACTTAAGGGTAGTTTTCACCACCTTAGACGGGGCTGAAATCATTTAAACCTTATATACTGGATTGCTAGGGTTAGTAGTAATTATTTCAGGTAATTGTGATATAAATTTATAAATATTTACAGAAGATATAAATTTTTTAAGAACTTGAGGGTTGTTCACACCACCTTAAACGGGGCTGAAGGTATTTAGTCCTTATATACTAGATTACTTTTTTTATTTAAGTCAAATATGAGGGAGAAATCTCTTTGAATTGTAAATTTTAAGTTAGTAGTTAATTTTATATTTAATGCACGCCTATGTGTTTTCGGGTATTTTCGGAATTTTGGCTGCCTTTTAGCTGCTAAGATCACGCAGGTTATTATGGACGAGATGCAAAGCATTATGTTCAACTGTTAAATTTGATTTATTAACGAAAAAAATTTATTCAACAACATTTTTGACATTAAAACAAACTTATGTGGGCCTTGACGGTTGCACATATTAATTTAAAAACGTCGAAATCTGACGATAATAAAATAAAGTTAACGTTACACTAACTAGCAGAATAATGTAATTTTCTTTCACTTATAGCCGTAAAACTATATCAACATTCGTTTATAACGTGGTCAGATATAAGCAAATTTTTATGTACACATCACACTTAATTATAGAGATTCTATGATATTGTTTACGAGTTATTAAAATTTGTTTAAACATCCTCTCCACATAATTATAAAACAACCAGTTCATAACAGTGTGGACTTTTATAATAGAAAAGAGCATCATAGTATTGTTCTTCAAGCTATATGTAATGATAAAATGGTTATTATTCATGTTTTCGTGGGCATGCCTGGAAGATTACACGATGCACGTGTTTTTCGCAATAGTCCCATTTATGACAAATTAATAGGGCATCCTTTACTTCCTGGCGAACAACATATAATCGAAGATGCTGCGTATACCTTAATGCAGAATCTGTTAAAACTATTACGAGATAATGGTCATCTTACACATGCACAACATCGATTTAATACCAACCTAAGTGGACAACGATCAGTGATTGAACTCTCATTTGCATTGTTGAAAGGTTGGTAAATAATTAATGAATACTTATAACAAATGTTATGCATTCATATAGGTTGATGGCGAAGACTAAAATTTTTGGACATGTCACTAGCAGAAGAATACCATATGTAGTTATTGCAGCAAGTATTTTGCTTAATGGTGTACTTACAATACTTGCAGAGGACGACAAACAGTACGAAGGGCAAGAAAATGAATATAATGGTGACACTGAAAATATTAGCCGCTGCACTAGTCAAAAGCAATTATATTGTTACATTATTTACAGTTGTAAATATTCCTTCATTAAATCAACGTTTGTTTGATTAATTCTACTATTTTCATGTATTTCTATCCTACTTTTTTGCAATTCGTTCTGTCCTCTTATTATTATTAGCTTTCAACTTTAAAACAGTGCTGTTCAAATTGCGCGTTTTCCTATCTAAAATGCCTCCATCTAATCTTTTCCGATACTGTTCCAACAATAACAGCACTGCAGTGCGTTCCCAAATAAACTACCCATCTTCATTATCTACCACTATATTTTCACCATCACCACTCTCCTCCTCTACGGCAAACCCAGAGTTGCTTGTGCTTCCTAGGTTTATATATTCTGAATTTAACTGGTCATTATCACATTTATCTAAAAATAATAAAAGGTTTACCTCCTGCCTTATGTTAACACAATTTACTTGCCTGTTTGTACATTAATTTTGCGCGTTAATTTATTGTTTATTATGGTGTACTCATTTAAATAAATAACCTTGCCTTCCATTTTTTTAATACATGTATGTACACATTTAGCGGACTATGCACGTTTTATAGCTTAGGAAAAGTAAACCGCTTCTTACTAAGCGGCAAATGTTTAAGCGTATCTCGTTCAAAGAGAAAAGCGGGTCAGCAACTCAACATGTTGCGTTCCCTAAACGCGCCCATTGATACGTCTAGCATTCCGAAATTCGACGGTACGAACTTTCAACTTTGGAAGTTTGGAATTACGATTTTATTAAAATCCGAAAAATTGATGTCTATTGTTGACGGAAGTGCCAAGGAACCCGAAGATAAAACCAATAAGGATTGGGAATCTTGGGAAACAAAAAACACAAAGGCGCAGGTAATTTTATTATCAACAATAAACCAAGATCAGATGCAACATTTAATTAATTGCGACGATGCAACAAAAATGTGGAATCGTCTCATTTCAATTCATGAACAGAAAACTGAAATTTCTAAACAATTACTGTGGCAAAAGTTTTATGAATATAAAATGTCCGAAGGTGGTAAAATCGCCGATCATATTTCTGCCATAGAACTTTTAGTACGCCAATTAAAAGACGTGAAAGAAATAATAAGTACAAGTGCTATTTGTTCGAAGGTTATAAATGGTCTACCATCCCGATTTAATGCTTTTAGAACTGCGTGGGACTGCGTAAGCAGTGAACAACACACTTTCGAAAATTTGTCCGCTCGATTGTTAAAAGAAAAGACTCGCATGTCTAACGATGATTCCGAAATGTCTCGTCTTGCTCTTGAAGTAAAAGCACTGCAGAGTAAATTAGAATCAGCAACAATAAGTAAATTAGAACCTGCAACATCGAAGAAAAAGAATGTACATGAATTTAAGAAAAATACTATTTGCAATTATTGTAAGCGAAAGGGTCACTGGATCAGAGAATGTCGAAAAAGATTGGCACATCTCAAGAAAAATGACCAACCAGCACCCTCAAGTGCATCTTCTAGCTCCGCATTTATTTGTAATATTTCTTCCTTGTACAGTGCAAGCTCAGATGTTCAAAAATTTCAATGGATTTGTGATTCAGGCGCTAGTGTACACATGGCCAGCGAAAAAGATTGGTTTACTCAATACCAAGAGATTAATAAACCAATGTTTGTTCGAATAGCTAATGACAAGCTAATATCTGTGGTTGGAAAAGGTACAATCGAAATAGAAGTTTAAAATAAATGGCAAAATAAAACAATGACCGATGTTTTATTTATCCCGGAGCTAAGTCGAAATTTATTTTCGGTGGGAGCAATGACCGACAAAAGTTATACTTATCACTCTTATAAAAATCATTGTGAGTTTCGTGATCAACAAGAAAGGATAGCTTATGGATAATGAAATTTCGAGCCAAATCTACACCTGAATGTCATGTAAGTACAGTTAAAAATAATAATCATTTGCTTAAACTGGCGTGATCTTCTCGGTCATGTTAACTGTGATTATATCAAGAAAACAGCTGAATTAGTCTCTGATTTAAAAATATCCAATAAAGAACAATTTTTTTTGTGGAAGTTGTCAATTTGGAAAGCAGTCTAAAGTCTCACATAGAAGTTTATCGATAAAAAGAGCCAAAGAACCCGGTGAAGTAATCCACACTGACGTCTGTGGTAGAATCAATATTCCATCGCCTAGTGGATCAAGATATTTCCTACTATTTAAGGACGACTGTAGCGGTTATCGTACTGTTTATTTTCTTAAGCACAAGTCAGAAGTTCTAGACAAATTCATAGAATATAAAAGTCTCTTAGAAAACCAAACCGGAAATAAAATAAAAGTTTTCAGAAGTGATCGTGGCGGAGAATACGTAAGTAAAGTTTTTACAGATATTTGGAAAAATCAGGAATTTTGCCCGAATATTCAGCTGCCTATACGCATGAGCAGAATGGTCGTTCAGAGCGTGATATAAGAACAATAGCCGAAAGCTCTAGAACTATGCTTATAAATAAAAACGTTCCTCAAGAACTGTGGTCAGAAGCGGTAAATTGTGCCGTTTATATTCTTAACAGAACAGCTAATAGTCAAGTAGAAAACATGACTGCCTACGAAAAATGGTTTGGCGCAAACCACAAATAAAACATATCAGAATTTTTGGAAGTGCAGCCTATATGGCTATACCCGATCAATTTCGAAGAAAATTTGACCCGAAATCCAGAAAATTAATTTTAGTTGGGTATGATGCCCACTCATCTAACTATAAACTATGGGATTCTGAAAGAAGAAAAATAGACATTAGCTGTAACCTTAATTTTAATGAATACGAAACTTATACTCCTGAAATGGAAACATTTACCTTATATTTTAATATTTCTGAAAATAACGAACCGCAAGTTGAGATATCACAGATAAAAGAAGAAGAAGAAGAAAACCTAGAAGAAATCAGCGACGAAACTATAGGTTCATCAGAAAATAGTTCTGAAGAAAATTCTGGCGAACGGGATTATCAATGTGAGCAAGATAATGTGAACATAGAACACGAAAATACAAGAACTCTGAGAGAAGCAAACTATCGAAGCCTAAGTTTTCTATGCAAACTATTGTACACTCTTTGAGCCCACTTCTTACGAAGAAGCCGTTAGTTGTGCAGAATCCGAAAAATGGTATCAAGCCATGCTAGAAGAAATCAACGCTCTAAAGTGTAACAATACGTGGGAATTGGTGAAGTTACCGGAAAATGCAAAAATTGTTGACAATAAATGGGTTTTTCGTGTAAAGACCTCTTCAGACGGTAAACCTACGCGCTACAAGGCACGTCTCGTCGCGCGCGGTTGTACTCAAGAACATGGTGTCGATTATCAAGAAACTTTCGGCCCGGAAGTACGGTATGACTCTATTCGTGTTTTACTCGCTTTGACAACTGAAAAGGGCATGAAAATTTCGAATTTTGACGTGCAAACAGCCTTTTTATATGGTGATTTATCTGAATGTGTATATATGAAGCAACCAATAGAATTTGAAAATAAGCAAAATGATTTAGTATGCAAACTAAACCGCAGCTTGTACGGTTTAAAACAAAGTGCGCGTTGTTGGAACCGTAATTTTGTGACATTTTTAAATATCATTTTAAGCAGTTAAAAACAGATCAATGTGTTTTTACTGGTAGTTTGGCTGATAGTGAAGTCTATTTAGCCATATATGTTGATGATGGCCTATTGCTTTCCAGGTCAAAATCCGCGGAACTAATTAAGATTATGCAACAAATGTTTAAAATTGTTGTGAATTTGAATAGCTTTAAACTAAATTTTGTTGACAAAATTTATCCATCGGTAAAGTGTATATTCATCAACAAACGTACATTAATAAATTTCAAATGAGTGATGCTAAACCGTTGGCGGTGCCCTCAGAACCCGGAATTACTTTGTCCATGCTGACAGATACAATATGCAACAAAAACCAGCCGTATGGTGAAGCAGTCGGTTCACTGATGTTTTTGGCTACTTGTAGTCGCCCGGATATCTCCTTTGCAGTTAATCAAGTAGGTGGATTCTATAATAATTGGCAAGATGAACATTGGCAAGCAGTTAAACGAATTTTTCGTTATTTAAAACGAACTTCTCATTATAAAATTGTTTATACGAAATCTTCAAAGATAAACTTGTTCGGGTATACAGCGCAAAATTAATAAAAGTTATTTTGAAAGTAGGTGCTAATTAAGGCTAATTTAGTGTCAAACTCAAAATTAAGTGCTCAGTCGGTTTAGCAGAAAATTGAAGTTACATTGGGGGGTGCTGACTTAATGTTAAGCTGGAACCCCCCACTCAAAAAACCCAATGTGAGACATTATTTCTGAAAAATCAAAACGACCATAATTAAGTGCTAATTAGTTGCTTTAAGAAACAGTTAATATAACTTCAAAATAATATCATATTATGATTAAAATTATAAAACTGTTTTTTTACCAGATAGTACCTTACATTAAGGCTCCTCTATACAGCTCGACGAAATACGAATCGATCGCAGCGCGCCTTGTGAAGATAAGTAAAAGTTGATCCGTTTTACCTGAGAGTATTTAACCCTCCAGGCAAGGTTACATTTATATAAGGGATTAAGTAAATTGTTGAAACTATTATGCACAAATTTCTTTATTTCTGGCAGTTTACTGAGAATTGTAAATTTATTTTGCATCATATTTGAGGCATAAATGAAAATTACTATGTAATTTCTTTCCACATTCCGAATTTTTGTTACCTAATTCTTTTTAACCCCTTTTAAAAACTTCCCCAATTGAAAATTTCTTTCCCACTTAAAAATTTTCTTTTTAAATTTTTTTAAAAAATTCAAAATTTAAAAAATTTTTCTTCTGTAAATTTAAACGGAAAAAAAAAATTTTAAAAATAAAATTTTGAAATTTTTAAAATTTTTTAAAAGTTTCCCATTTTAAAAAATTGTAAAATTGGAAAAAAAAAAAATTTTTTATTCGTGATATCCAAAATTTGGGAGGAAATTTTTACTTTGAGTTTTTTTAAAGTGGGAAATTAAAATAGGACGAATGGAAAAAGGAACCCCAAATTAAAATTTTTAAAATATTTAACCTTGTTTTTATTAAAATTGTCTTTATTTTAAAATTTTTGGGGGTTTTTGTTTTTTTATAAAGTTTTGGAAACCCAATTAAAAAATTTTTAAAAATTTTTTCCCAAAGTTTTTATTAAAAAATTTAAACTTAAATCCCTTTTTAAGTTTGGGGGAAAATTTAAAAACCGCGAAAGGCCCATTTTTATTTAAAAAATGAAAACCAAAAGGGTGAAATTTGGGGAAAAAAAGGGTTTTTCTTTTGATTTTTAAAAAAATTGAAAATAAAAATGAAATTTTTAAAAAGAAAAGGGCCGGGGGTTTTAAGGAAAACCCCAAATTCCGACAAATTTTAATTTCCTTTTAAACAAAAAATTTTTTGAAAAAATTAAAAAATAAAAAGGTTTTTTTAATTTATGAAATTTGTAAATTTCAAGGGAAATTTTTGGAAAAATTTCTTTTGGGTAAAAAGGTTTTTGTTTTTTAAAAAATAAATAAAAAAATTTTATTTTTTAAAAAGGGCTAAGGGTTTATTTTAAATGAAAAAAAAGGGAGGGTTTTTTTTAAAAATCTTTCCTTTGTTGCAAGAAATTTTTAGGGCTTAAAAGAAATTTTGGGGAAAAAAAAATTTTTGGGAAATTTTAAAAATTTTTTAAATTTAAATAAATTTAAAACCCCGTCTAATTTTTTAAATAATTTTAAATTTTTAAAAAAGGAATAAACTTTTTTAAAAATTTTGCCCTTTTAATAAAAGAAAATTTTTTTTTTTTTAAAAAATTTTTCCTTTTTTTTAAGTTAAATTTTTTAAAGGGAAAATTTTTTTTTAAAATTTTTTTTCCCAAAAAATTTTGTTTTTAATGCCAAAACCTTTGTAAATTTTCCAAAATTTAAAATTTTTTTCCTTTTTCTAAAAACTTTTCCCAAATTTAATTTTTTAACTTTTTAAAATTAAATTTTAAAATTTTTTTTTTTTAAAATAAAATTTTTAAAAAACCCCGAAAAAAATAAAAAAAGGTTTAAAATTTTAAAACTTTTTTTAAATTTTGGTCAAATCATTTTAAAAAAATTTTAAAAATTTTTTTGGGGATTTTTGGGGTTTATAGAAATTTTATAAATTAAAAACCAATAGGGAAAACTGTTTTCAAAATAATTTAAATTCTTTAGGGGAAAAATTTATTTGTTTTTAAAAAAATTTTTTCTAAATTTGGCCTTTTTTAATTTTTATTGTTTTAAAACCCAAATTTTTTTAAAGTTTTTTTTTAAATTTTTTAAAATTTTTAAATTTAAATTTCCAAAAATTTTATTTTTCAATTTTTTTAAATTTCTTTAAAAATGTTAATTTAATTTTTTAATTTCCCAAATTTGTTTTAAAATTAAATGGGGAAAAAATTTTTAAAGGGTTTCCCTTTTTGAAACTTGGTTTTCCCGAATGTTTTTTTAAACAAAATTTAAAACCCAAATTTTGGGGAAAAATTTTTTTTTTAAATTTTTATTTTTTAAAAAGAAATTAAAATTTAAACCCTAGTTACGCAATATTTATCTGTCAATTTGCATCATTGTAACACGATCATTAACAACAGGTACTTTTCTTTTGTCCGTCTAATCTCCTTAGAAGTATAATTACACTACCTGACCTCTGTGGCCCGGGGCGTTTACGGAACTTTCGTTGGTAAGAATTTTGTAAATAAAATGGATATTAAAAAAATGTTTGACCAGGATTACAGTTACAACTTAACACTTGTAAAAGATTGCTAAACGAAACATCGTTCTTAAACACTGTAGAATTTGTCCGTAGAATTTTATTTTCGGAAATTGACTGTCGTTTGGAAAATGTCACTTAAAATAGATCAAAGATAAAATTAATTTTTATTACCCAAAATTATTATTTTTTTCAAACAAAATACTACGGCAAAATTTGATCATGGTAAGGAATATATTCTTAACATTTTTCAAGTTCAATTTTAGAGCTGTAATCCTGGTCAAAAGATTGCACTGTTTCTAATTGTATGGTTTGTTGCCTAACCTATGTTAATGGAATGTACATATTTTCATTTAATAAACGTTGATAAATATATATATATATATATATATATATATATGTATATATATATATATATATATATGTATATATATATATATATATATATATATATATATATAACTTTCCTTTATAAACGTACAATCGAAATATTTTATCGTAAAATTTGTGGCGTGTCCCCTTAAGCGAATATAGGATTTAGACGTCAACTTCGCGTGGTACACTGACAAGAGTAAACATATCTTAAATAATTACGTGCTAAAACATATTGTATACGAAAACCTTCGCTTATAAACGTACAATTGAAATATTTAATCATAAAATTTGGTGCTCGCCTCCTTAACAGAATGTTTGGACTTCGACATCAACCTCGCGTGTGCACTGACAAGAGTAAATATGTCTTAAATAATTACGTGCTAAAACATATTGTATACGAAAACCTTCCTTTATCAACGTACAATCAAAATATTTAATCCTAAAATTTGGTGCTCGTCGCCTTAAGCAAATGTTTGGACTTAGACATCAACCTCGAGTGGCGCACTGACAAGAGTAAACATATCATAAATAATTACGTGCTATAACGTATTGTATACAAAAACCTTGGTTAATTAACATACAATCCAAATATTTAATCGTAAAATTAGGTACTCGCTTCATTAAGCGAATTTTGGACGTCAACATCGCGTGTGAACTGACAAGAGTAAACATATCTTAAATAATTACGTGATAAAACATATTGTATACGAAAACCTTCTTTATAAACGTACAATTGAAATATTTAATCCAAAAATTTGGTGCTCGCCTCTTTAAGCGAATTTTGAACTTCGACATCAACCTGGCGTGTGCACTGACAAGAGTAAACATATCTTAAATAATTAGGTGCTAAAACATATTGTATAGGAAAACCTTCGCTTAGGAACTTACAATCAAAATATTTAATCAACAAATTTGGTGCTCACCTCCTTAAGCGAATTTTTGGACTTGTCAACCTCGTGGTGCACTGACAAGAGTAAACATATCTTAAATAATTAGTTGCTAAAAGATGTTGTATACGAAAACCTTCGTTTATGAACGTACAATCAAAATATTTCATCGTAAAATTTGGTGCTCGCTTCCTTAAGCGAATTTTTGGCCTTAGACGTCAACCTCGCATGTGCACTGACAAGAGTAAACATATCTTAAATAATTACGTGCTAAAACATATTGTATACGAAAACGTCGAAAACCTTCTTTTATAAACGTACAATTGAAATATTTAATCAAAAATTGGGTGCACGCCTCTTTAAGCGAATTTTGAACTTCGACATCAACCTGTCGTGTCACTGACAAGAGTAAACATATCTTAAATAATTAGGTGCTAAAACATATTGTATACGAAAACCCTCGCTTAGGAACGTATAATCACAATATTTAATCAAAAAATTTGGTGCTCACCTCCTTAAGCGAATTTTTGGACTTAGACGTCAATCTCGCGTGGTGCACTGACAAGAGTAAACATATCTTAAATAATTACATGCTATAACGTATTGTATCCGAAAACCTTCGTTTATTAACGTACAATCGAAATATTTAATCGTAAAATGTGGTGTTTGTGTTTTTAAGCGAGTGTTGTTAACTTCACTGACTGGCGTAGAGAGTACCACTAGTACTTTAATATACATGTGTATCTGAGAAACTGTGGGTCCCACTTAATAAATTCTTACTGTATGCTTTACCAACAGTTACAGTTTTGTGCAGATCATAAAAATCTCCTTAATATAATATAAGCTGAAACCTATGCAAAATTGTTTTGTATAATATACTGCATTATTACGCATTACGCAAGTATACGAAGTACGGTATGAAATTTACACTTAATGGATCAGACGGGATAAAAAATGCGAAAGCCGGGTGAGTTCGTGGGAAACGTGATTTTAACAAATGCCGACAGAATGATTCCCTCTGTCATATAACAGTTTCAGTTTAAATATGTATCGACTTTATTACTTTATTGAGATAGAAACTTATTTTTGAAACACCTATGCAAGTACAAATATGTTTTCAAAATAAAAATAATGAATCATCTATTTGGCCAAGTTAAATATCTATAGTTAAAATGATCGAAATTCAAATATTGAGTGGACAAGATATAAGATACCCAATACTGAAAATAAAATGGAGGTATATGATATACGTCCTTATTGGTGAAGCTTGATCATGATGTTTAACTGGAGTTATTAATCATAGGGCATTGTCTGTGTTATCAAGCCCTTGTCATGGATACTGCTGGGTGTAGGTCGGCCGCTGGTTGTAGGCTCGTAATGCATAAAGGACAAAGCATGTTTCCAGGAACTAACAGTTATTGTTTAAAGATTATCAACCTTCCACATAAATACCCTTTTGAAACATCTTGCAAATTTCTGTCTTGGCATTTCTTACGGATTGCTGTGAAAATAATTTAGTCACCTAAGTTGTCCTTTAGAAGTGTGTTGTTAGTTACTTGTAATTTACATTTTTTCATTTAAATATAATTGTTTTTGACATATCATTAAAAATTAAGAAGGTTAAAGATGCGACGTGTAGGAAGACCCGATAAAATTAATAAGAGTGTTATAAAGGAGATTTTAGTAAAATATAAAAAGATCTTATAAGGGACAATCTTCGGGTAACATCAAAAATGATTTAATATGGAATAAAATTTCATTAGAATTAGATAAAATTATGACATCAAACGCTTTGTATACGTATGTGTCGTGCAATAAGTTTGGAATAAGAGATACACGATCGGAACACCCTGGTGTACCTGAAATTGCAGTCAGCGAGGCAGGCACTGGCGTAACTAGCGGACGCAAGACCCCGCAATGCGGGTGGCCCCTGCGGCTAAAGGGGCCTCGCTCAGGTCGCCGTTGTAGTAATAAAATAATTTTTATTTTATAATACATACAAAATTAAAGTCAAATATGAAGCAGGATAGAATATTTGATTTATTTCTGTTTCTATTATATATTTTTGCGTCGACCCAAAGGTTGCATTTTAAGTAATAAGTAAGTAAATGTGTTTTGGGGAACTTTTCCACGAAAGGTATTCAAATAAAAGATTAAATCATAAATTATGATCCGTAAAAGAAGCTTAGTGGTCGGTTTAAACAGATGCGATGCGGTGAGGTAGGTACATAACATTTTCCGAGAATCCGACTATTGAACAATAAATCTTTTTGAAATGTAATATAATATGTAAACACTAAACTGACTAAACAGACAGCCGACAGGCGACAGGATGCTAATATAATAACATGCACCGCTCTGTGCTGGTATTACTGAGGAAGATAAGCAATTAGGAGATTTAATCCTTTTTACTTATACTGCAAAAATATTGTACACAATTGCAATTTTTCATTTTACTTACTTTCTACTTTACTCTTGGAGAGATCGGAACGCTATTTTTATTTAACACTTTTTAAAAAGCTATAGTAGTAAAGAGTAAACTAGTGTAGTGATAGTTGTATTTATAACACATAAAATAACAGCAATTTTCGAAAATTCTTCGTGTTCAGCACAATCGGAAGAATTAAAGAATTACCATCGCAATCGACCCTGAAGTCCTCGAAACACTCTGAACATTCAGGTGAGTTTGACTAACACATAAATTGTGAGAACATTAACATCCTCGATTTTAAAAGCATTGATTAAAATTCACTTCTTTATGTAATATAAGTATATACGGTTGACTCACAAAACTATTATACTTGTGACGCAGGATAGAAAAAATCAATGATAAAATTCTATTTTGTAATTATTGGATCCCCATTTCATTTTTAGCAAAAGTATACAAATTTTTCTGAAGAGAAAATTTTTTGCGTTAGTTAACACTGTTACTTCTGATTTTAATTCTCGGTTGTTGTTTATAATGGTTTTATTTACTAACTAGAACTAGACTAGACACAAGTGCGAAACTTACTAGTAACTTAACTACTGAATTGATTAATTGAATCAGAGTCTATTTCCATTTTATATTCATTACCTATTAAGCGAAATTATGACCATACTGTTGGTGTTGTTTCTTTTAGAGATAAGAGAATGAGTACAAAGAGAGAATTTGAGAGTGGAGCGCAAAAGAGAAAGAAGAAGAGAAACGCAGAAGAAGGTTTAAAAAGCATAGAAAATGGAAGATTTCTTTCATTCCAAGAGTGCCAAAGACGCCACAGTAGATGAAGCGATTCCTTCCACTTCTGCAAACCCAAATGCAGTGGAAGCATGTATCAAAAGTAATACGGAAACAGAGAATACAGTCAATACAGAAGAGCAGCAGTGTTGGAAAACATTATAGAAGAAACAGGCCAGGTCGAAGAAATAAAAATAAGAAACACAGACAGGGTTCTTACGCTAATGTAGTAATTAATGATGACATAAAAAGTTCATTGTGTTATCTCCAGCTTGCCAACCAAATGGGCCATTTAAAAAGATGTGACTCAAGGTAATAGACATTTTTCTATTATTTATTATGTTTGTGCATATAAATACGGATCGACCAAAAGAAATTGGCTGTGTTATTCTATAATTCTTGATGCTGCTTATTGCGCGCCGTATTGGTTATTTTCCACGGAAAAAAATAATCAATGGCGTAATGGTATTCGCGACTGGAAAGGTCTATCAAAACAAATTAAAATTCATGCTAATAGTCTGAAACACCTTCAAGCATGTCACGTTCATGATTGCTGGAAAAAAAATTGTACTATAGACAAAAATGCTCAAGTAGTTATTCAGCACAAGTTGTCATTTTGGAAAAGCGTTCTTGAAAGGTTATTTGACATAACATTAACTCTAGCTAAAAATATGTTAGCTTTTCGAAGTCACAGAGAGGCACACGATAGCGATAGCTATGACGAAAATTACATGGCTCTCGTTAAATTATTAGCAAAATATGATGACGTATTAAAAATTCTTCTTGAAAAACCAAAAAATACAATCAAATATCTAAGTCCGGTAATTCAAAATGAATTAATTGAATGTTTGGGTCAAAATGTGCAAAAATATTTGATCGATGAAATTAATGTGTCTCCATTCTTCTCACTTATTATAGATACCACGCAAGATATCACAAAATTGATCAAATGAGCATTGTTATTATAGTCTAAGAGCCCGTGACGGCCAGACCTTCGTTATTTTATAAAGGCTGCAAGTTTCTCTATGTATGCTCCCTATACAGGTAAGAACGATCCCCGACTATGAAACTTGGGTCGCGGTGGCTTTGGCAGATAACAGGTAGTAAATGTATATAAAATTGTGTCTCAAATTCGTCATAGTATAAAGCTCAGTTTTAATATTTTGTCTATAATAATATAAGAAATCGCGTCGTCCATTGCCAGACACTTAGTACGGTTCCAACCCTTGCCATAAACTATGATAAATTGTAATTATACTTTCGTTATTTAATAAAAGCTGAATTTTATATATGTTATTTGGGGGACTATTAAATGATGTGTCCTTGGTAGCCAGACAGTTTTGATGGTTCCTTCATCCTGCCAGACGCATTGAAAGTTTGCCGAAGGCGCGAGTGCGAGACATATACATGTGAGCGGGTGTGATCGAGATAGCGCGCTCGGTCTATTGCTATCTCTTACTGCGCATCGTCTGACGTTTATCTAGCATTGTATTGTGAACTGTTATGCGTGCAGCAAACGTTTTTTTATTAATTTATGCAGTTTATAAAATGAATGTGATCGAGTTTTAAGTAAGTGTTATCATGGGAGACGTATTAATTTGTTTTGTTTGTAAAAAAAGCAGTGACAAAATAATATTATTTTCTGAAGAGACATTAAAAAAATGTCGAACTATTTTGAATGTGAGAAAAAAGCATAACCTTAAATATATAGACATTATTTTGCCTGATGAATATACAGACAGTGGTTATCACCAGAATGCTATAAAGCATTCACAGGACTTATGGAAAATATTACACTTCTGAACTTTTAAGTTCTAATGAAAACAGTAAAAAAACAGTCAACCAGTGTAGTTAATGACAACTTATCTCCAGCCACACCTTTGATACCTACAGAACCATCTCAATTTGATTCTGTAGCAACAGAATCTTCAACAACATCACAACAAACTTTATTTTCTCAATCAAGTGAACCACAACCTTCAACCTCTCAAGTGCAATCTCATTTATCGCTAATACCTACAGAATCTTCAACAATATCACAACCAGCTGTAATTTCTGAATCTATAGGATTACAATCTACAAATTATCCAGATAATTCTGAGATTTTTGAACGGGATATTAGCGACAATAACGATGCAACTCAAGACGTAAATATTCCGATCGGAAGTGATGCTAGTGTTAATGAAAATGATGCTAATATTAATGACTCTCAGATCGTTTGTGTATTTTGTAATAAAAAAAGAAAGTCGATCGAAAATGTGACTTCAGCAGCTGATAAAGCAATTTAAATCTAGTATCTTACCCAATATTGAAGATCAAGAAGACTATAGTAAATTGTTAAATAAATTGAAACATTTTTCTGATCCTAAAATACATTATCATAATGATTGTCGAGTAAATTTCAATAATATATCCGCTAAAAAAAAACCATCGAGTAAAAATGAGTGGCATCATCATCGAGAATATCACAAAATAGTTTTCAAAGAAATTAGTAGCATTATCGAGGAAAACGTAGTCAAGAAAGGGCGCTGTTATTTATTAGTCTATTTACATGAAATGTATATTGATTTATTGGATAAAATTTTTCAAGACAATTCCGTAGAAATGAACGCCACTTTTACAGCACACCACCTTGAAGAGAAAATAATTAAAGCATTTTCTACAGAAATTAAATTTTTTACTATTCGCAATAAAAAAATAATAGCATCCAAATATTTGCAAATCATCGATGATACAGTTTTTGAAAACCTCCAAACGGAAAATATTTTACAAAAATCTGCATTATTTCTAAGGAAATTAATACTACAAATTGAAAAAAATAAAATCCCAACAAAAAATATTACAGCACAGCATTTGATATATGGTGAAGTTTCGATACCACAACCATTATTGGACTTTTACTTAACCCTTCTTGGTGGGTGTAATCAGAAGCGAAAAAATGGCATCAAATGTGCTCGCCAGGCTCGTTCTTATTGTCAAGATGTGATTTTTGGAATTCATAACGGTCAAGTGAAGACGTCAAAGCACATCATGTTAGGTATGACTTTAAAGAGCTTAACAAGCAGCAGAAAAATTATTGATATCATCAGTCGATACGGACACTGCATTAGTTATCAAGGTGTAGAAGAACTCGAAACAGAAACCACTTATACTTCAATTGAAAAATCTAGTTTATGCTCAGAAAAAATAAAAAAAAACCTGAACTTTTTACTGGTGTGGCATATGATAATTTTGACCGTTTCGTGGAAACTACAAGTGGAAATGATACTCTACACGACACAGTAGGAATTATCTATCAAAACATCGAGATAAATGCAACCGAAGAATCTAAAATGTCTCAAGGTCCGACTCCATGTAATGCAAATAATAATTCGCCCCATAAAAAGAAGAAGAAGAAGAAATTTTGAAGAAATATGTATAGAAGAAATTCCGCATCCTAAAAAACCAAGAATGACAAGCGATCTTCAATTAACGGTTGATGATGTGGAAATTTTCGACTCTCAAGAATACTCTGAAATAGACAATATATGGATGGTAAGTGATGCTTTGGAATTACCTGATGTACCTATGTGGGTTGGTTTCAATAGTCGAATTTATGATCATGATAGTCCGCAACAACTTATTTCTTATTTGACTCCAATAAACGCATCGCCAACCAGCACATCCATAGTTCTAAAAACTATGATACAAAGTAAGAAAATAGCTGAAGATTTACAGCAACCTTACATACAGGTTACGTATGATCTTGCGATAGCTAAAGTAGCACTTCAAATACAAGCTACGGAAAAACCTCAATTTGATAATTTATTTCACATAATGATGGCTTACTTCAAAGCCATCGGTAAAGTGATAAGTGATTGTGGATTAACTAATGTTATGGTTGAGAGTAGTTTGCTGGCGAATGGTTCAGTAAAAGGATTTTTGGATGGGAAGCACTTTAACCGCTGCAAAAGATTACATCCTTTGGTAGCTGCGGACTAGAAATATTTCATTTCAAATCATTTCTACAAAGTGATAATATAACCTTAACAGATGACATGATAGCGGAAGTACAAAGGTCCAAAACTGCGAAATATCATCATTTCACGTAGAAATTGAAGACCTGAAAACCTGATGAATAATTACGGTATTTATAAGCAACAGAGTCTCAATGGTGTACATGGAAAAACTACACAATTTTACTTGATTTATATAAATCTTATTCACCATTACTTGAACTTGTCTCGAAGTATCCGCACTGGAAATTTCGAACTTTTCAAATCTGCATTGCCTAAAATTACAAATATATTTTCTATATGCAACCAACAAAACTATGCGCGGTGGACCGTAAATTATTATGACAAATTACTCAGAGTTGCAGAAACTCATCCGGATTTATATGAAGGATTCAAACAAGGTTGTTTTCGTATTAAAAGAACCACCAAGTCGTTTTCAAGACAACCTATAGACTTAGTATTAGAGCAAACTATAAATGCAGACGCTGCGAGAAGGCTGACAGGTATAATACACTTTACAAATTCAATTTCGGCACGCCAACGGTGGGCTCGAAATCACGAGTAAGGTCGACAATAATAAGTCAAGTTTATCGTGAACTAGGACTACAAACTCATCAAGATGTTTCAGCAGACTTAAATCCCCATAATATCCGGAAAAATAACAATCAACTACAAAGTTTATGGCCACCTTCGATCAATTTATTAATCCCTTCAGTTCAGAAGTGACAAAAGATCAATTAATTAATATTTCATCTGGAAAATCTGCATCACCACCGGTTAGAGGATTTTTTTAAATATTGAAACGAAAGGAGATTGTCGTCGGAAAATATTTATTTCTGAATGTCGATCGGATATCAACAGATTGGAAAAAGCTATAAAAAAAACATCAATTGATAATTTTTCAAAAGATTATGATAAAAAGAAGAAAATTCGAGTAGGTGGTAAAATTCATGAAATAAAAATACAAAGAGATTTGTTTGGACGGTTGCTAGGCATTTCGATGGATTATAATGTAGGCATATCAAAGATTTTATCTTATCCAATTACCTCAGTACCTTTGTCGATGTGCCATTTAGATGGGACTATTTGCAAGACCGATAAATCTGTTTTAATGAAATGCTTAGAGGAAGAAGTCCAGCATCAGCAACCACGTCACATAGATGTGTTAATAATTGATGGATTTTTTCTGTTACATACGATGAAAAATGTTCCAAAAAATGTGGAAGTATTTCGAAAAAATGTTGCAAACGGATTACTCAATTGGAAGCGTTGAGAATTGATGTGATCTTTGATCAATATTTTACACCATCTATTAAAGACTATGAACATTCTAAACGATTTGAATCTGCACAATAGGAGTATATAATAGCTGGACCTGAGCAAGTTCGAGCAAGTGATTTCACGAAAGAATTGAAAAATTTTAATTTTAAAGAAGCTCTTGTTGATTTTTTCATCTTACATTGGGCTAGTGATGAAGTGGCACCGTTTATTGCAAACAAAACTATACACATCAACTTTAGAAAATGTCATTCTTTCACTGTTAATGATTCCGGAAATGTATCAAATATTATTGAAGAATTGTCATGCCCGGAACATGAGGAAGCCGATACCAAGATAATATACCATGCGTGTAATATCAACTATCCAGCAAATATAGTAATCCGAACTGATATTGCTGCTATAATGCTTGGTCATATGCACCACTTAAAAATGATTCGTTAGTTTGGATGCTTACGGGAACTGGAAATAATCTAAGGTATGTGGACTTAACGAAGATACACGCAGAGTTGGGAGAATCTATTTGTCAAAGCTTACCTGGTTTTCATGCAATCACAGGATGTGATTATAATCCTGCATTTTCAGGAAAGGAAAATTAAAACCTTATAAAATATTAAAAAATATGATGAATACCAGAAAGCTTTTATGAAGTTTGTTGACAGCAAATTAATCGAAGATATCGATGAACATCAAAAATCTTCATTTGTATGCAGTCTATATAATGTTGGTAATAAAATTCATGTTGATGCAGCTAGACTTCAAATTTTCATCGATTCATACACAGTCTCTAATGTGAACGAAGCTTTTGATCGAAAAAAATTGCGAAATTTCGACGCTAGCAGTTTACCACCTTGTAAGAGCGAACTATTACAGCAATTTCTGCGAGCGAATTACATATGCACTATTTGGAACAATGCTCACTTGAAAATTCCAACTACATATGAACCAACAAATAATGGTTGGCTACTCGAAAATGACCAATACCATTTTAAATGGTTTGAAGGGGATCAGCTACCAAATTATGTCAGTGATTCTCTAAGAAATCAATCAGGTATGTAATTATTATCTTTAATCATTACACATAAATTTGTGACCATTTATAATTGTGTTAACTCGGTTTAATTATTACAGAGACTGACGAAGAAGAAGGCGATATTGATAAAGATCCATCCACGGACTGGAGTAGCAGCGATGAAAATTATGAAGATATAGACGACAACGATGAAAATAATTAAATGAAAATGATTAAATATTTTTTTAAATTTAATAAAACATGTTTGAAGTCTTTTTTTTACTGTATCTAATGGCTATAAGCGTAATAAAACTGTTTTTTCATTAGATTTCTCATTATAAAAATCATTAATCTTTCCTATACTAAACAATAATTTTTTTTATAAAATATTGAAATTTTAATTGAATTAAATATTTGAATAAAGTTCATAAAGCTCTAAAATATTATTGAATTATTTACTAGATTTTTTTTAGTAATTTATTGGCATAAAAATTTTACTGAGTAATTTCTTGAAAATTTATTTTTTTATCCTTAATAATTGTATATAATGAATTTTATTGATAACTCTAAAAATAGTTCACAATACAATGCTAGATAAACGTCAGACGATGCGCAGTAAAGATAGCAATAGACGCTCGCACCCGCTCACATGTATATGTCTCGCACTCGCCTTCGGCAAACTTTCAATGTGTCTGGCAGGATGAAGGAACCATCAAAACTGTCTAGCTACTAAGGACACATCATTTTATAGTCCCCAAATAACATATATAAAATTCAGCTTTTATAAAATAACGAAGTATAATTACAATTTATCATAGTTTAAGGTTGTCTGGCAAGGGGTTGGAACCGTACTAAGTGTCTGGCTATGGACGACGCGATTTCTTATATTATTATAGATAAAATATATAAAAACTGAGCTTTATACTATGACGAATTTGAGACACAATTTTATATACATTTACTACCTGTTATCTGCGAAAGCCACCGCGACACAAGTTTCATAGTCGGGATCGTTCTTACCTGTATAGGGGCATACATAGAGAAACTTGTAGCCTTTATAAAATAACGAAGGTCTGGCCGTCACGGGCTCTTGCTTATTAGATATCTCTAGATAAAAGAAATTATGATTACGAAGCCACTGAGGTTTTTATTAAAGAAAGCTCCTTAGGTTTTTACGAAGTTACCGATCATACTGCCAGCGAAGTGGTTAATTTAATTCTGTCCTTTTGGCAATCAAAATCTATTGATATTAGAAAATGTAGAGGTCAGGGTTATGATGGTGCAAACGTAATGCGAGGTGCCTACAACGGTGTACAAAGTAAAATAAAAATATACAACCTTTGGCCCATTACGTTCATTGTGCAGCTCATCTCGTAATAAATGATGCAGTAGGGGATTAGAGTAATTGCGGATTTCTTTGCGATATTGCAAGAAATTTTAATTTTTGGCAGTAGTATTAATCTTTGGGATTTATTATCCAAATTTACCGGAGATTCAGAAATAACATTAAAAAAATTGAACCCCACCCGATGGTCTTCGCGGATTAATTCCTTGCGAGTAATTACACTAAGATATTCAGATATCATTAAAAGTTTGACGCATATTTCTTTAACAAGTAGGAAAAAGCCGGAACAAGCAGAAGCAAACGCGATTATTAAAAAAATTTCAACATTTGAATTTGTTTTTATTAGCATAATAATTTACAAACTATTGAATGAAATCAACTCCGCATCCCAAATTTTGCAAAGAAAAAACATTGATCTTCAGCAAGCTTCAGATGCTCTTCAATTAGTTTACAATAATATTTCTGAAATTCGAAACAATTACACCAAGTTGAAACTGGATGCAGCAAAAATGGCCTCAAAGTGGAACATAGAACAGAAATTTCGCGAAAAGCGTAAAATAAAAGTTAAATGCCATTTTGAGGATATATCTGAATCCTTTCAATTTACAAATCAAGAGAAAATATTTAAAGTTAACATTTTTACAAAATTTTAGTATAATAATTATGCAAATAAATGAAAGGTTTAACAGTATGCGTACAGTTTACAATTTGTTTCACTTTTAATGCCTAAGCACCTTATTGAAAATGATTATGAATATATTTTAAAACAAGCCGAAAAGTTTAGAGAATATTATCAGCATGATCTATCACCTACTTTCCCACAGCAAATAATAAATGTAAAATCATTTATTTAAAATGATATAAATAAGAACTCCTCAATAAAAGACTTAGCTGAGTTATTGTTAGTGAAAATGCCTTTTATGGAAAGCGAATTTTCTGAGGTAATAACTGCGTTGTTGCTCTTTATAACGTTACCTGTTACAGTAGCATCAGCTGAAAGATCTTTCAGTAAATTAAAACTTATAAAACTACACCAGGAATAGCATAAAACAAGATCGTTTAAAATATTTATCATTACTGGCAATTGAGGCCGCAGCAACGAAATATATTAATACTTCTGAACTGATTATACAATTTGCCAATAAAAAGCTAGAAAAGTAGATATCTGATTATGTTTCATTGTTTCATAATTCCATTGATGTGTTATTATATTAAAATACAATAGATACAAATTAACTGCATTTTATTTACTCTAATCCCTCATTAGTCATTAACATAACTAACGTCATGCATACAAACACGTTTCATACATACAATTATGTGGTGGGCGGGGCCTCAAAAGATAGATTTGGGGGGCCTCAAATTGTAGTTACGCCACTGGAGGCAGTCGTGAATCAATTGATGGAAGTTATAAAGACACTGATCTAAATACAAGTCATTCTCAGACCATGCTAAATACTACCCAACTCGATAATGCGGGTGGTTTATTTACGTTTATTATAAACATACCTAAAGAAGATTTTAAGTCCATGATCATACATAAGATGTACCGGAGAGCAGATAAAAATCGACCCGTTTCAACACGAATGTATACCATACTACAACCGGGATATGGCAACATATTTTTAACGAAAAAATATGGGAAGCTACAAAAATAAGTTGTGGGTTTAATTTTAAGCACCACAAATTGTCGTCCAATGCAGAGTCCGGATATGCATGCGGTACCTGTAAATGTGGTTCGATCATTAACTGTAATATTAATAATTCGGAAGAACTGACTACAAAACTATAGTGTACCTATATTGAAGGAGAAGGACGTTGCGGAAATCGATATTTACGAAATACAGTAAGAAGAGTTATTGCAGAAAAACTTCAAGGAATCAGCGTATTAAAGTATAGAGCGAACATGGCAGAAAGTTTGTTGCAAGACGGTGATGAAATTATAGAACATCCGCATTTATACAACAGCGATGTATTAAGAACTGCTAAACATCAAATTAAACAAAAGGATTATCTTGACAAACATCCAATAAAATCACTAAATTTGATGAAGTTAAATTCATTTAAAACGTTATTCATAATATTGGACTTAATCCATTCTTTGTTCACTATTGGTCGAACCATCAACGAAAATGCAACTAAAACAAGTCACATTTTTGTATAATTGTGTTGCAAATTCTAAACAAAATGGGCTCTTTCCAATATGCCAAATGCTTTCGGAAAGTCATCATACCAATGCAATCCAGTATTGGTTAAGCGAGTGGGTTCGATCTGGAGCACCTTGTCCACGAGAAGTTGTGTGTGATGCCAATCGAGCACTGTTAACTGCAGCGACCGATTGTTTTCAGGGTATATTGCAGTAGAAGATTACTGCGAAGCGTGTAAAACTGAAAATGTACCTGCATGTTACATACGAATAGATGTTGCACATTTTATCAACACATATGCTAAGTTTTTAAAGGACGTTGGACCACGGGTAAAAACATTTTATTTATCATTATTAGGACAATTAATTTTGTGTCGCAGTATTTCTACTGCAGAAGAAATACTAAAAGGTATGTTTATTATAACACGAAGTGAAACAGAAGGATTAACAAATGACGGAAATAAAACTTTATGTGAAATATATAAAACAAAAATGAAAGAACTATTAATCTTATCCAATGAAGATTATTCATGTTTTCAAAATGAAGCAAAATATGACTGTCAAGTAAATAGTGAAATGGAAGAAGGTGTTTCGAATACATGGACTCAATGGGCAAAAGATTTAGATCGTGACATACAACAAATGATTGCGGATAATGATGCAGATCGTGAAAATGCACATTACTTGCCAGCACTTGCCGATAAGTTAATAAAAGATTTGGAATTAATACCAATGTGGTCATGTATATGTAGAGATAAATTTGGATATGGAAGAATAGCAGCGAGTAGTGCGTCGGTGGAAAGTGATTTTAATATCATAAAAAATATTTTCTTAAAGTCTGAGAAAACGCCAATGCAGGTTGATGAATTTCTCGAAAAACACATTCAATTCCTAAATGGACGCTTAAAACTAGGACTTCTTAAGTCACAAGATGAATTACACACATCTCGAGATTTTTCATCCCAAAGTTATACTGACAACGCCACTAACATAAGGCATATTACCGAGGATATGACCAATAACGGATGCCCTGCGTGTAATAATGGAGACCAACCAGACGGTGCACATACATGTTACATATGCCAAAAAAATGTGCATGCACTTTTTGAGTGTTCCGCCCCAATAGGAGAAGAAGGATATGGGCAAAAAAGGATTTGTAAAAGTTGCGAAAACACTAGTACAAAGCATATAATTGCGTCCCGGGAAGTAGAAGATTGGCGTGGTCATGCGACAATGAAAACACAAAGAAAAGGAAAGTATTTACAAAAACAAATTGAAAATGAATTTCTAATAGAAAAAATAGATAAAATGCCAATAATAAAAAATGGAGGTAGTGTAAGCTTAAAAGCGGTTGCATTTGGCAAGAAACGATTTTCTTTCAGTAATACTTGCGCCTTTGACAGCATTTTACAACTCTGTATCGCTGCTTATCTTGATACAAAAAAAATGAAGGAATTAGTTAATAGCACATCAGACAACATATTGTTTAAGTTAATTAGCGACATGGTTGCTAACGGTGTCCGTAAAAATTCTTATAGACTACGCGCTGAACTTCTATTAGACTTATTTTTAGGACAAATGTTACCAAGTAACAGTATTTTAATAGATTGTCAAGTAACTGCCGGTTTTTTGTGTAGAAAATTATTCACGGAATATCCAACTTTTCGAAAAGTATCTAAATGTTCGTACGTCAATTTTAGTTCACAGCTACTTACAGGAAGATTCACGCTACTTGGCGATGAAGGTATCTTACGAACTTGCGGAACATGTGCCCGTATACATTAGTCAATGCGTATACATACCTAGATAATTTTATTATTGAAATCTTTTATTGCTAATTGCTAATGCTATTTATAATAATTCTTCGGAATATACAAAAATGTAATAATATAATGCTTTTCCTATTGCTTATGAAAGTATAAATAAATCAACCGTGCCACTGACTTTAATCGTTTCGTGTCAAGTGATGCGCTCCGCCAAGTTACGCGGATCTTCCTCTACCTGCTTATCCATTAAGTAGTAAGCCAATACCAAATTAAGTTTGGATCGCTGTGTCGTTTTATTGAGTAATTAATGACAAAAATTGAAAATAAAAGTAAAACTTTGACACCCTGTATCTTGAAAATTAAGAACTTTAAGGCTGCATGTTTCTATATCAATTTTTATAAAAATGCGAGGTCTATCACGCAAGCGTTGTCGGTCGAATTTCCGGACACCCTGTGTGTGTGTGTGATATATATATATATATATATATATATATATATATATATATATATATATATATATATATATATATATATATATTGAACTGAACTTTATTTATAAACACAATCGTATGTAAAGACTCTTCACACTCTAGATTTTATTTAAATTATTATTAAATTTTTTTATATTATGTTCTAATTATTTTTGTTAATATTGCCCAGACTAACTTTTAAAAACAGCCGCATGTTAAGACTCATCCAAGGGGATTGGGATCAAAATTTAGAAGAAACTTTATTTTTTAAATGATAAAATAAATGATTATTAATTTGAATTATATTAAGATTTTGAATATAGTAATCATAGTTAATTTGATTAATGCACATTGATTTAATGTCCAATTATGTTTTATCGTATCTAACTTGTTCAAGGAAATTGAGTTATAAATTTTAATTCGCATTAATATACGTGTCACACCCTGTACATAACAAAAAATTCTTCAAAAGTATACTAGGGCAAGCGCTGTGAATACGCAAACATGTGACTTTTGATTACAATAAAAAGTGAAATTCGACATACAAGTAAGTATAAATACGTTTGAATTAAAAACAATATAATATTAACCATTTAAATTTTTAGAACAAATAATATTCCCTTTGGACATGCATACACGTTGTTGCACATCATGATTGTTACAAAGGATTGAAATTATGAACACAACAATGAAATATCAATGTCAACAATAAAGTACTCACATAAAATGTCCTCCTTTTCTGATTACTGCTGATGAAGTTGATTGTAGAAAACAGCTCTAGGTAAGTTTCACTAATGTTATTGTAATATTGATGAATCTTTATTTTTAGGATCATCACGTCTTATATTTATTTCAAAATAAGTTTTGAAAAGCATGGATCGTTGAAGGATATTATAAATTAAACACACTTCCAATAAATAAGGTATATAATGATAAGAACACGAAGAGAACACAATTAAATATCCATAACAACGTAAACAATATAAACTTAAAAACAAACAATGTTGAAACTGCGGAAATACTATCGATAACCTCCGATTTTTATATTTAAAAAGGTAAACTAACCTTAATTTAATTATTTCCCGACAAAAGACTATCACTTGTTTCTTTAACACTTCCGATACTAAAATCGCACTTTGTTTTTAACGAAGTGACGTTATTTTGTTTAAAAATAATAAAAAAAAAATTTGGCAACACCTTACTTTAGCAAGTTGTTGAAACAGAGGAAAATTAAGAGAGATTGTAAACCTTCAGCACTTCTATTTGTATGATTTTGGGTAACGACCAAATATTCGATTGTTCTCATTAGTTACCAAGAATATTTTCTAAATTCTGATTGGCTAAAGCAATTTTTACATTACGATATAATTTCAAAACCCCATAACTTTGCCCTTAAACCTTTCTTAAAACTAATAACATTTTCATAATCTACATAAATTTCTATAATTTAAAACCAAACACGAACTAATTCCTACATTTAATAACAAGTTAATTTTCACACTTAATTATTGATTTTACGCTAATTTTATGTATTTTACAGGCCTGAAATGATTTCACATGAATATGGGATGCTACTACCCTAAATATTCATCTTTACATGCCTACGGCCAATTTGAAAGGAAAATTATTTTAATTTTTCCAACTCTTAAAAACTAAATCTGACAAAATGGACACAAATATATTGAATTGTAACTTGAAATTGAGGCTACTTTACTATTTTGCCTCTACTAATTTATTTTACACAAATTCTCTCAATATAAAATACTTTTTACATACATTTTATGTGAGGAAATAACATACCTCATATTGTTAACACAATTTTCAATGTATAATTTCACACTTTTAACCACTATAACTGTTTGTGAAAGTGTTTAAACTTAATGTTCATGTCTCAAATTAATTTATTTTAACACTTTCGTAGGTTCAAGTTCTTCTACGACTAGTGTCGAAATGTTGCAAACCACTAGTTTAAGGTCATTAAATGTTGATTAAACACAATAATTCCAGGCTGCTTAATTTATGTTTTATAGTTATTCACTAATGTACTTGTTCTGTTTCGTAATTTAGCATGATATACGTTTATCGCACTAAACGAATGTTTTCATGATTCTTGGCTGCGTACATTTGAATTGTGACATTGATAACAGCCTATATCTAGTTTTAACATTATTTTTGTAACTCAACTTGTATCACATGTCGTCAGGGAACATTATAGTAGAAGACCGACACCTTTCGCCCATTTTGGATTTTGACGTCACAAGCCCGCCCACGTGGGGCCGGTTTTTCCACCCTTATTTTTACACGCTTAGGACGTGTTTTTTCACCCTATTTTACACGCTCACGTGGAGACCGGATTTTCCACCTTTTTTACTCGCTTACGTAGGACATTTTACCCTATTTTTACATCCATGTGAGACAGGATTTTCAACCTATTTTTTACACATCCACGTGTGAGACCGTATTTTTCATCCCTAATTATTTTTATATACCGTGTGAGACCGGATTTTCAACCCTAATTATTTTTAGCTTACGTGTGAGACCGGATTTTCACCTTTTTTACACCCACGTGTGAGACCGTATTTTCACCCTAATTATTTTTACTCGCTTACGTGAAGGACCGTATTACCCTTATTTTTATTTTCTTTGTTAAACCTTATGGTTGTATTAAGGACTTTTGACATTAGGACTTTTACCGAGGACAGGGCTTACTTGGCAGGGCTGGAGCTAGGGCTGGGTTTAGGCTGTTTATGGGGCTGTATGTAGAGCTAGGGTTGGAGCTTAGGGCTGGTCATGGGGCTGTTTAGGCTATTGGAGCTTAGGCTGGTCTAGGGGGGGCTGTTGTAAAGCTAGGTTATTTGGCTGTTTAGGTGTAGAGCTAGGTTGGAGCTTAGGGCTTCTAGATGAGAGTTTAGTCTTGGGGTGGAGCTAGGTCTTAGGTTATTTCTGCTGGTATTAAGGTCCTTTTGGTTGTAACCCTGGATGTTGCACACGTACAATGTTAGAAATTGTATAAAGATTATTATTGGAGAAAACGTTTCTAATAATGATGTAAAATAGCAGTTGTATTAGGATTAATCATACTTGGGGAATTTGAATGACAGTAAAATTTAATTATAGAACACTTATTTTTATTGTAAATTGCGTACTTATCCTCAGTGAACTATAAAAAATTACTGGCATTCCTAATGAAACAAAACATTTTTATTAAGTTAATTAATCACATTAACAGTTTGAGTTTTCTAAAACGCATATTAAAAACATAGTTTACCTGCATTGAAATAATATCCATTCCGTCCGCTAAGAATGTTGTACGCCTTAATATTTTTAAAGAAACTTAATGCTTAGATGTTAACTGTAATTAAAAATCTGTAAATAAATAAAGGGTTAACACCACACTTACCAGCTCTGTAACGTTTTTAAGGCACTGAGTGATAGTCACCGCTTTGTGTTATGTCAAACTAAAGAACAACTTTCTAGATTGTGTAAAACCACCTATAATTAGAGTGTAAAATATACAAATAATCTCATTGTCTTTATTGCACTTACAGCAACATGCATTTACCTTTCCTTAAAATAAAATTGTTTTGAAAATATTCGTATACGGACACACAAATTGTTTTTATAAAAACCATATTAAGTTTGGAATGTTTTAAAATATGTAGTAAGAAATCACTGTTCACGTTTACTTTAATTTACCGTGTAATTATATAATTTATTTAATTTAATAGTCTAAAACCAAGTTAATATAATTTCTTTTAAAAACGTTAAATAATAAATTTTATATAATACGATTTTAAAAACACATGCCGAATTAAAAGAAAAAACAGTAGGTATTACGCAATTCTTAATTAAAAAGTAAGGTACTAAATATATTTTATTTATCAGAATAGAATGACTGGATAACAGGCATTAAACAATATTTTAATTATCTCATCATTTAGAATTAAACATGTAGTGAAAACTTATTTACAAAATCAATCATTGATAAACTATTTAATCTAAAATACAGAAACACTAAGACATAAAATCCACACATCCGAATGATAATCCTGCAGAATTTTTTATTGTATGAAACATCGGAATTCTTCTCTAGGAAATGTAAATGATATCCTTGCGGTGCTCGTCCAAAGGAATCAAAATACTCGCCATAACCATTCTCGTCAATGTAGATAGCGGTCCAATGCTGACCTGGCTTGTTTGCAGGATCTGTGTTTACGATAATTGCACACGGTCGAGGTGCGTGTTTCGGTAATTGATTAGAAGCACATACAAGCCGAAACACATTCTTCTTGTGGCTGGTGATCGATTTCAAGCATCTCAACACTTGTACCGCATACATCTTTGGAATTGGTGTGTGTCCAGTCTTGTAGTAGTAATGCGTTTTCCAGTGCACACATAGGATCAGTGATGTTATGACTTAAACAGCTATATGCTTTTGCTTCCTTTTCAACTGTTTAATCGACGGGCAACCACTCTCCTCCAGGTTTACTATTGGTTTGTTAAGAAACCTTAAAACTGTTGTTTTCACTACCCTTAACGTGAATCTTGTTAAATGGGCGCAACACTCTCAACAGCTCCTCACGGAAATTGTTGTAATGTACATGACCCACCACCATTTCAAGCCATGATAATTATCTTCCATAAATTTTATCTGTCGGACATGGATCCTGATATAAAGTAGCCTCGCGGTGGTTTTATCAGCATCAACGATAAACGACCCTGATCTGTAACCACGGCAATTTCTTTCGGTATGAATTCGTTGTTAACACCGCAAACCCTTGCATGTCCAAGTATGCGTCCATCTTCTATCAGCTGCTGCTCTACACTGAAGCTTGCAGGTTAGAGCTACCACTTTTAACAGCTAAAATCCACAACGACATTCCGATGTTTATCGATCTCGATCACATTATCGAATTCTGCATACACCAAGCAGTTAACGGTTACGGTGAGCGCTTCTTCAAACCCGACTTCCAGCCGAAGGGAGCCGTTTCTAACTAAATTCCAGTGTGGCTAGCGTTTGCAGACAAGTCAGGTGTTAGGTCAAAGGCCATTAAACAGTACCCGTTGGGATAATCACTTCTTGATATATCGTTACCTTCATTCAAAAATGAATACCCGTACCAGAGAATAAGGTGTGGTACGCTCTACGTATAAACCATTAGCTGTAAAGTCCGGTTGTAAGGCCTTCGAAGGAATTTGTTGTCCGTCAATATATAATGACATGTAGTTAATATTGCAGTGATGAAAATTGAACGGGTTTGAGGGGTAGTCACCGTTGAAGGCTTTATTTGCTACAAAGCCTACGATGCATCGTTTAGGTAACTGACCCAGGAAAACATTATCCAATGATTTTCGCTGTATGCCTGCAGGTATAGTTAACACTTTTACGTCGGTCCTTGTAACAGGATATTTTGCGGCTGTTGTTTCTAAAGCTTTAGCGTGTGCAATTAGAATAGTTGGATTGATTCGCATACGTCTCACCAATAAACTAGCGTCTATAATTCGCGTCTTGTAATTTGAAGCGTGTCCGCCATTAGACTAAAGGTATCTCTTGATCGTACAAATTTAGTCTTTAACTCAACACCACTTATGAGAAATTTCTTGATTAAATAAATCCGAGTGCACGTGACCAATCATCTCTATCTGTTTACCGGTAGCCGCAAGTGCTTGACGTTTCGAGAAACCGTTATTAGCGTTTCCCAACGTATTCATCTGTCCAGCTGTATCATTGTGCCATAAGGTACATCCTAGATGTGAACTCTTGGCCTCCTTTCCATAATTTAGCAGCGTCTCGATATATGAACGGTAGGCGTAGGTGTTGTTTGGTTGTGACACCATCTTCTGATTTAAGTAAACCTCCACCTGTGAGAAAAGCGAATGCATCCAATTGTTTACCGGTGCTACAACATCAGCGTCTGTAAGTGCTGTATCATCATGCTTTAGAACTTTAGCTGTAATGTACAGCATAGTCTGGCTTAAATCTATATAATCATTTCCATTTCCGGGGACTACAAATTCTATTGGGGCGTCATCACTCAGAGCTGATAAGGGCTTGTAAAATATCCATTCACCACTCGATACTTGTCTGCGTCGCTGGTAAAGCGAACAAATCCAATTCGGACTTGACGCATTCACACGATTGTGCATGTAGAAAAGCCATTATCTTGAAAATATATCGTCGTAAGCAGGCTTCTTCTTAGCAGCCTCTCAGTTGAGACTGATTATTATCAGCCAGACGTACTCTTTATAACCCGACCTCCATCATTTTATCGATTTTCTCGTCGGCTTTACGCTTAAGGTTTCTACCTGCCTCGTGAAATCTTTCTTGAAACGAATCCTTAATAGGTCGATCCTCTATGACGTCACCAAGAATATTAGCACCTGTCCTAAGAGCTTCTTTACCAATAGCCTTTGCGCCAGACTTAAATAACGGTATTATACTTCTAAATATACCCCTAACCAGCTCCTATCCCATGACCGCGTTGATAGGGCACCTCTGTAAATAGAGCCGATACCGTTACCGGCCTGATTCATGTAATATTGCTGGTAAGGGCAAACCATTATTGTACTTTCTTAAAGTGTAGCTTCAGGCACGACGTTCCAAACTCAAATGGCATTGCAGCACCTGTATCTGTTTTATATTAATTTCGATGTTTTCAAATTCACGCGTCATTACCGGTATGTAGTGTGCAGGCGAGAAAACCACATCTTTATGACCCCATAAGCATAGTTTTCTGAAGTAATATTTATTATACGCATAAGCGGAGATAAAACATCACCCACAACTTGCGGTTCAACGATATCGCAATAAACAAACATCTGAGTTGGTAAGCCTATCCATATGCTAGCGGGGTGAGGGGGTATCGCTTCCATAGCTATGTTCTGATACGGTCGATAACCCAATTGTAAGGCTAGACGTTGTGAGAATCCGAATAGCGAGAGCCGAGTTTTTAATTTCGTAGTGACGCGTTTAGTTAGATTATGATACTCGATTGTTAGCAATTTACTTATTAGTACATGGTCATTTAGCTCGCTGATAATTTCTTCTATGCTGGCGTAATTTCCCGAAGCGAATCGTATCACGTACCAGCCATCTTCAATATAAATGGTCTTCTCGTTGTCGAGTTGAAAATATTCTGCGGCCTTTTTTAATATCGCTTCTAACATGTTCTCGTCGTCAGGTGGCTCTGTTCTATAATAAATTAAATTATCTGTTGCACTTACAGCGGCAAAAGAACATGGGTACTGAATTTCCGATATCCCTACAACCCACGAGCCCGTTAATCTTATTCGTTTTGGCAGTTGCGTAATAAAACTTGACGTCATATTACCTGGAAAATACGTCATAGAGCTATTACTCAATAAGGTAAGATAAAACTCCATTTTTATATATCTCTCAGCTGCAAGCTAACACCCAGTTATTAAATTTGTCACTGTATCCACGCCACTTGACTAGGTATTGTTTATTCACGACCCTTCTCTGCTAGAACCTTATCGACTTTGAATAGAGTATCTTCATCAACCGTAACAACTTGCAATTCTTCTTCGTAAAAGGTGCCCTCAACAGGATCGTTATTAAGATCGATTATTCTATAAACTGGTGGTCTTCTTTTATCACCGTACTAATTGTAAAAACTTCCTCGCTCCAATTCGTTTCATATCCCTTCTCAAAGGTGTACTTACTTCTGGCGATTCTGACATGCACCGACTTTATATTTAGGATGGCATACTGGACCTAAACCTCTCCGTACAGGTTATTCCACACTTCCAAAATGTTTTTATCGTTTACGGCCATCTTTATACTTGAATGAGGACTATTGTTGTAGGCAGTCACAAGTCTTTCGAGCACATCAATATATCTGTAGGAATTTTTGTAAGTGAAATAACGCCACATCTTTGTTTTCAATGTTTTATTAAATCTTTCAACTACAGATGCTTTTACATCAGGGTTATTTGTTACATAGAAATTGATATTTTGTTTCTTGAAAAGTTTCCTGCTGCCACAAACTCTTTACCTTTATCCGTCTGTAGATTTGAGTATTGTCGCAATCCTTAAGAATATCCGCGAATGCTTCAATTACAGATGAGGCTGTCTTCGTTTTAAGTCCTCTCGCCCATGCCCTCTTGCTAAATACATCAATTACCGTTAGTATGTAGTTGTATCCGCTATTGTGTTTACTTAAAGTCCGCATATCACAAAGATCCGCCTGCCACAATTCGTAGAGGTTACTACATATATTTATTTCGTGGAAACTTTTTCTGACCGGTTTATGTACTGTATAAGCTTCCTGTGCCTGCAGCCAGTTTTTACTTCACCATATCTACCCTTTACAGCATTAGTTAAAGGTGTTATACCAGCGAACCCTGCTGGGTGGAGGGATCATAGTATACAGCATCCATGTTATGAACGCCACGAATCCCAATCTAGTGAAAGTCCCTTCTTCTTCTTTGAGAGATTCTTCTTGGTGTTTCCCGCGTTTCACTATCAGCATCGTAATTCTCACCTATAGTTGTGAGGGTCCGTTCAGCACTGGGCGATGCAGAAACATCATACCTTTGCGTATCTCCGATAAACGCTCGAGGTATATTTATCTCTTTAATGTACGTCGCAAACTGACGCCAACCGCTCGGATTTGTGGTTTTCGTTTTCTTAACGTCTCGTGAACCAGATCGATAATGTTGAATGTGGTATGATCTCGCCTTTTATTGTGACAGTGCCCCTTTATCCCAAAAACCTCGCTGTTCGTATTCAGTATATGTAACAAATTCGCGCCTTTTCTTTATATGAAGGCGGAAGCGTTGATACTATCTCGTCGTCTGTCAGACCTTTGCGTTGCGGTAAATCTCTAATATCATCAGCAGCAGCGTCACCGCTAATTGTTATACTGGTGGGCTGACGTAACTGATTGGAAAAGTGTAGATACCTTTGAAGAACTTGGTTGTACTGCTGCCATTTGTCATGATCGGCATTTTAGTTTTTAAAACTTTATCCATATCGTTACCCAGCTGCGTTAAAATGTTGTTTTTGTAACATCTGGTGTCTGTAAGCGCTGTATAAAGTCCATCGGTAGAATAATCATCTTCTTCACAATGTGGTCCATGGTTATTGAAACAGATTACCCAGAATTCCGCCGAGTAATGGTCCTAACAGCAGTGGTAGAAATGCATCACCTTTCTGTACAAGAAACTGTTTCTTCTTTTTATAGATTCGCCTCTGTGCCAGGCGTCTTAAAGGTGCTTATGTTAGAGAGTCGCTGCTTCTGATCAACTGACAGAGGTACACGACCTTTTAAAATGTTATGTGCACACTGCAAATACACTCTACCCACTATCCAAACACTTCAATAAAGCGTCACGTTGACTTTTACTTAATCTGGCTAATGCATGTAGGATATCAGTGTTCTCTTAAAACGTCAACCATCATATATGATGTAATCTTTATGACTGTGAGGCTTAAACCCTTTTTCGCTATATATACATGGCAAAATACCTGAGGCCGAATATGTTTGTTCTATAACGTAGCACATCCGGTGTATTCTGTTTTAAATCGAACAATAAATACCCGTGCGGCTTAGGTAGCATCTTGGTACGCGGCTTCTAAAAATTTTGGATTGTCTGGGAAATTCTTGCTAAATGCTGTATCTGAGCTCTGTCACGTGGGTTCTTAAACAAAATTATGTAATGTGCGTTGAGAGAAATATCGCGCTGTCCACGTCCTGATGAAATATGTTCTGCGTTAAGAAAACACACTTAGATTTCGATGATGACAACCCTTTGTAAAAATATCAACCACGGAGCCGTTAGTTTCGCATTAGATCGTCAATTATTATTAAGACAGGTTTTTCCCCGTCAAACTGTTCCATATCAGGTAAACCCTTTTGAAACTCAACAGAGAGATCTTTGAATAAAGGCTGCCACTCACTGTAAAACCAGATAATTTTTTCAAAAGTTGTATCGCAAGCTGTTTTGATATTTTTAGAAAATCAACGATAAAATACGATTTCCCCATCCCGACGGACCTGCAACTATAGCCGAAAAGGGTGCTTAAACTGACCTTCCATCTTGAATCGCTAAACGATACAACAGATACTCCGCCAAGAGCTTCGTTTAAATAGACAAATGCCTTGGGCTAATAGTGTTGAAGGAGATAAGCGAGAGAATCGGGAGAGAGAGAGAGAGAGAGAGAGAGAGAGAGAGAGAGAGAGAGAGAGAGAGAGAGAGAGAGAGAGAGAGGGAAGAAGAGAGAGAGAGAGAGAGAGAGAGAGGACAGAGAAAAGAAGAAAAGAAAGCAAGAAGAAAAGGAGAAAGAAGAAGGTGTCTTAAAATATAATTTAAAAAGACAATTCCTCATTACAACCAAGGTCTTAATACCATCAAAATAACCAAGATACCTATATAAAAACCCCTCTAAGACTTATCCTTAGACCAGCCCTAAGTTCCAGCCCTAGCTCTACATCCCCACCCCTAAAATACAAGCCAAGACCAGGATCAGCCCCTCACGTTAGCAAAAAGTCCTGGCTGTCAAAAGGTCCTTAATACAGCCATAAGGTTTAACCCCAAAAGAAATAATAAAATAAGGATAATACGGTCCTTCATGTAAGCGAGTAAAAATAATTAGGGTTGAAAACACGGTCTCACACGTGGATGTGCAAAAATAGGGTGAAAATCCGGTCTACACGTGGATGTGCAAAAATAGGGTGAAAATCCGGTCTCACACGTGGATGTATAAAAATAAGGGTGGAAAATGCGCTCTCACATGAGGGTATATAAAATAAGGGTGGAAAATCCGACCTCACACGTGGATGTGCAAAATAGGGTGGAAAATACGTCCACACGTAAGCGTGTAAAAATAAGGGGGAAAAACCGGCCCCCACGTGGACGGGCTTGTGACGTCAAAATCCAAGATGGGGCGGAAGGTGTCGGTCTTCTACTCATTATGTTTAAATAAACTTACTAAACTAAATAAAACTTTAAATCATAACAAACATCCCTATACTTCAATGTAATGTGCTGTCGATTGTACTCATATTAACATTATATTAAAAATATTTAAATTTACAAACATCTCAATGTTTATTAACCATTCTTATCTAGAATTATTTAATGATATGTACCAAATTGTACAAACTAAAGAAATAATTCACTATGCGACTTACATAGCTACTCGAATGTAATTTGAATAATCTCAACATAATATATATATATATATATATATATATATATATATATATATATATATATATATATATATATATATATATATATATATATATATATATATAAATGCAACTCTGTATGTCCTTATGCATTACTACACCATCCAACCGATCGCCATGAAAGTTTGGAAAGTTTTTGAGTACACTACCGGGAAGGTTTCTGGAATACAAAAATTTAAATGTCGACCCACAGGGCGGGGGGAAGGACATTTCTTCTCAGATCGCAGTAACGCGGGACGGGTAAGCTAGTAAAGTATAAAATTGAATTACTAAAAACCCCATTAATTGCTTCAAATTATGTACCGTCGAAGCAGCAATAAATACACAACTTCCAATAATAGAACACATTTAATTAAATATCAATTAAAATATTGCGGGATGCATTTACAAAATCCCATCTGAATAAATAAATTAAAATATCCTCTATCTTTAGGATACTTTCTCATCTTTAAGTATACTCAACCGATGAGGTTATCAGTGTTAAACTTCAAGATATTCCTCAAAAGATAAAGCTGTCGTTTATGAAAGAAGAAGTTTCATTAGTTGGAATTATAAACTACAAATCACCAGTAATTCCTACTAGAACTCTAATGGGGATGCTATTGGGCATTATACGGCAATATGTCATCGTAAAAATATAGATGAATACAATATGATGACTGCAAGGAATCTGAAATCATGTTAAAAAGAACTATTTACTAAGTCCCCATATAATTATGTATTCCAGCTAGATAAATTTTGTAAAAGTGACTTATGGTGTAAAACCATAGTAATTTACTTATTAATAAATATTGTTTTCAAGTTTTTCCAGTAAGTTTTTACGTGCACCAAATTTTGGATTAAATATCTTGATTGTACGTTCATAAGCGAAGGTTTTCGTATACAATATGTTTTAGCACGTAATTATTTAAGATATGTTTACTTTTGTCAGTGTACCACGCAGTTGACGTCTAAATCCTATATTCGCTTAAGGGACACGCAACAAATTTTACGATAAAATATTTCGATTGTACGTTTATAAAGGAAAGTTTTATATATATATATATATATATATATATATATATATATATATATATATATATATATCGACGTTTATTAAATGAAAAGTATGTACATTCCATTAATGTAAGGTACTATCTGGTAAAACAGCAGTTTTATAATTTTAATCATAATATGATATTATTTTGAAGTTATATTAACTGTTTCTTAAAGCACCTAATTAACGCATAATTATGGTCGTTTTGATTTTTCAGAAATGATGTCTCACATTGGGTTTTTTGAGTGGGGGGTTCCAGCTTAACATTAAGTCAGCACCCCCCAATGTAACTTCAATTTTCTGCTAAACCGACTGAGCACTTAATTTTAAGTTTGGCACTAAATTAGCTTAATTAGCACCTAATTTCAAAATAACTTTTATTAATTTTGCGCTGGTGGGGGGGCTAACTTTATATACGTTATATTTTCATGCTTGCGAATGCCCCTATAACATGAAAATGTCAGAAACAAACAGTGGTTGCTCAGTCTACAACCGAGGCAGAGTACATTGCTTTGGCGTTTGGTGTTCGAGAAGCTTTATGGTTAAAATCGTTTCTACATGAGTTAGGCATAAACTTTTCGCAAGTTATGGTAAAAGTTGACAACCAGTCAACTATTAAGTTGTCTCAAGCTCAGCAACAACATAATCGTACAAAACATATAGACATTAAGGTTCATTTCATTCGAGATGAAATCGAGAAAGGTAACATTTCTATTTGCGATGTGAATTCAAGTGAACAATTAGCAGACATATTAACTAAGCCAGTGACAAGAACCGTCTTAAATTATTGTCTCAATAAAATGAACATTTTGGATTAAGTAGAAATACTCAAATAGGTGGGAGTGTTGAAATAAATGTATTTGAGTCCTTACTAAAGGAACATGCTGTATATTATAAATTTAATATCAGCTGCTGCTTGATTGTTGTGTCTCCGTTTAGCTCATAAGTTTTTCTCTTTCTTAATCTTTTCATTCGAGTAATCCACTAACCTTGTATTCAGTTTCAGTTTCGGTTTTACGCTTGCAATGCAAAGATGTAAAGCCGGTACTCACAGGCGAACTGTAACTGTAACTGCAACCGTTACTGCAACCAAAGTTCGACAATGTGGACGCGTTACAAATCAAGCTCGCGAGGCCACTTCGAACCGCTCGCAGCGAGCCGCCAGTTGTCGGTTTTACCGCGAACACAAAAAGACTCTCAGTTGGTTCGTGGACGTTGAAAAGGTCTGTTCGTGAATGTGTACGTCTACGTCTACGGTGCATCGAACATCAGAAGAAATGGCCGAGTGGAGTGAGGAAAAGTTCTCACTTTAATCGACGATCATTATAAAAATATGCCCATAATATGGGATCCAAAAATAAGGAGTATTATAAAAACATCTAAAACAAGATGCTTGGGCACAAATAGGTGCAGCAATGGCCACAACTGGAGACATCTGCAAGCAAAAAATGATCACTATCCTAGCGTCCTGGAGAAGGGAGAGAGCGAAAGAAAAAAAAAGCCTTGGAACTGGAAAAGGTAATTCAATTATTATTTTACTATTAAGCGAAATGAATATAATAAATTAAAAATTGTAAAACGCAGTTTTACGTGACACGATATCATATTGACATTCTGCATTCAACTTGAGTAAAAAATTGATAAATTCGTGAAAAGTCAGATTTTCAAGTGACACGATCTCATTCTGCGTACAGGTTGAGTGAACAATTGATACATAGACAAATTATAAACTAAATAAAAGCACGTGTGTGTAAACAAGTAATTAATAATACAGAGCATCAGTTTTGTTTTTATTTTCGTGAATACAAAATAAAATACATGTTCAGATGTATATAATCTATTTTAATAAGAAGAAAAACAAATGAACTAAAGTAAATTGTAAGTAAACTACATTTTTGCAGGAGAAAGGAAATATACGAAAGCAAGTGGTTTGTTTACAGTGCTCTTGACTTTTAAAGGATCGAGATGTACCACACAAAGGAATGACTACAAAGGTAATGATTGTTTTAATTTCTCTATGCATATCTGTCTTGCCATGACAATTTTCCTTCATTTATAAAATAGTTTGATAATTCCTCACGATTTTGTTTGAAGCGCTGTGCAGATCTGCGCGGAATCACGGGGATAGTCAGAAATGAAGTCAAATTTTCATCATCTCTCCAGTTTCCGAGAGTTAGCTCCCCAGTTACACTATTTTCAGTATCTGTAGATCCAGGTGGTGTATAAACATTTCTTGAAGTGCTACGTCTCAAAAAATTATGCAAATGTACTGCAGCCATTGAAATCACTTGTGCCTTCTCTGGCTGCAGTAGCATGGGTTTTCTGAATACTCTAAATACCGAAGAAAGTATCCCAAATGCATTTTCCACTACCCTACGCGCTCTTGATAGGCGATAGTTGAAAATTCTTTCTTTAGACCCTTTCGGTGCACTCCTGCATATGGTTTAATAATATTTTCTGTCATAGAAAATGCTGAGTCGGCAAGAAGGAAATACGGAATTGCCTCTTCTCGATTTTGTAATTTCTTAGGCGGAGGTATTCCTAAGGTTTTCTGTTCAATCATTTCATTTAGACTGCAACTATTCATTACGCCTCCATCTGAAATTCTTCCTTGAGCACCAATGTACACATATAAAAGTTATAGTCAGCATCTACTACGGCAAGCAACACAATGCTAAAGTGCGACTTATAATTATAATAATCTGTTCCACTGTTGAATGGACACTGCACTAAAATATGTTTTCCGTCTAATGCTCCAATTGCATGAGGAAAATTCCATAATTTCATGAATTCATTCTCTATTTTCATCCAATCTTCTGGCTTGGTCGGTAGCTGAAAAGACAAGTCAACTTAATATATATTTTTAGGATATAAACAATGAAGTTGACGAAGCAGATCAGAATACGGTAGCTCAAAACACAGAAGGAAACATATCAATACAATACCAGAACCAGCACATAAAAATCAAAACCGGATCAAAAATTACAGATGCTTAAGGAAGCTTTTGGTATATTGAAGTCTGCTGCTGAAAAACCACCACCACCACCTCTACACTTAAATACAGAAAATCCGGAATTGAGGTCATTTTGCGATTTCATTTTCAGAAGATGAAGAATTACAATAAACATACTATAAACTCAGTCCAGCAAGAAATATTGCAGATTATTTTCCGTGCTGACCAGGCAGGATACTGTGGTCATCACAGCAATATGGCAATGTAACTCAAAATTATCAACAAACATCGTACACATCACCATCAACTGTAAACGACCCAAATGAACGCTATAATTATCAACAGAGATCATTCATACCAGTAACTGCATCACATTCAATTGAAAGCTACAACCACCAACAAACATCATTAATACCCCAAGTAACTACAGTTGAAAACTACAATCATCAAGAGATAGCTTCTACATCCTCAATGGGTACAACCACCAGTCGCATCTCCTATTGCCAGCCCAAGTTCACACTCATATGTATCTCCTCTCCATCAAGTGTTTTTCTGACAATATGGAAGATCTTGTATAAAAACTATTATATTATCTTATTACGTCTTACATTACAATAATATGGAATAAATATTTTGTTATTTACTTACCTTTACATTTTCTTTTAGTGCATCGATGATTCCTTCGCATACCTCTGCAACGATTTTACTAATGACTTATAGATATACGAAACAAATACTGCAGACTTGTAAAAGAATCGCCGGTAGCCAAATATCTTAATGTTACTGCTAATCTATCTTGCACTGAAATTGCTTCTCTGCAATTGGTATTTCTTCTTTGAATTCTAGGTCCAAGTAGAGTAATGAGATATTCAAAATCTGTTGGAGTCATTCGCGTGAAATTTTGTAATGGCCACTAATAGTTTGAAACTTTAAAGCAGCAAGTAACGAAGATCCACTTCTTTCTTTGTACATACTATGACGCCACCACCGTCGGGGGCGTTTATAATTTCAATGATTGTGTCAATTAAAATATATGCGCCACTGGCAATCATTTCTTTGGAACCGCCATGTCGTCGCGAGCTTTGAACGAACACTGTGGTTTAGAGATTTGTAAAAGGACGACTCGGCCAAAATACGTTAACGTACACACAAAAGTTGATACAGTAACCGTTGCAGTTACAGTTACAGTTCGCCTATGAGTACCCGCCTTAATATAACGCATTTATATGTTTTGTTGCTTTATTAATTTACGTATCAATTAAATAAACTGTTTTAAACTAATTCCTCTGTGTTTAATTAACGATAATTCAACAGTTAAATAATCCTCAAGATATTTACCTAAAAGTAAACAAAATTCTTTATATTGTGAAACTCACATCAATGATATAGTTAATATTATTACTACCATTTCACTTCGAATGCTAATCCATAGTTGGTGTAATGATGTCAATCGCAAACTGAATGGTAGAGATAATAAAAGACCATATAATGGAAGTGGGAAGTAAAAAGAAGGCACTTAACCCTCTACAAATTTTAAATTTAATGCCTCCGTAGCCCAATGTATCTTTGAAGTAACAATATCTTAACGTATTTCATATACAGTGGTGACATCTGTGTTAAAAATAGAAAATATATTTTAAAATAGAAATAAGGCTGTAGAAAAAATGAATGTTGTTGCTAATAGAAGTTGTTGCTAATAAAATAAAGTTAAGTTGAATAAAAAAAATATATGAAAAAGACATAAAAAGATTCTTTTTTGTGTAATAATTAATTAAACCAATATTAATCAACTAATGAAAGACAATTTAACTAGCGACCTATACTATCGAAGGAAGTCTCTGTCTGTAACCTGGTCCTTCAACAAAAATAAAATTGGTGAAGACAGATTTTTAATTAATACCAACAAGTCTTTCTTAACATAAAATTTGGTACGTTCGAACCGGATCAAAGAAAAATAGAATATTTAATTTTTCAGAATCAAAATAAGTGTAACTGACATTTGTCAAATAATACACGTTAAGTCAAATTCTGAAAATACGAAGGTTCTAATTATTTGCTCCCAGATTACTTACAAAGTATAATTTAAAATAAGTTAAATCTGAAGCGATAAAACAAGAAAATAAATTGAAGAGGATGGTTTTGGAATTTTTAAAGCCAAATAAATTCTAATAAGAAGCAATCTAAAATCATTCCACTAAATTAAAACAAGAAAAATTGGATCAAGAGGAAATCCAAAGGACATCATTCCATTAAACTAAGAATACGAAGGTACAAAAGAATAAACGGAACGAAGTGGTAATTTTTTCATATAAGTACCTAGCAGTAACCTTGTAAATTTGTTTTGAGTTTCTGTATTGTTAATCAATTTAAAATGAAAGATTTAAAGAAACTCAAAGCATCTAAAAAAATAATTAGAAATAATATTTTAAGCTTTGAACAATTTGTAAAAAATTTTATTTCTTCAGATGAAGAAATCAGTAGTATAGAACCATTAATTGTTCGAAAAGAATTACTAATTTCTGAATTTAAGAGTTATCAAGATGTCAATTATGACATTTGTGCACGTAATGAAACTGATGAAGATAATTACGATGAAATTTTAAATATTTATTGTGACACTCTTGTAAAAATCAATGAGTTTGTAAATAGGTTTAACAAAAAGCAAGTCAATTCCTCCTTAGGTGATATGTCAAATGAAGGAGCAAATAGTTCTAACGTAAATATTTGTGATTTAAATCCTTCAGTCAAACTTCCTAATTTAGAAATACCTACTTTTCGGGGAATAACATAACAGAATTTAAAGCGTTTATATCCTTATTTACGGCAATCATTGATAAAATATAAAGTTATCAAAGGTGCAAAAATTATTTTATTTATTAAAATATCTCAAAGGAGATGCAAGAACATTAATAGATAAACTTCCCTTAATTGATGATAGCTATGATAAAGCTTTAAGAATGTTAAATGAACGTTTCGATGACGATTCAATTCTTACTGCTCAATACATTTATTCCTTAATTGATTTGCCTGCAGTTACAAAAGGTAGTTCACAACAATTAAGAGATTTTATTAAACACGCTAAACAATTAATCGGTGCACTTGAAAACTTAAACCAACCTGTTTCTGAGTGGAGTGTCATATTAGCTCACATATTTTTAAGGAAATTGGATAGTAATACAAGGCAAGCATTTCAGTTGGAGAAATGTTCTAAAGAAATACCTTCAATGGATAAGGTTTTAAAATTCATTGAGGACAGAGCTGTAGCTTTTGAAGCGTCAAATATTTTAAATTCAATTGACAGTAACTTTAATGAAAACAAAAGAAAATTCGTGACAAATATTACTACTAATAATAATAATAACTGTAGTTTTGTTCTAAAGGTGGTCATCAAATTTTTCAATGTAGAAAATTCAAATTATTAAAAGTAAAGAGAGAATTAATTTTGTTAAAAATAATGCACTATGTACATTATGTTTAAAAACTCATAGCATACATGAATGCAAATTTACTAATAATTATAAATGTAAGTACTGTTCTGAAGCACATAACAATTTACTACATGATAATGACCAAGTACACCATTCACTACACATGAAGAATCTTTCAATTAACAAACAACTCTTCACACAACGAATACAACAAAAACGTATTATTACCAGTAGTTAAAATTAAAATTTATAATTCTAAAGGTATGCCTTTTATAGTAAACGCTTTACTAGACTCAGCGTCACAAACATCATTTATCACTAAAGAATTGTATGAAAGGTTACATATTGATGCTTTCAAAAATGATGTAAATATTGTTGGAATTGGTAAAATTAAAACTACGTCCAATTCGTCTGTTAAAGTGAAATTGTTTTCTTGTGTTATGAATTTTAGCATTAATGTTACTTGTGTAATTATTCCTACAATTACTAATAAGCTACCGACATTTTATTTTAACAAGCAAGATATAAAATTGCCTGACAAATTGCCATTAGGCGATCCAAATTTTAACATACCTGATAAAATTTCAATACTGTTAGTGCTGAAATTTTTGCATCTGTAATGCAAACAGGTTTTCTACAAATACCAAATAGTGAAGGTAAATTAATAAACACTAAGTTTGGTTATGTAGTAATAGGTAATATACAGGATTTGAATAGCAATAAAGAAACTTCATCAATTCTTTCATTTTCTTCAATGGTTTCTTCCTGTAACAGTACCTATAAATTAGAAAAACTAATGAGTAATTTTGGCAAACTGAAAAGGTTCCAGAATTATTTTATGAGCGAACATCAGAAAATGATTATTGTGAAGAAGTATTTAATAAATCTTTAATTCTTGTAAATAATCGTTTTCAAGTAGATCTTCCGCTAAAACAAGACATTACTAAAATTCACCTTGGTAATTCATATTTAAAGGCGTCCAATAGATTTTTTTTATTGGAAAAACGGTTGCATCAAGATGAATTACTTTTTAGAATACAAAAATTTATAAATGACTACTTAGAATCAGGTGATGCAAAATTGTTGATTTCAATATATATAAACACAGATTGGATTCTAGTGCTTATTTTTAGCTCATCATCCAGTTATCAAAAATGATAAAGGACAACAAAAATACGAGTAGTTTTGATGGTGGGTTAAAAACAGATCTTAAGCGATCTTTAAATGACGTATTACTAAACGGTCCAGTTATCCAAAAGACCTTTTGACATTTTAATATCGTTCAGAATGTACAAGTACGTAATGATAACTGACATTAAACAAATGTATAGAAAAATCCTTATTAATGATAAACAAAAATGTTTACAGAATATCCTTTGGAGAGAGGACAAGGATAGTGAATTGCAATGTTTACAACTTCAAACAGTTACTTGGGGTTTAAAATCATCAGCTTATATAGCAGTGAGATGTTTAATTGAGTTAGCTAAAATATATGAAAGCCAATATCCATTAGCCTCAAATGCTATAATAAATAATTCTTATGTCGATGACATTCTTTGTGGTTCTAACAATTTAGATGAAGCTAAACTGCTTCAGTCACAACTAATAGAATTGCTTAGACTAGGTAATTTTCAATTGCACAAATGGATTTCAAACCATGATTCACTTTTAGTAAATATTCCCAACGAAAGCAGATACTTTGAGGAAATTAATTTACAACGTGAAAATGAAAATTACATAAAAACCTTGGGATTAACTTACGATGTCTTGAAGGATTCTTACATAATAAAGTGCCCTACAAATGTTAATATGAACGAATTTTTACAAAACGCAAGGTTCTTAGTTTTATTGCAAAATGTTTGATCCTATGGGGTTTTTGGGTCCTGTTATAACTAGAGCAAAGGTAATTATGCAGAAAATTTGGATAGCTAAAATTTCGTGGGACGAAAATTGCCATCTGAGCTAAATGAAATGTGGGTAGAATTTGTTAAAATTCTAAATAAAATGCCACCTATTGAGATTAAGCGTGATTTTAATTTTAGCGTTACAAAATCCATAGAATTGTTAGGGTTTTGTGATGCCTCTAACATTGCGTATGGTTGCTCCATTTATTCTAAGGTAACTACTTATGATGGTAAAGTTTCAACTAAGCTAATTTGCTCAAAATCCAGAATTTCCCCTTTGAATGAAAAACTTACAATTCCAAGAGCTGAACTAAACAGTGCTTTGCTCCTATCAAAGCTAATGAAAAAAATTGTTTCATTATTCTCAACATATACTTTAAATATTTTCTTATTTACAGATTCAAAGGTAGTTTTATGTTGGCTTAAATCGTCTATATTTAAGTTGAACACTTATGTAGCTAATAGGGTTTCAAAGATTCTTGAGTTAAGTAGACCATTTAAATGGAATTATATTGAACTCATTTAAACCCAAGTGATTTGATTTCACGAGGAATAAAACCTCACTTAATCGTTACAAATGATTTGTGGTGGAATGGTCCAAAATTTTTATTGGACAAAATATTGAATCACATTGTAGTGAAGAAATTTATTTTCCAGAAATAATACCAGAATGTAAAGTTAATGTTTTAATAAATCTGCAAATTGAACCATTAAACATTTTAAGAAAATTTCAAATTTGTTAAAATTGCAACGTATAATTGCATTTGTAATTCGATTTTGCATAACTGCAAAACCCTCTCTCAAGAAATGTTGACCTTTTAGACCCTAATGAACTTAAAAATGCATTAATGATCATTATTCGTGTTGAACAGTCTAGTAAATTTCAGCAAGAAATTGGAAACTTAAAGAATAATGTGCCTATAACTTCTAATTTAAAATATCTGCATCCGTTTTTAGATAACAAAAATATCTTAAGGGTTACTGGCAGATTACAAAATGCCCAAGAAATAAGTTTTTCACAAAATTTCCAATAATTTTACCAAAGAATAGCCTCATTACAGATTTAATAATTAGATACGAACATATACGTTTATTGCATGCAGGTCAAAAACACGTCCTTGCAAGTTTAAATAGGTCTTACTGGTTGATTAGTGGGTCTAGTCAAATTAAGAAGATTATTCATAAATGCGTAACATGTTTTAAACTAAAAGCGAAATGTTCTGAACAACTCATGGGATCGTTGCCGTACGATCGTGTTAATGCTTCAAAACCATTTTTAAAGACAGGAATGGATTTTTTTGGCCCATTTTCTGTAAAACACTCACATTTAAGGAAAAGCGTAGAAACGAAAGCCTACGTTTGCCTTTTGTATGCTTCACAACTAAAGCAGTTCATTTAGAACTTTGTTCTGATTTAACAACTAAAACATTTATAGCGTGTCTAAAAGATTTATTTCGCGAAGAGGAAGACCGGTTGTTTTATACTGCGATAACATGTCCACATTCAAGGGAGCACACCCGAACTTAATAAAATTTTGAAATCTACCATAAGGAAAATCGCGATATAATACAAAATACTTTTTCTCCAGAAGGTATTAAGTTTAAATTTATTCCAAGTTATTCTCCAGTATTTGGAGGGCTATGGGAATCAGGGGTAAAAAGTTCTAAATACCACCTTAAACGTGTTATTGGAGAAAAAAAATTAACATATGAGGAATTTAATACAATAATTATTCAAGTAGAAGGTATTTTAAATTCCCGTCCAATTACTCCACTATCACAAGATGTCAACGATCTTAGTTATTTAACTCCGGGTCATTTTTTATTGGGTGATAATGTAAATTATATTCCAGAAAGTGATATAACCATGTTACCCTCAAATAGATTAAAATCTTGGCGTATATGTACTCAAGTACAACAAAATTTTTGGAAGGCTTGGCACAAAGATTATTTAAATCAACTTCAAAACAGGTTTAAGTGGTACAAAAATCATTCTAATTTAAAAAAAGGTATGCTTGTATTTGATAAAAATGAAATTAAACCATCTCAAAAATGTCCATTAACCAGAATTGTTAAGGTATGTCACAAAACTTGCTGTATTGCCGTTTAACGATGAAAATACAGATTAGTTTCATTACGTTCCAAATTACAATAGTTTAATTATTTGTTTTTAAGTTTTATTTTGTTAATCGGCTGTTCAAAAAAGGTATACTTAGTAACAGCAACTGTAAAATTAGTTTAATATAACATCATGTGATTTTAACACACTCCTGAAATAAATGTTAAATTACTAAAGATTTTCTTGTTTGCCCTCAGGAGTATGTTAAAAATAGAAAATATATTTTAAAATAGAAATAAGGCTGTAGAAAAAATGAATGTTGTTGCTAATAGAAGTTGTTAATAAAATAAAGTTAAGTTGAATAAAAAATATATGAAAAGACATAAAAGATTCTTTTTGTGTAATAATTAATTAAACCAATATTAATCAACTAATGAAAGACAATTTAACTAGCGACCTATACTATCGAAGGAAGTCTCTGTCTGTAACCTGGTCCTTCAACAAAATAAAATTGGTGAAGACAGATTTTTAATTAATACCAACAAGTCTTTCTTAACAATCTGTACATCGTATAAGGAATTACGCGCCAAAACTTTGAATGGCGGCTAACTGTTGACATGCGGTGTGAATAGTATATTTTACAACCGTATTTTTGCCTTTTGTGATTAAAATAGCATAAACAAACATTTATTTACTGTTATATGAAGCAATTACTGTTATAATAACGAAGAATTTTTGATACAATTTTAAATTTTCAAAGGTTACCACTAAATTCAGGTATGTTACTTTAATGATACACTGGGCTATATTCAGTTTTGAATATGGATGTTCGTAAATTTTACGGCCTAAATAGAAAAAAAAGTGGTTCCGAAATTTTCAGTAAAGTAGTGGATTATGGAGAATTGTCTGATGAATCATTGATGAGTGACAGCGGCGAAGAAGATGATTTAGTAAGCGAATTTTCAGTTCAAATTTCATTTCTCGATGAACAAAAACCAAGTTGCTCACGAAATAATGAATTGGATGGTACAGATAAGGAATGTGCTAGTGGTGAAGAAGGGAGTGACTATGAATTTGATGATGAGGACGTAAGCAGTGGAGAAGAAGGTAACGACAACGGCCAAAATATAAACAAACAGTCAAGTAATAAAATAAAAAGTATGAGAGCTATTTCAAAAAATAAAAATAGGAAAAGTGATCCCATAAAAAAGGATAAAAAGGAAACAAAAATAAAGAAAAAATCGAAATTAGATCGGAAACTGGTAGGGACCAAAATTATACGACCTATTGAAGCATGGAAAGAACAGTTACCTAATGACGGCCTACTGGACCAACACAAACCAGACCTTTCATTGAGATATTTTCGAAAACTTTATTAGAACATATTGTTGAACAGAGCAACTTGCCAAATCGATCCCAACAAACCACTCTTTTTGACTAAAAATGTACTAGAACAATTTATGGGTATCACTTTTATCATGTCAATATACGGTCTCCCAGGAACCAAAATGTTCTGGAAAGCAGAAACCAAGGTTACTAAAATAGTGGATACGATGTCCAGAAATCGATAGGAGCAGATAAAATCAAAGCTTCATTTTAATGACAACAAACACCACTGACAAGTTTTTCAAAGTTCGTCCTTTGATAAATAAACTAATTGAAAAATTCAACAAAATTCCTATGATTGAAAAAATTTGTGTGGATGAGCAAATAAATCCATTCAAGGAAGGCATTCCTTGAAACAATATTTGAAAAAGAAGCCGAAAAAGTGGGGCTATAAAGCATTCGTTTTATGTGGATCAGATGGTGGAAATGTTGTTATCCGGCTTACAAACATTGTTCCTAGAAACCAATACTTCAAAATTTACTATGATAACTGGTTCAATAGTCCAAAACTGTAAGTAGAGCTATTCAAACTAGGTATACTGAGCCTGGGAACAGTCACACTGGATCGTTTGGAAGGGTGTACCTTTTCTGTAGATAAAGTAATGTCGAAAAAGGGGAGAGGTACTATGGAAGAACGAAAAGCAAAAAAAGAAGATGTTGACATCATTGCAATAAAGTGGTATGACAATAAGCCCGTTCACTTACTAAGCACATTCGTCGGAACTAATCCGGTCACTATAGTAAAGAGGTGGGATAAGAAAGCGAATTTCAAAATTGAAGTTTCATGTCCAAATGCGGTTGTTCAATACAGTCAGTTTATGGGAGGGGTTGATCTAATAGATTCCTTAATTGCTCCTTTACCGACGTGACTGCAAACGGAGTAATATTAGCAAGCATCAAATGAGTCTGTTGCAATTTAAAACTGATTTAGCTCACACCTTGTGCACGATAGGAAAGGATGTAATTGATCACCGAAAAGAGGACGTCCTACTGGCCAAGTATTCAGCAGGAGATTGAAATAAGAAACGCAAAGGCAAGATAGCTGAAATGCCCACCGAAGACACTAGAAGAGACAAAACTGCATATTGGCCTACTTTTAGTGAGAAGAGGGGAAGATGTAAGAATCCAGGATGCCATGGAATTCCTAAAGTGGTTTGCTCTAAGTGTAAGCAATATTTATGCTTCACACCAACATCCAACTGCTCTATGCAGTTTCACACCCAGTGACGACCAGTGTTGCTTCCAAGTAACGTACCCTAAACTATATTAAGGGATGACTTTTTTTTATTTCATTATAAGATACTTACGTTAATAAACAATATTAGAACGATGTAACGGTACATTATTTTTTATTTAAACTTTTATAAAATCGGGCCATAGAGGGTTAAGATATTCACCAAACGAAAAAAATATGTTTAATAAAAGTGTTCGATGTTTAATTTATTTTAGTTGGTATACTCCAGATTTATTTAATAGGATGTTCCCCATCTTATATGAAACTTACATAGTTGTCTATTAAAATTAAAATAATTATCAGTATTACAATTAAATGTTTTTATATATTTCCTTACAAGGACAATCAGTTTCACAAAATTAATCCCATGGCATTGTTGGAGATTAATTTGATGAAACTGATTGTTCCTTAACAAAATTAAAAACATTTAATTGTAAAACTGATAATATAAGTAGGTATTCCAAATTTATGACTTCTTAGTATATTTAAAATTCCCCGCTTTGCCGCCATTACTAACATCGTTTCGCTTGCAAAATGCAGAGGGCAGTATTTTCGTTTTTTTACAATGCCTTTCTGTAAATCATCTACACAGTAGGTAATTTGTGGAATCTAGGTTCTAGAAACTTGTCAAAGTTTCTAGAGTTAAATCAACATCGGAAGACACCAAGCTGCGCAAAAAAGTGACGTCAGAGTGCAAAGCTCAACAAAAAATATACGTTTGAAAAAATAAAAGTTTAGGTTATGTTCCTTCGGGTTTGTTGTCCAAGAATACAATTTTAGATGTAAAATTTTGAAATAATCATAAAGTAAAATCATATTTTATTGTCATAGTTACAAAATCTAGTTTTTTTAAAATACATTTGCCAATAACAATTAATCTCCTGATTTTTGGCCAGATTTAAATATTAGCAGAGCATTATTTATAAAGCCTATTTCACCATCTAAAATAATGATAAATAGCAACATATTTACGTTATAAAATTAAATAAACATACCAGCATGTACGATTATAAGGCGATTTCCTTTTCCAATAGGAGATTTAAGACCTGCGTTTGGCCCATCTGTCCACGAATATGGTGTCGTATGAGACGAATGTATGTATGTTTCATCCAAAATTTACATAACAATATGCAGTAGTATGTATAGCTTATGATCTTTAAAACTAACCTGTGTATATAATTGGTCGTCCTGTTTTCCGATAATTAGTGATCGAACGTATATATGCACAACGCAAAGAACATATTTCATGTCGTTTTTAGTATAATCTTACGATGATCAGATGTTTTTTTCCACCTACATAAAACCCAAGATAAGATATGATTAAGAGTTAAGACGGGCACTTCTGAAACTTCAACGTCTAGATGGCACCACAAGTAAAATTTTCAAAATGATAATCGCCTTTGTAAATGTTGTATTTACTACTGCAATGTATTATTATAAGAGAGTATTTTCTTGTACTCCAGATGAAGTAGTTTGAGACCATAATATTCAATAATTAATGAGAAATTGTGATTTGTTTACCCACCTATATTGCATGAAATATTGGCCTTATACAATAACGATTGCTTTAAAAATAGCTGTCATTCGGAGCGGAGCCGTATATTCAACAAGTACAGTAAAATTTGCGCCTTTCCTTTGTAGTTTTTAAATGTATCATTTTGAAAATTCACATACACTGTACACGCTTGTATTACTGCCAGCTGTTTACAGTTTTATAATAGGTATAGTAATGAAAATGTAGCACCTATATAAAAGAGGGCACTACTATATTTTTAATTCGTTGAACATGCAACCAGCTCGATCTTGAATATGTTAAAAAAAATGCATGTCTAATTTGCGTTTAGTTTTCACGAAATGGTCAACTATAGTGAACTGCAATTTATATTTTTTATTATCTTATCATAATATTATCTCTGTAATTGTATATGGTCTCGTCAGCAGCGACCCCATGATATTGACTTATAAGGAATACGAATAAATTTGTATTCCTGAATCAAATTAAAATGATTTATTTCCTTACTTCTTTAATTTCAAATTACGTTAGGTAAAAATTCGTAATCCATTATTCTGGAATACAGAAATTGCATATTTACGTGTTTTTAATTTTAGAGCTTACATTATTTCACATCACATCCATCGTAGATTACCACCGAAATTTAGATTCTGAACCTGTCTTATATTTATTACCAGAATGTTGAACATCTGATTCACAATCAGTGTTGGGAAACTTCCATTTCTTTGGAAGATATAGATCCAAGATCCATATATGAAAAGGGATCTAGACAAAGATCCAAGCTCCTTGAAATGGGATCTAGATCGTTTATAAAGATCCGACGTTCTTAAAATTACGTGAAGATATATTTTTTTTTTATTCGTGTCAGTAGGAGAAACAATATTTTATGAACCAATCCATTACAACGGAACAGTTTATTTCGACTCGGCCACTTCGACGATCCGACTTCGTCACCGCCGCTTCGACGCGAGATCATCTCGACGCGAGATCATCTCGACGCGAACTTAATACTGCCTTTACAGTACGTTCAAACTAAAAATAACGTATGAAAATGCAAACTTTCACCATTATTACACATTATAAAATTACTTACCTTTTGGGTTTAAGTGGTGTATTTTTAATTTATATTTTATGTCAATTTAAACGTTTCGATAACAATTACAAAATTATCTTTGTCAGTAAATGTTAAAATCTGAGACAAGGAACTTTCCTTGTCTAAGGTTAAAATCTTTAAGAAATTACTTGGGATGTTATAACAAATTTATGAAATACAAAAATTTGAAAACATAAACCTAATCCTGGTATAAATAACAGTTTGATAAATGTATTTGTTACATCTCAAATAATTTCTTATACTTGGTATATTCGTAATCCTCATTCACAGTATCTGTCAATCAACGAGTCTATAAACAAACAAAAAATTGTTACTGATACTGTTGTCTCATTAGTTTTTTTATGAACGCATACGTTCAAAACTAAATATGTATTTAAAAAGTATTATTAACTTTATTAGGTACATAAATAAAAATTTACCTCTAGGTAAACTTTTCATGTATGTAAAATTAATAATACTGCTTTTCTGTGAATAATTGAATATAAAGTTTAAAATAAAAAGATCTAATAAAAATTTTCTGTATAATCATGTACCTATGTATCAATTTACAACAGACATCTAACAGGAAGATGACTCACATAAATGTACAGACCACTGGCCGTGATAAGTAAAATTTGAAGTTGTTGCTAATCACAATATGTTCAGAATTTCGCGACTTAGTGAGACGATTGTAATGTGTTTGTCTGAAATAAAAGTAAGTACAAACGTTATTCAAATCTCATTTTAAGAAAGTACTGACTTATTCAGTGAATATATACATCTACCACATCAATTGGTATTAATTTGCTATTCATTCGTATTAATCATCGTTCAATTTTTTATTTGTTGCCTTTTTCGCCTTATTTGCTTCATATTTTTAATTGCGTCTAAGATGAACGGAGGGTCTACACATTTTTATTTTTGACAAATTATCATTTACGATTTCTGGCGCTATGCACTCTTTGTAAAATTGCGTTAATTTTGGCAACATTACATCCCTCCAAAGGTCTTCATCTCTTATAATTTCTTCCACAAAGATGTCAATGTTATCATTGACATATACAAGAAAATAACACTTTTGTTTTTGGCATATATTAAGTTGTCCTTGAATCTGAAACATGTTGTGATTAGTGAAATCAGGAAACCAAGTTTTGGTTTCACCTGGTAATATGGATGTTTTCTTTTAAGTGAAATTTCTCCCTGTTCTGTTTTTTGCAAACATGTTTTTTGTTAATATCTAGTGCCTCACTTAAACTATTAACTCCTAACTTAGAGCATGCATAAAAGACTTTACTTCTACAAGAGCATCATCATTGACAAGTCCTAAAACGAAACACATATTCCAAATAAACGCAAGTGTCACCTTTATATCAATTTCAATAAGTAGAAATTATTTGTGCATTTTTAACTACTTGACTACATTAAAATTGTAATTTATTATGGAACATACAGTACCATCAGGTGATGCCGCTAGGAAACCATTTTCCAAATCGATGCAAAGTCCACTTTTTGTACTTTTAGGTCAGTCCTTAACTCAAATAAAGATATGGCCACTGCTTCCTTAGAAAGTCCATATTCCAAAGATAAGGAAAATACATTACTTTTTGATAAGCATGTCTTAACAATGCCGTGACATGGAGTATGGGGCCTTCGGTTTATTACTCGTCCAAAAGTGATGCAGTTAACCTTTTTCGCGCTCACTTTCATATATTCTGTTACCAAATTGACCAATGGATTCTAACGCAATAGCACGTCGTTCTTCTGCGGTTACCTACAGGCACATTTCTATAGTCAGGGTATAAGTGGATATTTGGCATACCTGTAGGTCATTTAATATTTTTTTTTACCTCCACTATTACTATTTGGTCATCCATGACTGGTTCTTCTGCATGCTTACCATAGTGCCTGTCTGGCTGAAGTGAATTATTGATATTCTTGCGTATCTTTGGACTTTCATAAAGTCGTCGCTTAACTTTACTTGTCCATTTTACAGTTTGCTCATGAACAAACTTCTTAAAGTATTTTCCCGGACTTTTCTGGAATATTGTTCTCCATGCGGAGATGGACCAGTTATGGGCATTATTATAGCGTAGCCCCGCAAGGTAAACTCTGGTATTATAAGAGTTCCTTTGAATAAGATTTACTCTTTTGCCCATGTTAAACCGGGCTATTATATTCATAAGCCTTTCTGCAGCATTGTTGTTTTTATTTTCTATTAAAAGGTGAGCTTTTTTAGCTAACAAGTTAACACTTCCTAAAACATCTTTAACTAAACTGTAAATATTACTTAAAAATGAAAAGTACCTTTGATGTGGTTATAAATGGAGGTGGTCTTGAGCTGAGGGATTTTATTGTGGTTATCATTTCCGACATCATTACAAATTTCATCTCTGCACTTGGAGTGGTCCCCATACACATGATGAAATCCATATTGAAGATCATATTGCAATAGATCGATGTTTTGGCCGTTTTTGCGTGTTCGTATATGGAACACTTAGCTCTTTTCGTCAGTTTCTTGATTTGGGCCAAAGTCAACAGTTTTCTTCCAGCCAAGTTGATACTTGTATCATTTTTATGGCTCGAAGATGTTTGCCATAGTTTTTAGAGCATGGTTGGTACATTCAATTTTTTTACTTCTGCACCATATGGGACCTCCTGCTTTATTTTGGCAAACACGCTTGAGTCCCCGTCAGCAATAAATTTGCAGTAGCGCAATCCATGCATGGTTTCACTTTTACAAAATCCTTCGACTGCCATATTTGCCTCCATGGCTGTTGTGGGACCGTCCCAATTCTTATAGCAGAGGTGGTTTCCAGAGTCGATGCCTTTAGTTTTGCCCTCGCACAAATACTACAGAACTTATTCCGTACTGCAATATACAACAGCTCTCGTGTGTATTGGCCAATTATACCCACCTAAAATTTAAATACTTTATTCCATCATCTTTTGGGAGACTAGCTATTGCGTCTTCAGTTTAATATGGACGCCTGTACACAATCAAAAATTCAGCATTTAATGGGTGTTAACGATAAGGTAACATAGTTTTATCGTATAGGAACGCCAATGTGTTTAGTGATGGCTTGTTGCCACTTGAACCTCCATAACAGGTTTATTATTATGAACTTACCATTCCTGAAAGTGCATTAAAATTGGTACCATACGAGCGTTTGCTCCATGACCCATCTACATATACTGTAATCCAAGGGTACCATCACTACACATATTGCCTTTATCTATTGCATTTATTCTTTCGCGTCTTCCAGCATCTTCAATTTCGTTCCATAGGAAACGCTTCCATCCCTAAAGACACAAGTTGTTTTTGAGTTACCGTATTTCAAGACGTACATAAGTAGCAATGAAAGGTTATGTAGATTATACGTACTAACCTCTGATAAACTATTTTCGATATCAGAAAAAAATTTTGGGAAATTGGAGGTATATCCATGCTGCTTAGAAGTTCACACGTGTGCAAATACGTACTCCCTGATGCCAAAGTCCCCCACACTACTCCAGAATTAATTGTTGGCTTCTCACGATCTTCAGTTTCGAATGAAAATATTTTTTCGCAAGTAAAGCATTTCAAATAAATCAAACTCACTAGACCAGTACCCTTCCGAATTTCTTTGTGTAAATGTACACTCCCCAAGGTGCAAGATTTTAAATGGGATGCTTGAATTGATAAAACCTTTTCTATTACATACCCAAGTTCTACAATTCTATTCCCTGTTATAGCTTCATTAGATATTGAGGATGTGGATGGCTCAGTATCGATTTCATGTTCCATAATCCTTACAATTTCAATTGTGTTAGACAATCATCATATCATTTTGTTAATAAAACTATGACGTAAAAGCGTTATATAAACGTAAAACTACCTTGCATATTCATCTGAATCTATTGTCCCATTTTCTTGGGTCTTTTCTGTGCTGACATTCCTGACAGGTGATTCGTATTTTTTTATGCACCAATTCGAATTCCTTTATATAGTTCAAACGTTATCGTTTACTTGTATCACAATAGTGAAATCTTACCTTCTCATCACATTTTCTAATTCCTCAAAAGACGAAGAACTGTGATAAGTTATCTCGCTTGGTGTGTTGATTTCACGACTATTAGAAGGAATGTTATAGAAATACAAGCTAAACCTATTTTGGTTATTATACCTGATTGATCCTACATTATCACTTTCATTTTCTTTATTCATGCCACTGTTTTAAAAACTGCACATGTTATGTAGTAACCACACATTAGTGCTAAAAAATATCCCGGTAAAACAGAACCTGGTCATGGTCACGTTACGTGACGGCAACGGTATTCCCGAAAAAACTATTAGATGGAGTGTAGTTAAAATTTTAATTTTGTGTAATTTCGTGAGAACGAAATGGGCAGTCATTATATGACCTATGACCTTGTTCCTTGAAAACAAACTTACAACAAAAACCCCTGAAAGTAACACTGAAGTGGTATTGAGACAGTTGCGATAACCTTTTTTTAGCTTTCAAAATAATTAGAAAAACGTATCAAAAATTACCCAATTTTTAGCTAATTTGATTGACCTAGTTTTTCAAAACATAACCGACATCTTTCCAATGACGACTAAAACTGTACCGCTGCAATGGGTACCTGAATGGTAGGGTAGATAAACATGCTGAATTAGGACAGTATAAAAGATAAGGTTGGGAAAGAATAATGCGAAAAAAAAAATACAAACCTTCGCTTGCACCACGATAGTTTTGCTGCTTTTGCCCTTTTAGTTCGTTTGGGTGTATGCGAATGGTTTCCTTTCGGCATTTTGTGAAGTCCAAAAAAGTGTAAGTACCTAGGTGTTTTACAAAAGGCTATAATAAAATGAAGTATACCAATACATAGATGAAAAGACACATAACTTTAAGAGTTCCCACTTCTCGTAATTCGCCATATACAAAAACGGACTTACAAGCAAATCTTTCCTGCATAGTTTTAAATAAGCATTTTTCAAATACCATTATGTTGAATATGAGTTTGACAAGATCTATATAATCGCGATTAAAGTTATTACTATTACAGGTTCAATTCTGTGCCTGTCTGCACTTTGAGTACAATATTATTTATATAGAAAGACCTAAATTATTATGAATTGGATGGGATTTACGTTAATGTTGTAAATATGAGCAATAGATGAATGATTTTTGCATATAATATGAATATTAATTTGATTATTGTCAAAATACGTCCGGAAACCCAATAAATCTGTTACGATTGATTAGTCAATTAACCTCAGTGATGCCAGCCCTGTATTACTACAGTTAATGATATAACCATTAATTTTGTAACCAATGGTATAACATAAAGTAGCAACCCTCATTTGCTTAAATACCTACCTGGAAATTTTTATACAATAGGTACTACCTTTTTCTGAATATAAAGTCAATAAGCACAAATTTTCAAACAATCAAATAACAATAATGTTTTGCACTATAATCAGGAAACAGATTTATACAATTGACCAGTTATATAAATGCTTCAATGACTTTGCAATATAATCATTATTTCTTTGTGCAAATGGAGCGTATTAGTGCCGCCCCATTGTGACCAATAGAAGAGTGTATGTACAATAACACTGCGCTAAAAGGTTGTTATATTCACTAAATATGCCATCTTATGGTTTTTTTTTAAATTAAATAATTAAAATAAATTATTTACATCGACGCTAGCGCTGTGAGAGCGTTCGACGGCATAAGTGCCCCTCTTAATCGAGGGGTTACGCACGGCTGTACTCTGGTGTACATGCTCTGTGTACTCATATGTACTCATATGCACTCATATGTACTCATATGTACTCATATGTACTCATATGTACTCGTATGTACTTATGTACCCTGTCCCTGCAGAACTCATATGTACTCATGCGTATTAATGTGTTCTGATAGTGTACTCATTTGTTTTCATGTGTATTCATTTGTTCAAATTCAAATTCAAATTCAAACAAGTTTATTAATCATTGTATAATTATACATATATGGGTATTTAGCAATTTCAGGCGACTGCTCAGGCAAGATGGCCTCTTCAGTCGCTTGATTACATGATTTTATGGAATAATTACATTTCATTTGTTGCAAGTTTGCAACATGTTATAACTATTTAGGCAAAAAAAAAAAAAAAGCGAATTACATTTTTTTAGTATTGTTAATGACGTTAATTAATTGTGAAGTATTTTACGGCGTTCATCGTCGTGGGCGGTGCTTGTGGGTGGGGCGGCTTGATGCTGAATCGGGAGCAGGACGGCGGCTGGTCCTTCACAGCATCGCTGGGACTAAGGAATCCAGAATGGCGGCGAAGCTACTCCTGCTGGTATCTGAAATTATAGAAATTGTATGAGTTATGATATCAAGTTAATTTTTGTGTTGGTGTATTAGTGAATTGCAGATTTTATTTATGTATTGTGTAGTTAGTTGTGTTTGTGCCTTGCGAGTGAAGTGCTTATGTTTTATCTCAATGCGAGTGGTGTTGTTTCAAGTGTTTCTTCGGCGTCCTCTGGAAGGACCTCTAGGAGTTGTGTGTGAACGGTTGGAGGAAATTTAAATTTTACTTTGGGTTTGCGGCGAAGGAATCTATGTGTTGGAGGATCGTTAAAGGGAGTGAGTAGAATTTCTCTCGTGTCTGCGTTATCACCGAATATTCGGCGGTGGGTGAATTGTTTTTGTAGTGTTTTTAGTCTTTGTGTAATTGGTGTGATTTGTGCGTGTTCGATTGTTAGTCTGCATGGGTGTCTGAAGTGTAGTCGATGAATGCGGCGTAGTATTCGACGCTCGCACGACGCGAGAGCTTGGAGGTGTTTCCGTTTAAGGATAGAGTACAATGGAGCTCTGTAGTCGACAATGGGACGAATAAATGTTTTATATGTGTGCTGGAGTGTGTCGGGCTTACAACCTCGTAGTCGACCCCGAAGGGCGCTTAATAAAGCAGCGCGTCTGCGTACCCTGTTGACTACTTCACGCACGTCAGAGTTCCAATTTAACGATTTGTCAAATCGGACCCCTAGGTACACGATTTCGTCGGAGGACGCAGCCGCTCTCCTTGTAGATGGATGTGGATATTATTGGAGGATTGTAGCGCGTTTTGAGTGTAATTTGGGTGTCTGAATAGAATTAATTGTGTTTTTGTGGGGTTGATGGAAATTCTCCATCTGTTGGCCCATTGTGTGAACACATCGATTTGGTTCATTAACAGACGGGAGGCCGTCGCGCTTTCCCGACTAGTTGCCCAGAAGGCAGTGTCGTCTGCGAAGAGCGCGACAGAAATGTGGCGGGCAACTGGTAACGGGGTATCTGAACAGTAAATAAGGTAAAGTAGCGGGGCTAGGGATGATCCTTGCGGGACTCCTGCTAGGGGTACGAAAGTGTCGGATAGGCTGGACCCCACTTTAACCCTCACCGTGCGGTTATGAAGGTAGGTGCATATTATCTTGGCGAAGTGATCCGGGATTCTCAATGAGCGGATTTTATGGATTAGCCCCGCGTGCCATACTCTGTCAAACGCCTGACGTATATCTAGAAATATGGCAAGGGAGCATTGTTTAAGGTTAAAGGCTTTGGTGGTGTCAGTAAGTAGCTTAAGAAGAGGGTCCTGTGTAGATCGCGTGGGCCTAAAACCAAATTGGTTATGTGGGAGGACGTTATTGTTTTCGATAAAGTTACTTAATCTGCGCGTTAAGATCTGTTCTAGACATTTGCCTATAACGTTTAATAACGAAATTGGTCGGTAAGAAGAGGGTAGTGTGGGGTTAGTTCTGGGTTTATGTATCATGACCACCGTGGAAGACTTCCAGACAGAAGGAAGTGTCCCACGGAGAGGCATTTGTTGAATATGGTGGCTATGTTATTAATGGCGACGAGAGGGAGTTGTCTTAAAATAGCGCGGTTAATTCCATCTTGACCTGGTGAGTTATTTTGCCCCTCCTCAGGGTATCCAATACGAGATCAGATTGTATAGGGCTGAGGAGGGGGTCCTCCTCAGAGAGGTGGAGTTCGGGAGTGGGGTGGATTTGAAAATCTCCAGGTCGTGCTCCAGTCTTACTTTTATTTCGCGATCGAAATGAGGTAGATCTGGGGATTGAAATGTGTCTTGAGGTGTGTGCTGAAAAGATTGGCTTTATCAAGGTCCGTGGAATAGAAATAGCCGTGGGTATCCTGGAGGTGCGTTTTCGTGTGATTTCTAATACGGGATAACCTGCGGAATGCGTTCCAGAATTTCCTGCCGTCACGGAAATCGAGGGACGCGGTGGCTTGGATCCATCTTTCTTCGGTGAAAATATTAGTCTCTCTGCGGATGAGGGCATTAAGGCGGTTTTAAGGATAGGATCTCTAGATTTGAGAAATCTGCGGAAGATTTTCTTTTTCTTTAATTAGATTGATAATACGCGGAGGAAGCGGCCTGCGGATATGTCAATGGTTTTATTCGGGATAGAGACGTTGATCGCATCATTTATCACCGAAGCAAGTTCTGCGATAGAGTTATCTATGTCTTCGGGAGAGTTTAGAACAGCGATATGGAGGTGATTGGTAACGTATCTTGCGAAAACGTTCCAATCTGCCTCTTTGTAGTTACGGCGGGTTATGAAATTATTGGGCGGGGCTGGCATTGGACAAAGATCTGTTTTAACCAAAAGCGGGAGATGGTCAGAGGTGATGGTGGTGCCAATGTAACAATCGGTATCGAAGTATCTCTGAACCGGAGCGGAGCATATTATATGATCTACTATTGATGCGCCAGTATAACTGAAATATGTAGGTGTGGCATTGTGACAGCGCCATAGAGGGAGTTGTAACAGCAGGTTTGATAATCGAGCTCCATTCGAATTGTCAATCGAATCCCCAAATTGGGTATTGCGAGCGTTGAGGTCGCCTAGGAGGACGGCATTTGGGAAATTGGCAATATATGTAACTAGGTCGGCTGATAGGGTATTGTAACCTGGTGGGTGATAATAACTGAAAAATGTGATAGGGCGATTTGGAAAATGTACCGTGGCGGCAACGCATTCTAGGTGGCTGAGGTTTTGAGGTAGTGGGTGCGGGGTCGATGCGAACCGGTTGTGAATAAGAAGGGCCGTGCCTCTAGTGCCTTTCATGACACTAACTTTAGAAAATGAATTGTAATTTCCAAAGTGTAATTGATCATTTTGTGAAATCTTGGTTTCTGTTATTGAGAGGACTTGAATTTTGTCTACTATTAGGAGATTTTTAATTAAATTTCGTTTGCGTCGGACTCCACACGCGTTTACCGTGCCTATTACTAGCTCCATTGTAAATAGGGCGTGGCGATGTTTTTAGGTGGGAAGGGTTAGAATTTACTAGGTTAATCGTCGGAACGGACAATTGGCATGGAGAACACAACATTTTTACCTGTGAAGGTAACAATGGTGCGTCGGTTTAGGAAGGCGCGAGTGGCGTAGTTCATCCTATTAATGATCATACCACGCCGCTCAGGAAAAACGGACATGAGGCCATGCGTAATGGTGCATATAAAGGAATTGATTCGCAGGAATTGTTCCTCATGGGAATCGTCGGATACTGCGGAGGAAGTGGTAGTGTTTAGTAGGGGTTCAGGGATAGCGGCTTGCGTAGGAGATGACGGGGGTTCTCGCCTCTTAGGGCAGGTAAAGGGGTACGTAGGGTGTTCCCCCCCGCAGTTGTTACACTTGTGGGTGGCGATGGACTTGCAGGTGGTGGCTTTGTGGTTTTCACCACAGGTAGGACACCGGATCTTAAGGGTACAATCCTCCGAAGTGACCCACCTGCGTGCAGGTGGAGCAGTACTTCTGGATGGGAGCGGGGGCATGGGACGGTTCGCACTCATAGTGTCTGCCGAACATGCAGACTCCTCGGGCTAACAGGAAGTCTAGGGTGGTTTTTGAGCTAGTAATAACTCGGATGAGAGATGTCGGGAGATTGGATGTGCGGGATATAATGCGCATTACTTTAGTGATATGGGGTAGGGAGATGGCGTTAGTGATTTCCTCATGCGTGACGTCTTTATCGACATGTTTAATGACACAGGAGAAGGAGAATGGCTTAAGGGAAGCGGAATTGGGGCGTGGCCCGGAGAGTTGGGAAAGGGTTACATTCGGGTCGCCGTAGAGGTGTTGGAGCTTACGCTCCAGGTCAACGGGTAGAGGATTGCGGGTTTCGAGGAGTGCGGTATGATTAAAATTCAGTTTCAAGTTGACAAGAGGGAGTTCTAGGGCGGCAAGGGAATTAAAGAATTGTTTTTGGGTTTGGACTGCTTTAGGAATGTTCCTGACGCAGTAGCGGCAGGAGGACGGTTTGGAAATGGTGGATGCGGAAGTCGACGAGGCGGAGGATGAAGCAGTATTGGTACGGGCACGTGTAGGAGGGAGTATAGAGGGAGGTGTAGAGGAAGAAGAGGGCACGGTGAAGGTGGATTTGGTGGTATTGGGAACTGCGGCCGCATAGGTCATCGGGGTCGGCATTGGTAGCCCCGGAGTGGGCTCAATGATAAGCAACGGAAGGGGGACAGGCGGGGAGCTTACAGGGCTGGGGGTGGTTAAACAGGGTCGCCCCTGCTTAACCATCGTGTTAAGTGTTGAAGACACAGGCGGAGTGCAGCCTCACACCCCGTGGGTTAAGGCTTTGTATACTGTGCCCACGTGTGCTGTAGTATGTATGTGTAGTGTTTAATAAGTATAATGATTTATCGTATACGACTCGAATAGTCGATTAGCGATTCAAAGACCTAAAAAGGTCTCCTATTGCACCAAGTATCGCCGTTTGCTAATAGCAGTGACGGCGTAGCTGGCACAACGGGGAATCGCTACCGTCGCACTAAAAATCGACTAAAACACACGTAAACGAATGCAAACTTGACACGCGAATTAGGATGCACGGTGTAAGAGGATTCATTTGTAATCAAAGTCTACGCATATATACTGAAAATATACTTTTGTGTAAAATACGCCTCCAAATGAACTCGGTGTTTCACCTAACGCTATCGAATCTGATGTTCGCAATCAGCCGGGTGATGTTGGTAATGGTTGTCTTGCCTCTGATGATAGTACTGGTAATAATTCTTAACCAGGTGATCCAAGTAAAACAGCATCCAGTATTTTATAAATGTGAAGGTAAATATTTTATTACGCAACGTTTTTAAGAGTTCAGTAATTTATTTACTATATACATGTAATAACATAACCTCGAACATAACCGTTATTTTAATGTTGGTATAAACTGCATCATATAGCACTTTTCTACATGATATATGCATATCTAGTTTTAGAATTTAAAAATAAGCCGAATGTTATCTTACAGTTGCTAACATTATGTTGTTCGAAATAATCTTGTTACAAAATTACAATTACAATTTTCCATACTAATTACTGTAAAGGTCGGAAAATATGCAAAATACGTATGTGCATAAATAGGAAATATTTAGTAAATGCACCTATACATATATATATATATATATATATATATATATATATATATATATATATATATATATATATATATATGTATATATTTATTTATTTATTTTGCATATATGTGTGTATAAAATGTTTTAGTGGGTACCTACTGGAAATTGTGTACAGACATTTTTTTCATTTCGTTGTGGACAATAGTTTTATTTGTAACGTATATTTTGTATTAAAACTTAAATAATAGAGTGATTTTCACGTGAAATTAGAGTGTATGAGTAATAAATGTAATGATTCATTGGCTGTTTGGCGGGTTTTTCATATTCTTTTACTTTTATTTAAGTAGGTACTTACCGGATGTATTATGGGATTGTTGAGAACAATGTTTATCTATTGTACAACTACTTAGCTAATTGGTTGCTTTAATAGTGAACTTAAAGTTCTTTCTTTTTGGAAAAGCGCCTCAGAGAGTGCAAGTTTATAAAGAAATGTGTCCAAATTTGCCTCTGCCACATGAACCAATTTTAACGACGTGGGGTACTTTGTTAGAATTCGTAAATTTTCTTAATTAACATTTTATTAAAATTAAAAACGTTATTTGCGAATTTGATCCCAATTTGTCGGTTGCAATAAAAAAATGGATTACGGCTTTTAATAATACCACTATTGGAAATCAACTGTCGGATGTAAGTTCCAGGTTTTTATGTATTGCAATAGTTATAAAAAAATTAGAAACACAAAAACTTACATTAAGGGAAACTTTAGAAATTGTGCAAGACGTCAAAGATGTTATAGATAATGTTGTAGTGTTAGCCAAAGTAGTACAAGATGAAATAAATAAAACTTTAAATAAAAATCAGGGATATTTAGAAAAATAAATGATATTTTAAATGACGAAACATTTGAAGAAGTCAGTAAAGATTACGTGAGCCTCGACGTTAGCCTTGTTTAGATACGCACACAGAAATTTTCACCACAAAACTTAGTAAAACATTAAATTATTTATAATTTTCATTCTCTGTAGGTAGTTTATAATTTATAGTACAATTCTTATAAAATACATTTTTTTGCTAGTATATGAAATGTTTTATTTAAATATTTGAACTTTAATAATGCATATTATCGTTGAATAAAAATTTTTTTCATTCAACGATATTATGATGCATAAAAGTTCTATTTTATAGTGCATTTCGCATACATATTTAGCTCTTTTTAGGGTATATTTTCCGACCTTTACTGATTAGTAATGGAACGCCTACTTGTAAATAGCCGACAATAATTTACATATTCCAAATTAAAAAACTTTAAAATCTTGCCCTGTATTTCTAGATGGAAGAAAATGAAATTGCAAATGCAACTATTAAAGTAACAGTCTTTGATCAATTGGAAGAAGATATAGATACTGTGAAGGCTTTTCCAAAGTACATAAAAGATTTGCTTATTGTAACGGAGTTCGATAACATTACAAGTTTAACCGAAATAAACGATGATGATATCAATTATATCAAAGAATTTGCAAGGAACAAAATTCCTAAACTTTTTCCTAACGAAAAGGAACGATTTCTTAGTATATACGCAACATGCCCTGAAAACTTTCAAATCGTAAGAGGTCACAAGAAATTTGTAATGAGCCAGAATGTGGGTAAGATAAATTAATTATTATTGGTATAAAAATTATTAAGATAATGTTTTAATAATAATTCATTTTATTCCAGTTCAAATAAATGTAAATAATCAGCACTTTTGCGTGCGCACCGGTACCCCACTTTCACGATGTGCAGAATCGTTGCGACATTTCCTACCAAAAACCCCACTCATTCGCAAGGTTTATAAGCGAAATTTTGGCACTTTTAAATTACTTCTATTTGTAGAACGCTTCTCTGCAAATACTCGCCTGCCTTTCCGTTTGTAATAATTTATTATTACACCTGAAATTCTCTATTCGAGAACATAACCCCCTGAACAGCTCTTAAAGCAATAAATAGAAAAATTCTGTTTGTAGAACGCTTCTCTGCAAATGCTCGCCTGCCTTTCCGTTTGTAATTTATTACACCTGAAATTCTCTATTCGAGAACATAACCGCCTGAACAGCTCTTAAAGCAATAAATAGAAAACTTCTATTTGTAGAACGCTTCTCTGCAAATACTCGCCTGCCTTTCCGTTTGTAATAATTTATTATTACACCTGAAATTCTCTATTCGAGAACATAACCGCCTGAACAGCTCTTAAAGCAATAAATAGAAAACTTCTATTTGTAGAACGCTTCTCTGCAAATACTCGCCTGCCTTTCCGTTTGTAATAATTTATTATTACACCTGAAATTCTCTATTCGAGAACATAACCGCCTGACCGCTCTTAAAGCAATTTCAATTAAATTTAAATAGAATTCAAATACTCCGAAGTATAACCGATTTTTATGAAAATAGTTGTAATACCTAGACATTCCTATTAACAAACCATCCTTAAGAAATAAATTGACGTCAAAGAGGTTTTGCGTATTATACTGATCTTAGGTAGATTGACTGGTTAACACCGGCGATCACCGGGATTATTATAGGGTTTCTTCTAGTAAATGAGGCTATAAGCAACGTCTGGTTTCCCACAACACGCGCTATAACCTCCAGAAACGGCAATTTACCAATTCCATCCTGAACCCCCTGTATAAAGTTCTATATATTCACAGTGTCCGTTATAACTTTGAATAAATAGGATCTCTAAGATTCGTTAATTTAGACTATTGAGCCCGCTGGCTTGGCTATTAACGATATCATAAACAAATCCCATCCTGAACCCCCCTGTATAATAGTTCTATATATTCACAGTGTCCGTTATAACTTTGAATAAATAGGATCTCTAAGATTCGTTAATTTAGACTATTGAGCCCATTGGCTTGGCTATTAACGAAATTATAAACGAACAACCAATATATCCTGAACCTCCTGTATATAATTCTATATATTCGAAGCGTCCGTTACAACTTTGAATAAATAGAATCTCTAGAATTTGTTGATTTAGCTCGAGCTCCCTGCTTGGCTATCAACACTTGTAATTTACTCCCCCTGTATATCACAAAAATACACCTGAATATCAAATCCAAATTGTTACCGAAAACCCACCTGAATTTTATACAACTAAAAGTAAATTTACGTTTTACTTCCAAAGTAAAAGAATTTCTATTTCACAATAAGAAATCCATTACATTAATTAGAATAAAGCAATTTATTCTGCTTTAACAATTAAAACTTTAAGATAGATATTCTTAAAGAAAATAAAAAGGGAAAACCCAATTTCGCAAATACGTATTCACAATTGATTAGTGTAAAGAATCATCCTCTTTATACCAATAAAGCGAAGGTCGCGTTACCTTGTAAAGTAGTGAATGAACTCTTATCACATTTTCAACAACACATGGTTGAAAATATTCATGCATCACATAAACATTTCAAACCGTAAATGGCGAATTCCAAAACATTGAATAACCCCTTGTAGATATTTTGATTGTATATAATATGTATAGTTAATTAAAATTAGTATTTCTCTTAGACCGTGTGTACAAACCCCAAAATTAAACACATAACACACAACCGTTGCCTAACACGAATTTGTATTAACGCAAATCGTGTAAATAACAAAACCCCGTGTAGGTCCTGCTATTTCTTTAACCTGTTCCGTATTGCAAAACGTTACTTAAGAAGTATAAGTAATAAAGAGCCAGTCCCTGATAGAAATTTGAATTACACTTTAACCTCACTTCAAAAACATTGTCTTAAACATAAAATATAATAAATCAGAATAAACTTACCTGGCAAAAACACAGTAATCCTCCTTTGAAATTGTACACACACCCTTGTATTATTTTCACCTGAACACCTTATAATTTGTTTAGAAATAAACAAAATCCACCATTAATTTAGTTGTTTTAAATACTTTTTTAGTTATTATTTATTTATTATTATTAAAATTAAGGAGTTTGTTCAAATATATGTATTAAACCTGGGTACGGCATTGTTTAATGGTTATATGAGTCTAAAAGCAAAAAAATCCACCCCTAAATTCCCTGACTAACCGAGGTTAACACAAAATCCACATAGTGGTAATTAGTAAGCTATCCTTCAAAGAAACCTGCTGTCATCCAGAAGGGGTGCTTACAAAATGGCGCTCAACGTAAAGGGCTAGAAATAGTCATCCCTATCCTGTAGACTTAAATATAACTATTAAATATAACCAGGTAAAAATACATGAAACCGAACTAATTTTTATTTTACAGTTTTCCAGAAGAACGAGTCCAGAACATCAAAAATTAATTTTTTATTACAGGTAAATAACCTGCAGTACCAGGATATCCCTGATGTAATTTACAGATTACAACACCGTAAACTTAATTTTATTTTTACAGAAATTAGGTATTCCAGACAAGATTCCAGATTGGTCGTAAATAGCAACCAATATAATTAATAATTATTAATCTATTTCAGAGATTGAATTATTGTTGTAAAAGTAATTTAAACATTAATTCCAGCTTAAAACTAATACAGTTTTGTTTCAGAAACTAAAATCAAATTTACATTTGTTACAGGAAAATTAAAATTAATAGTTTATACATAAAATAATATTTCTTTTCCAGTTATTTAAATAATTGTGTAAAACCATTAAACCTGCCAGCAAACACTTCACCAAAATGAGTACATCAAAAAGCACAGAAGATATTCGTGTCAGCTGGGTGTACGAACTCAGGAAAGATGCACTTATTGAAGAAGCAAGAAAGTATCGCCTGGACCCTTCGGGAAATGTAGAAGAGTTAAGAACTCGTCTAACACACTTCTTACGTACTGGAGAAGGTACCATAATACAACCAGCAGCCGCTCCATTAATTCCTGAAACCTTATTTTCATTACCGTCAAATTCACCACCAGAGATTTTACCTGTAAACAAAAGTGCAGCGACCTGCGATCGCGTACGCAAATGGGGCCTCAAATATGATGGTGTAGGAGATCCATTATCGTTCTTGGAAAGAATCCAAGAGTTACAAACATGCTACTAGATACCCGGACAAGAATTGCTGTTAGCCCTTCCTGAGCTATTTAAAGAAAATGCCCTCTTGTGGTACAGAAACAACCGAATTCACTGGCAAACTTGGGATCAATTTCTATATTCATTTCAGTTACAATTTTTACCACCAAGATATCACAGCCGTCTCGAAGAAGAAATTAGAAATCGCGTGCAGCGTCCTAAAGAGAAGGCACTTGATTTCGTAACTGCCATCTCAACCCTGATGCGTAGGCATGGAAGGATGTCCGATACTGCCCAAATGGAAAGAATTTATGATAATCTAAGAACAGAATATAAATTCTACATTAGGCAACAAGATTTTAACAACTTATCTGAACTCCTGGCCATGGCAAATCAGTACGAAATGCTGCCTCAACGTACTCCCAGTCCTCCTGTAACTCGTAGTCCAAGTCGTGTACATTTCAGCAGCGTGACTATGCAATCAGCCACTACTGCACCGAAAACCAGACCTGAAAGGTTAGAAATTAAACCGAAACCAGCATCAATAATACTTACCGGAGAGAAGAGGTATGTTGGACCTGTGGAGAAAAGGCCACTTCAGAGGAAATTGTCGTGGGACCTTCAAAGCTTTTTGCTCGAGATGTGGTAAGCAAGGAGTGTTATCCAAAAATTGCCCCTGCTCTAAGTCGGGAAACGGATCACGCCGGTAAAGGAGATGCAGGCACCTTTGGTAACACCGGCGAATAACCAAGAACACTGCAGTCAACTTACAACCCCCTGGTTACACCAGATAAAACAATTTTTCAAGAAAGCACCAGCCCAATCACTTCAACCCATGTCCACAGATGATCGACTCTTCATCCTCCTGTACATCTTCCAGAAACCAATGAAGGCCTTGATCGATACAGGCGCTTCTAAGACCTATTTTGGTCCCCAAGTAAAGAATTTACTCGTACGTCACCAAATATATCCCGAATCACTGGCCAATGATGCTGTAAGACTAGCCGATGGATCCATTACAGAATCATTGGGACAATATCGATTTCCTGTAGGAATAGGAACCAGAAATTACAATATTTTAGCACATTACTTACCCACTTTATCCACAGATCTAGTGATAGGATTGGATTTCCTCCAGATAACCCAGGCCATCATACAACCAGGAAATAAAAGTATGGAACTCCAGGGCGAGGTGATTCACTTACAATCCGATTGTAAGCCTGGTCTTAATGGAATTCATGGTCCTGAAGAACACCAGCTGCCAGAATTAAACCAATTCCTAGAGGAAGAATTAGCAAAGTTTAATCCATCCCCAGGAAGGACGAGTAGCGTTACTCACCGTATTAAATTCTCCCAGGAGCTGAACCAGTCAAACAGCGCTACTATCCACGAAATCCTGCCATACAAGCAATTATAAACCAAGAAGTAGACGAAATGCTTGCTGCAGACATCATAGAACCAGCTGAAAGTCCGTGGAGCTCTCCTGTAGTGTTGGTGAAGAAACCGTCAGGAAAATACCGTTTCTGTATAGATTACAGAAAGGTAAATAAGGTAACAGTTAGAGACGCAAATCCCTTACCTTATATACAGGGTATCCTGGACCAACTTCGAGAAGCCCAGCACCTCAGCACATTGGACCTTAAGCAGGGTTATTGGCAAGTTCCAATGGCAGCCGACAGCAAACAAATCACTGCATTCACTGTCCCTGGCCGAGGATTGTTCCAATTCAAAGTATTACCGTTTAGACTGCACTCAGCTGCTGCAACATTTCAAAGATTGTTAGATACTGTCATTGGACCGGAAATGGTAGGAAAAGCGTTTGTCTACCTGGACGACATCATCGTGCTAGGTAAAACATTCGAAGAGCACCTACAAAATTTAAGGGAAGTATTCCAACGTCTCCGCACACACGGATTACAACTTCAAGTAGACAAATGTCAGTTTTGTCGAACACATCTCCGGTATTTAGGACACATCGTCACCGCCCAGGGAATCCTGCCTGATCCCGAAAAAGTCGAGGCCCTCGTCCAGCTCGAGCCGCCTCGCAATACCAGACAACTCCGGAGATTCCTGGGATTATCCTCCTGGTACCGGAAATATATATCAAAATTTGCTCTACAAACGCAACCGCTAACTCGCCTCCTACGAAAAGGAGCAAAATACGAGTGGAAAGAGGAACAACAAGGAGCATTTGTAGCCATCAAGGAAGCACTCATCTCTCCCCCTGTACTAGCCTGCCGCGATTTTACAAAACCCTTTACATTACAGACTGACGCCAGCACCACCGGACTAGGAGCAGTTCTAACTCAAGGCGAAGGACCGGATGAGAGAGTAATTGTGTACATTAGTCGTGCCCTGCTTCCAGCTGAGAAAAATTACTCCACCATAGAGCTGGAATGTCTAGCAGTTGTTTATGCGGTACAAAAACTAAAAGGGTACCTAGAGGGCTATCACTTTACAGTGATGACAGACCACCGGAGCCTAAAGTGGCTACGAACTCTCGAGAAGCCTACCTCCCGCCTGGCCCGTTGGATATTAGAACTTCAACAGTTCGATTTTGAAGTGCAATACCGCAAGGGATCCACCAACCTAGTAGCCGACGCATTATCCCGACTCCATGAACCCGAACCGAAAATCAATACTATGGAAGAGATAACCGAAGACTTGGAGTGCCCCTGGTATAGAAGAACGGTTGAACTCGTGGAAAAACACCCTGACCAGCATAAACAATACAAAATACAAGGCCGCCAGCTGTACAAGCAATTCCCTATTCGTCCCCGGAGATAGAAGCCGGAATACACAATAAATGGAAAATATGCGTTCCTAAACATCGCCGCAAACACATCTTAGAAGAATGCCACGACAAACCAGCCGCTGGACACTTTGGTATCTCGAAAACTATATCCAGAGTGTACCAACATTATTACTGGCCAGGAATAAAAGGCGACGTAATCCGACACATAAAATCCTGCATAACCTACAACAAATTTAAAACCCCCACACAAAAACCGGCCGGCGAACTACATTTCACAAAAACAGGACAACCGTGGCAAAACGTCAGTTCCGATATAATAGGACCATTACCCAGGTCCAGGAAAGGTAATAAATTTTTGTTAGTTTTCCAGGACAAACTTACAAAATGGGTGGAGTTGGTTCCCCTACGTCATGCGACCAGTGGACTCATCATCCAGGCCATGAAAGATAATATCATTTTTAAGTTTGGAACCCCCCAACAACTTACGACCGACAACGGACCACAGTATGTTAGCCGCACCTTCAGTTCCTTCCTGGAAGAATACGGAGTCCAACACCGCCGCACACCCCCCTACTCCCCCCAGGCCAATCCAGTCGAACGGGCCAACAAAGTGATCGGCACCATGCTAGCCCAGCTGACCGCGAAGGACCAAAAAGACTGGAACCTACAACTCAGTGAAATTAGGTTTGCGGTAAACTCAATTACACACTCTGCTACAGGTTTCTCCCCTGCCATTCTCAACTTCGGTAGAGAAATGACTACACCAGCCGCGTGGCATGCCAAGTATACGCCACCGCCAGACGTTACCGACCTGACAGCCAAAGACCAGAGAAGACACATGAAGAGAGTAGAAGCCCTCCGACAGCTGGCTAGGGAAACACTCTCCCAATCATTTGTCAACCAGAAGCAATATTATGATCTCCGTAGACGACCTTATCGTCCCCGCCAGGGAGAGTTGGTATTCCGGAAAACACATACGTTATCTAATAAAGCCCGTGATTTTTCCGCAAAATTGGCCCCAAAATATGAGGGACCACTAAAAGTAAGTAAAATTATTTCCCCAGTTATAGTAGAATTACAGAACCCCGACAACCGGAAAGTGGTGGGACAAGCCCATGTAAAAGACATCAAACCTGCGCACGTAAACCCCCCTCTCAACCAGCAACTAGGAGGAATTCTCCCCACCTGTAACCAATTGGAGGGGACGTCTCGAAACGATATAAAAGGCGACGACACGCCAACATACAGTCAGTTACACTATGGCACCAGTAACGCTAAAAATTCGACGCCGCAGAAGTAAGTTGGTGATCCGCCCATGGCTGCCCGAACGGTATAGAAGACCAGGTACGGAACACCTACCCCCCATTTACCTATCCAAATTTAAACCTATTTCCATTAGTCCCCACCAACTACCCAAAACTCCCTCTATTCCCACTTCCACGCCCCCTTCTACTCCAATCTCTCCCTGTTATTTCAATCCAACAACCCCACCACAAAACCATCCTGCCCGTACCTGGGAACTATCTCCTGAAACATCCACTCCGACAAATTTACCTTTGACCCCTCGAACCCCCGACCATCTGAGGAAATGCTGAAAAAGCTAGATAAGTTGGAACTACACCAACCCATGGACACCAGCTGTAGCATGGAAGAGTTGGGAATAACACCAATACCCGTCCATCTACCGGAGACAATATTTAAAAAACCGACTCCCATAACGCAACGCCTGTCGTGGCGTAACAAGAAGAACCGGCGACGCGTAAGACTGCCGTTGGGCGACGGAACCTTCCTGCGGGTCAAGCGCAGCCAGGCCAACGAGTTGGGATTAATAAACATAGTATAATTCACCCGAAGAGAGGGAGGTATGTAATGAGCCAGAATGTGGGTAAGATAAATTAATTATTATTTGTATAAAAATTATTAAGATAATGTTTTAATAATAATTCATTTTATTCCAGTTCCAAATAAATGTAAATAATCAGCACTTTTGCGTGCGCACCGGTACCCCACTTTCACGATGTGCAGAATCGTTGCGACATTTCCTACCAAAAACCCCACTCATTCGCAAGGTTTATAAGCGAAATTTTGGCACTTTTAAATTACTTCTATTTGTAGAACGCTTCTCTGCAAATACTCGCCTGCCTTTCCGTTTGTAATAATTTATTATTACACCTGAAATTCTCTATTCGAGAACATAACCGCCTGAACAGCTCTTAAAGCAATAAATAGAAAAATTCTGTTTGTAGAACGCTTCTCTGCAAATACTCGCCTGCCTTTCCGTTTGTAATTTATTACACCTGAAATTCTCTATTCGAGAACATAACCGCCTGAACAGCTCTTAAAGCAATAAATAGAAAACTTCTATTTGTAGAACGCTTCTCTGCAAATACTCGCCTGCCTTTCCGTTTGTAATAATTTATTATTACACCTGAAATTCTATTCGAGAACATAACCGCCTGAACAGCTCTTAAAGCAATAAATAGAAAACTTCTATTTGTAGAACGCTTCTCTGCAAATACTCGCCTGCCTTTCCGTTTGTAATAATTTATTCACAGTGTCCGTTATAACTTTGAATAAATAGGATCTCTAAGATTCGTTAATTTAGACTATTGAGCCCGCTGGCTTGGCTATTAACGATATCATAAACAAATCCCATCCTGAACCCCCTGTATAATAGTTCTATATATTCACAGTGTCCGATATAACTTTGAATAAATAGGATCTCTAAGATTCGTTAATTTAGACTATTGAGCCCATTGGCTTGGCTATTAACGAAATTATAAACGAACACCCAATATATCCTGAACCTCCTGTATATAACGTTCTATATATTCACAGTGTCCGCTATAACTTTGAATAAATAGAATCTCTAGAATTGGTTGATTTAGCTCGAGCTCCCTGCTTGGCTATCAACACTTGTAATTTACTCCCCCTGTATATCACAAAAATACACCTGAATATCAAATCCAAATTGTTACCGAAAACCCACCTGAATTGTGTAAAATATTACATTTATACAACTAAAAGTAAATTTACGTTTTACTTCAAAGTAAAAGAATTTCTATTTCACAATAAGAAATCCATTACATTAATTAACAATTAAAACTTTAAGATAGATATTCTTAAAGAAAATAAAAAGGGAAAACCCAATTTCGCAAATACGTATTCACAATTGATTAGTGTAAAGAATCATCCTCTTTATACCAATAAAGCGAAGGTCGCGTTACCTTGTAAAGTAGTGAATGAACTCTTATCACATTTTCAACAACACATGGTTGAAAATATTCATGCATCACATAAACATTTCAAACCGTAAATGGCGAATTCCAAAACATTGAATAACCCCTTGTAGATATTTTGATTGTATATAATATTTATAGTTAATTAGAATTAGTATTTCTCTTAGACCGTGTGTACAAACCCCAAAAATTAAACACATAACACACAACCGTTGCCTAACACGAATTTGTATTAACGCAAATCGTGTAAATAACAAAACCCCGTGTAGGTCCTGCTATTTCTTTAACCTGTTCCGTATTGCAAAACGTTACTTAAGAAGTATAAGTAATAAAGAGCCAGTCCCTGATAGAAATTTGAATTACACTTTAACCTCACTTCAAAAACATTGTCTTAAACATAAAATATAATAAATCAGAATAAACTTACCTGGCAAAAACACAGTAATCCTCCTTTGAAATTGTACACACACCCTTTTTCACCTGAACACCTTATAATTTGTTTAGAAATAAACAAAATCCACCATTAATTTAGTTGTTTTAAATACTGTATTATAACGCGGTTGATTTACAGAGATTTTCCCAACCGACATCGACTCACAGGCGACCCCTGTGCCGAAAGTACACAAAAACGAAGAATTACTGCCTACAGAGTCGAGGACGCCAGGTTCACGTTGATGAATGGTGGGCTGCCACAGACCAGGCGTTGAACACCCATTTTTAATTTTATTTTACCAGAATACTTTTTAGTTATTATTTATTTATTATTATTAAAATTAAGGAGTTTGTTCAAATATATGTATTAAACCTGGGTACGGCATTGTTTAATGGTTATATGAGTCTAAAAGAAAAATCCACCCCTAAATTCCCTGACTAGCCGAGGTTAACACAAAATCCACATAGTGGTAATTAGTAAGCTATCCTTCAAAGAAACCTGCTCTCATCCAAAAAGGGTGCTTACAAATTGATATTCAATTAGTGTCACTTTAAAAAAAAAATCAGGAACGGCAAAATTTCATCCAAAGCAATTCGAAAATTGATAAAGCGCCTATGTCAGTTGCTGACGTTGATTTGAGCTTTGAAAACCGTGATGTGTCAGTTCGAGCTAAATCTTACATTAAGAAAAAATTACTGAACTGGATCCGAGTATTAGAGAAGATATAACGGCTAGTGTGGACTTATCTAAGTAGAAGTTTCGTGTCATCAGAATGAAGATCAAATCAAAGGTGATATTAGGTGTTACTGCTCAAAAATAGTGAAAGTTTTAAAAATAAAGACTGCAAATTCTTCAAAAAGCAGGTGGAATTTGGGTAATTTTTTCGTCACGTCAATGAATATATTAATCGCAGTACGTCAGCCAACATTACTAAACCAAATATAAAAGATAAATCTCACACTATTCATGAATATTTTACAATAACCAATTCTGCAATTGATCAAAACCTCGACTCTGATACAAATGTAACTGTTGCAGAAGACTTAGACTTACCAAACTGTGATTCCATTGAATTAGATAACGATAATGAAGCTCCAACTTCCAATAAACGTGCTAAAAGGGATTTCTGTAACAGTGAAGTTTTGATCAGCACGGAAATTCCTACGCTTCCTACGACGAGTTCCTTGGCAAAATCTACAGACCAATTGAAGTGGAAGCATCATAAATACTCTTGTTGGACTAGAAATAAACGTATTCGGGAAAAGGTGATAACGGATCAGCCATTAATCACTAATTATTTTCCGTATATTGACGAAATAATGCACCTATTAAAACAAAATGCAGAGTTAAAGCACTGTCTCATTGAGAATATGGAAAAACTATGCAGAGACAATACTAGTACTGAACAACATCTTTCCTACTTGGAAAGTAATGGAAGTTTAACAGAATTAGATACTTTATTAGCAATCTTCAAAAACGCGGCTGAAAACAACACTAAACATTTGAACAAACATAGTAATCGCTACGACGAAGTGTTAAAAGTGTTTTCAACGTATATGTTTATAATTGGCTTACGTTCACTATACGAAACATTCAGCCCTATGCAGTAACTACATTGACTTCAAGTCAAGCTTGAAATAATTTCAATAAAATTTAATCTCAGATTCAATATTGACAAAAATTAGTATGCTGTATGTACACTTGATTTGAAATTATTGAAATATTAAAAGATTGAAACTAATGTCAAGTTTTCATTTGGCAACATAGCGTTTTTGTAAAACTACTAACTTCATTTGACACATCAATTACTTTTTTTAACCTTACATTTATTTAGTAAGGGCAATTTTTCGGCGCGAAAATTAGGTGCATAATTTTTTTTATTAAAGTGTGGGTAGTAGCATTGGAATAAACAAAAGTAAGTTGTATATTTTGGTAAGTATCTACCTAACTTTTAATATTTCGCTTAGATGGCTCCGAAAAAAGCAACCCAACAACAATACAAGTTGCTGATTGACCAGGTCGCTGAGTCCAGCTGTCTGAGATGGGGAAAAGGAACCTCTGATCAGAAAAAGGCAGAATGGGAGAGGATCAACTTGGTCCTGAATTCTGTAGGAGGAGTTGAAAAGACTCCCGATACATGGAAAAAGGTACTGTAAAAAATTCAATTTGGATTATTCATATATTTATTTAGGCATTGGTTGAAATGAAATCGCATATAAAGTCAAAAATTAGACAAGGAAAGGATTTAAATGAAATTGAAAAAAAATGTGCGGACAGTATGGGATTATATACCTCATGCCATGGTATGAGTTCAGTCCCAGAATTAGGAATGCCATCAATTGGTAAGATTAATTTTATTAAACATACTTTGAATTTATGTATTTGTGTTTTTAGTAACCAATGATAGGGCGGATCCTCTGCAGGAGACGAATGAGCTCGAGGAGATTACCTCTTGTGATCCTGAACCTACACCCGAGCATGAAGGTAAAGACGATCTAGAGGATGGAGTAAAAACAATACCTGACTCAGCAACGCAGGGGAAAAAATCCAAGCAGAAGCCTAAGTTGGCACACTGTAAGTATATTATAGCATAAGAAGGATGCTTAAATATATAAAAAGCAGCTTGTATATTTTCCATATTTTTAGTATTGTTGAGTGATCATTTACAAGCAACAAATCAAAGCCTGCAAGATATAGCAACAGCTATACATTATGTGGCTGATGCAATTAATAACGTTGCTGTTGCTTTGACATTGAAGAATATATAATTTGTAGTATACTTATTTATATTTTAATAAAATCATTAATGCTGCCAGTTGGAGTAAATGTTCTTTTATTTGTACATATTGCTAAGAGAATAGGTGCCGTTATAGTTTTATAATTATTACATTTTTTATATAAATTAAAAATATCATTAAATAAATGATTATTAGAGTTTGAATTTCGTTTTTTAATATGCATGTTACTGAATGAAATTTAATTTTGTTTTTATAGCCATAAAAAAACAAAAAACCACATCAGAGCAGTATGAAATGTACATTCATTTTAAAAGATGTAATCATCATAACAATGAAGAAGCCTTTAACGAGTTATGTAATCTACTGAATAGTGGCAAAAACTTCCCAACACGATCAACTTTACATTGGAAGAGGGTATATAAAGAGATGTTAATTTTTAAAGTTTTAGAAATTTAATAGATTTTCGGTGAATGGGAGTCAAAAGTAAAGGCTAAAGCTAGACGCATCTACCTCGAGCGAGAACTCACTGGAGGTGGAATTCCTATCGTAGAGATTCTGGACAATTTAGAACGTTAATTGCTAGAAGTTTTAACTAAAATGCTAATTTATGGTCATCCAAAAATTATTGAACTGGGGTTCTTAAAAAATATAAAAAAGAAAAATTGTGCTACATTTCTCGTAAGAAAGCCTGCCAGGCATGGAAAACGTTTGAGTATGTCATTGTATTGATTTCATTTTTTTTTGTATGATTTTTATTTAGATTCGATTGATTTAAACCAGCTTATAAAAAAAAAACCAAGGAACTAAACAATAGTTTATATTTTATAGATAGAAGTCTCCAAGCCCTAACTGACGCTATTATAAATTTAACAAAAGCTTTACAAGTTAAAAAATAAAAGTATTTAAACAATCTACACCATGTTTATTTGAAAAATAATTTAACAATAATTTTGCACAATTCTATTCCTCACATTATGACCCTGCCGTAAAACATTTCTTTCCACAAGACCTAAATTTTGATCCACATTTTCATTGTTCCTGTCTACTTCATTATCATTTATTTCCTCTTCATTATCATTATCTGAAACATTTTTTAGTAATGGGTGTAAAAGTAAAGAACATACAATAAGCATTACCTAAATTTTCATTTCGTTCAATGCAGAGATTATGCATTATAGCAGCAGAATAAATTATCTTAGCTGCTCGCTCGGGAGAATAGTGCAAGGTTCTGTGTTTGTGACAACATCTAAATCGTTGTTTAAACACACCATTCGTTCTCTCTATTACATTTCTAATTATTTTGTGACGACGATTGTACTCCCTTTCATTATTTGTTACTGGATTAGGTATTGGTGTAAGTAGCCAAGGCTGTAAAGGGTAACCTGAATCTCCTACAATATAAGTTGAATGCAGTACTGAGTAAAGTATAAAATTACCTAACAAATAAGTCATCTGTTGCCTATATTCTGCAAATTCGTTAGCCAAATGCCTTCTCACCAATGATGCCTCCCAGATTGCAGAATCATGTACTGATCCTGGAAATCTGGCATTAATATTTAATATTTTTAGCTTTGCATTACAAACCTGCAAATTAAGATGTAGATATCATCATAGTGCAAAATAGGTATTACATCTTTAGAGTAGGTATTTATAAAAACTAGATCTGTGATATGAAAGTGTTTACTTACTATCTGAACATTTAAACTGTAATACTGTTTTCTGCAATAAAATATAACACCTGGCATTTCGGGATCTTCTGTTTTGGGGGCTACTATAGCAAATGTGGGTACAGTCAATACACCCTATTATACCAGGGAATCCACCAATTTCCATAAACCTAAAAATAAGTTTATTAATACTGACCTATTGATTTAAAATGATTAACATGGAGCAGTTGAACAAGTCTATAAATGCTGTTTACTGTTGTTTTTCCTGGTTTTTCTGCGCTTCCGTTTCGGGAAATTTAATTATGTGTCCTAATATCTCTACTATAAGATCTGTCACTTCCGATAGACATCTGCTAACAGAACTTTGATGCATATTTGTGAAACAATCTTGTCCTATACCTCTTTGATATGAGCCTTCACTTAAAAAATGCAATGCAGTAAAAAACTAGAATTTTAAAACAAAGGGCCTTATAAAATGTTAGTACTGTTATATAACACTTACTCTCAAGTTTTTAGGAATGGCAGTTGTTCGCTCAGATTCTCTCATATAAGGTAGAATTTCATGAAGTACCCAGTGAGCCAACTCTCTTGATATTCTAAATAAACCTTTGAAAGTATTTTCAGGTAGAGTTAAAGGGTCACTGCTATCTCTTAATTGGCGGCGTTGAATATTTAAATTACGCCTACAAAAATGTACCTATCTATAATCTAAGGTCAAATGGCTGTTATTAGCTACTTTATATATTATTATATATTATTTATTATTAAATACAGTTGTGTCAAACATTTTTTGAGAAACTTTTGTCACCTTAAAAATTGTAGTGATTAAGTTAATGGTTAAGTGTCCTTGTATGGTACTTACCTTTGAATTTCATTTTCAACAAGTTCAACAAATAACACTAAATCCATTTTTCTTGATGTCAGAAAATTAAAATATTTTCAACGCGAAGTACTTGAAAAAGCGCCAAAGTACAAACTTTGGGGTTATGATTTATTCTTGACATCAGTAATGGGCAACATTTTTCAACAGGTTAAATTATTAATTTCTTTTCAATCCTAACTTCGAAATATTTCAATTTTTTTCTTACTGCATACCAATTATTGAAAACTATAAGGTCGCTTGACTTGAATTCAATTTATTGAAAAGTGAAATTTCAATAAACGTGATCCTGCATAACAAACCTCCATATTTATTGAAATTTCTGTCAAAGATCATTTTTATGTCATCATTTCAAGCTTGACTTGAAGTCAAATGTAGTTACTGCATAGGGCTGATTGTATGCCAACTTAAAAAATGTAATTCCGTCACCAAGCACTGTATGTCGGTACATTCAATCAGAGGAACGAGTCGAAGAAGGTGTATTTTACTTCGATCGTTTAAAAGAATTTTTAAGACAGAGAGGTTTACCGATGGTAGTATGGCTGAGTGAAGATGCTACACGAATAACAGGAAAAGTGGAGTATTGTGCAGTTTCTAATAAATTGGTAGGATTCACGCTTCCTTTGAAGGACAATGGACTGCCTGAGACAAATGCATATTTGGCCACATCTGCATATCGCATGCAAGATTGTTTTCATAACTGCGAGTATTCTAATTATGCCTACGTGATAATAGCCCAACTTTTGGGCGCGGAAGCGCCATCCTTTTGTGTTGGCTTGTTTGGAACGAATAATCGGTTTACCCATGAAAATATTTTGGAAAGATGGAAAGTTATGGATAAAATGGCTTCTGATAATGGTATTAAAATCATAGGATTTTCATCCGATGGAGATACTCGCCTGTTAAAAGCGATGAAATTGGTTTCACAAAAGAAATCTGATAGCACTGATACAAAGTGGCCCTGGTATCATTTTAATATTAATTCTCAATGGGTATGTATTCAAGGCACAATTCACATTGGTACTAAATTAAGGACTAAGTTAATTAATTCGACAGTAACCTTACAAATTGGTAAATACCAAGCTTCAACAAGTCACATTCAAGAATTAATTAGAAACGTTTCAAAAGATAAACACATGCTAACTAGTACGGACATAAGCAGTGAAGATAAAATGAATTTTAAGGCTGTACAGAAATTGTCATCTTGTTCTGTCATTTCCTTCCTAGCTTCTGAAAACGCCAAAGGAACTAAAACATATTTGAAACTAATTCATAACATCTTATCTCCATTTTTGGACAAAAATTTAAGCGTGAGCGAACGAATATATAAAATTTGGTTTGTCGTATTCTTTCTCAGAGGTTGGAGACGATGGATAATATCCACTAAAGAGTACACGTTATCAAAAAAATTTATTTCTACTAATTCATTTCAATGTATAGAACTCAATGCTCATGCGCTTTTAAATTTAGTGCTGAAATTCCAATCAGTTTCTTGTTTAAAACCAGAAATGTTTTTGCCTTGGTTATTTTCTAGCCAATCATGTGAGCAGCTGTTCAGGTCGGCGAGATCTTAAACGTCTACTTTTTCCACCATCATAAACTTTTCTATTTTACAATTGCTAAATAGATTACGCCGCATCCAGTTCATTGAACACGCAAAAGTAGATTTGAAATCATCAAACATCCAATTTTTCAAACCACGAAGAGTTCACGCGTCGACGCTAGTGGAAACATTTGACGTAGATTTTTACAGTTCCGACAAATTATCTGAAATTGTTGAAAACGCATTGTTTGCATCGAAAAATGAATTAAACTTATTGGAAATCAAACTAGATGAAAATTGTTTCGCTGAAAATTCCGCAATCCAATTCCGATTTAGATGAAAATTTCTTGAACCACTATTCTAGCACAAGTGTCGGTAAGTAATGTTTGGATTTTTTTAACGTAAATTTGACGTTATTATACCTATCCAGATACGGAAAATGATACGCAACTAGTGAATAATGAAGACGAATATTTCGTAGCATCAGACTCAGATACTAACAATACACAGGAAGATGATGATTCAGACAAGTTGGACATTAATTCCGACTTAGACAGATTCAAAGATTATTCGCACATTTGTAATGGAGAATTAGAAAACAGTCCTTATGTAAGAGTTAATTTGGGGAACCGTGATAAAATTATTCGGAATTTGTCTCTTTGAATACCCATCGTCAACAGATTCCCACTGATATAAATATTATAGAAGAACAATACTACGCCATATACTACGATGAAACATGGTATATAGGACGTATATTAACAAGACATGAAACGAACTATAAAGTTAAGTTTTAAAAGAAATGTTAGGTCAGTTTGGGTGGCCAAAGAAGGACGATATGCAATATGTTGAGAAACAATATATATTTTGGGGACCAATTAAATTAAGTGGCAACGGTCGATTTAAAATTTCATCAAACGATAGAATGATGATTTGTAATGCCTACAAAAAATTTAAACAATCCCTACAAGGATAATTATTTTTCGTTTTTTGTGTTTCAGAAATATTTTTATTTGAATTGTAATTATTATTTACTTTTAAGTTTAACATGTTATGGACCCTGGTAAAAAATAAATGAGTTTCATATTATTATAATTAATTAAATCAAACAAATAGCCGTTATTATATAATTCAATGAAAAATAAATTATGAACAAATAATCAACTGCCAAGATACTGTAAGGAAAATCCTTAACAGTACATACCACATATAATGGCAAAACTCAAAGTTTAATACCATTAAAAGGTAAGTTACACATAACAAATAAATTAATTTGTTTTCACTGTACAGCAACAGACTTTCGTTATTGTATTTTGGCAGTTGATTATTTATTTGTTCTTGATTTATTTTTCATGCAATACTAATTAACATGTACCATTCTTTTGTAAACATAGTTATATCAGCAAAGGTATACTATATGAACTCGTACATTTTTATATGAACCAGATGTACTCGCGTGTACTCTGCTGTAATCATTGAACTCATCTGTACTCATCTGTGCTCAAGTGTACTCGTTTTACCGCAGGTGTACTCAGCTGTACTTACTGTACTCATACTCAAGTGTACAATTAATTACGTCGTGATTAACCCCTCGTACATATCTCATGCGTTTTATCTGAGTACAAACTAAAACAAAATTTCCCACTCGGCAACTTATAAAGGCGGGGGCGAGCGCAAATCAAAATTCAGACACAGTGGCGTAACAGCTACCTATACGGAATTTTACAGAACAAATAATTATTATCCAAAATACTGAAAGTTAAAAAAAGTATACATACTGTCTGATAATGCGATTCAGTATGTGGTTTATCCAGATCCAGAGAAATACTTGAATGCCGGCGTGTAATGTGTTTGTTCAGATTAGTAGTATTACCAGACGTTTTTACGTCTACATTACACAATTTACATTTACCTCCAGAAGGTGTTTTTATGAAAAATTTCCATATATTACTTTTTGTTTTTGTACGCGGCATAATAGTTTCACTTTCACACGCTAATCTTTTGCAATATAAACACAATATGATAACAGTAGTGAATACTGACTACTGACTAGACAGTAGACACGCACACGTTTGTATTCAAAAATTAAATACATGCATATTTGCATATTCTATTTTTATGCAATATACAATGATCGCAAAACGCAGTGTAAGCAGCATTGGACTTCATGGAATTTAAAATGTATGAGGTCGTATTAAATAGCCATCTATCTCTTTAAAGGAGAATGTAACAAAAATTTCAATAGTTAGTACATATGCGCTACAGTAAAGGCATCTGTACTGTAATCGTAATGTAATAAATTCTGTCAAGAATGTCAATTAATAGGCATGAGGTGGCTGTAGCAGTCAATGCTGATTCGATCCAAGTTTTTCGATACCAAATATATCGGATCGATCCAGTGCTAATATCAAAAGGGTAAGTATCGATACAAAATATCGAGTATCGAAGGTAAAAATATCGATACCCTAGAGTATCGATATGTATCGCCCAACACTAGTTTCAGTTTCGGTTTTACGCTTGCAATGCAAACATGTAATATAACGCATTTATTTATTTTGTTAAGCTTTATTAATTTACGTATCAATTAAATAAACTGTTTTAAACTAATTCCTCTGTGTTTAATTAACGATAATTCAACAGTTAAATAATCCCCAAGATATTTACCTAAAAGTAAACAAAATTCTTTATATTGTGAAACTCACATCAATGATTTAGTTAATATTATTACTACTATTTCAGTTCGAATGCTAATCCATAGTTGGTGTAATGATGTCAATCGCAAACTGAATGGTAGAGATAATAAAAGACCATATAATGGAAGTGATGAAGTAAAAAAGAAGGCACTTAACCCTCTATGGCCTCGCGTTACTTTCAAGAAACGTACCGTATAATTTGAAGTTTCTTATACAAATTTTAAATTTAATGCCTCCGTAGCCCAATGTATCTTTGAAGTAACCATATCTTAACGTATTTCATATACAGTGGTGACATCTGTACATCGTATAAGGAATTACGCGCCAAAACTTTGAATGGCGACCAACTGTTGATATGCGGTGTGAATAGTATATTTTTACAACCGTATTTTTGCCTTTTGTGATTAAAATAGCGTAAACAAAGATTTATTTACTGTTATATGAAGCAATTACTGTTATAATAACGAAGAATTTTTGATACAATTTTAAATTTTCAAAGGTTACCACTAAATCGTCGTTGTCAAGTCAAAAACTGCTAAGTGGTTTTTAGTGTTTTAGAGAAATCTAAAAAAACTGTGCCATTTTGCTGTGTTATAGTTTTTCACGTCACAACAATCGTTATAAGAATACTGTATTATTACTTACACTATCTACATATTTGGATACACGGAAAAATAATGTCGTTTTATATTAAACACCACATAGCAGGTTCTGTTTGTCATTATTTCCGCATAGCATACTAAACTGTTTATTAAAAGTGATAGAAAATGATCAATTGAAATAAAAGATTCGGAGTATAATTATGAAGATTTATTACGAAATAAAGTAATAACATAGTTATAAAAGTAAACCAAAACATTTTTCTGAATTTTTATTGATTTACTTAATTATGATGCAAGAGAGAGTCATAGAATGGATGATACTCAGCAGGCAAAGCTGATTTTAAATCTTGTAAATAGCGATATTTACGTTTCGTAATTCCTCGAGGCGATTTGTAGAGTTGTACAGAAACTACTGAAGATTTTGCTGTACGTCTTTGGGGAAGATTTTGCCAATCATCCGAATGTCGCAATTTAAATCTTACCGCTCCAGTTCGTAGATATTGTAATGCGCGTATATCGGCAACAGTGGGATCTCCTGATTTTTTTCCAGGTCGAATAGAACTGAAATTATTTGGCAGATTCTCGTAGTCTTTGGTATGGTTTTTTTGGACGCGCCGCTCGCATTCTACTAACGTAGTCACCTGGACTGCAAATAGGTGGCTTAAACATACCTTCGAGAGTGGGGTGTACACTATCGGCTTCCATCATTGTATGACCTTTTTCTAGTATTAGCTGTTCAATTGTTGTCCTATTTTTCATAGCTAAGTTTGATAGTTCACTTGCCAGTATTCTGTTGCGATTTTGATAATTACAACCATCAGATATCAAAACAATTTCATCGTATTTTTCCGACATTGTATTAATAAAATCTGCTATGCAAGAAACAAATTCATTTGCTGTAATAGCGCCTTCACCTTCATGCCATACATACAGATAAACATCCCTATTGTTTAAACAATAAAATGTAAAGTCATGTACCTGTAATTTTTGAGAATAATATATTTTCGATACTAACAATTTAGGACACAGAAGTACACTCTGAAGGTCCATAGTAACGACCAAGTTATGTTCAGTTGCTTCACTTTTGGCCTTTTGTTTTGCATCTCTTGCTTCCTGTTTTCTAAGTCTATGTGCATTATATTCATCTTCTGTTAAATTTCCTACTCTGAATTGATAGCATGTATCACATTGGTCTTTTCTAGGGGTATGTATTGAAATTTTTTCTTTTTCTAATATTTTTGTAAAGGTTATCCTTGAAACAACGTGTCTCCTATTATTCTCTTTGCACCATGTTTCGTAAACTGAATGCATGTGCGATTTCGAAAAAAAAGTTGACTCTACATAAACACGTGTGGAACTGCTTCTGCAATAGTGACTGGGAACTTTAGGCAATAGCTTTAACCGTTCTAGCACTGAAGCCGATTTATCTTTATTCTTTTTTACTGAAACGGTTTCCACTGTCTCATCTTTGTCATTGACTTTGGTAAATCCTGCGTTTATCCAACGATTAAAAGTGTCTCGTCCTAAATATAGAGTATTTAGAAAAAATTCTCTACAAACTCGAACCTTCACCCCATCTTTATTATGTAGAAAACAGTCATATGAGAAGATTTTCTTTGAAATTTCTTGCTCTTTTCGACGTTTGAATGGTTTTCGTTTGTCTATTAGACCCAAAATATACGCTCGTTTTGCATTCCATGTATTTATTGTCCAAAATTTCTCAAATTCTTTTGTTCGCGTATCTTCATCAATTTGAGCACATAGAAATGTTCGACTTGAATGACTTTTTACTTTCGATGGCAGTGCTACAGTAGCCCGATGATTACAACGCTTGCCCATCATTTTGGCAGGCCTAACGATCTCTCTGTATTCACCTTCCTTGATTCGCACTAACCCCGTATATTCTTTTCCCAATTTCCTCAAATCAATGTTTTTTTGCCTCTTTACTTCTTGCGTATGCGGTTTACGTATTCTTTTATTGTTTTGTCTTTTATTGGCCGACAATCCATCTTCTGATGAAGATGAAAATTGACCTTCTTTTCTGTTACGTTGCGTTAAGGTCCAGTCTGGATCGTTGTTTTCTTTTACATCGTTATTTTCATGATTTTCGGGGACAATCTGAGTTTCAATGTTGGCTACATCGCCAATAGTTTGTACTACTCCAAGAAGTTCTTGATTAAGTCTTTGTGTATTCCTGTTATTATCCGTCACCTCGGTACTTATCAATAAAACTTCAGACAAATTAAATTGTAAGTCGCCGAGTAAATCGTTATCAAATAAGATGTCACTATTTAGAGCTTCTGTTATAAAATTATTATCAATTAAATCTCCACTACCGTTCGCGTTTTCGTCACCATTTGAGTTTACCCCAGCATTTTCTAAGGCTAAATAATACGTTTTATTACACAAGAAAATGTTAGAAGAAGAATAATGGCTTACCCATTACCGAAACATTGTAATTTGTACACATAGAAACAATGCGTTGTCTGGTTAGTGGCTTAACCATTATGGATTGCATAAAATAGAGTACTAGGGAGCAACTGAAAAGGAACAAAATGAGCTCTCTATGAAGGAATGAAGTAATAATTAAGATTCAATAGTCAAAAGTATTATTCAAAATTACTTTGAAAATGCCTAATCCCTAAGATAAGTAATCTAAACGCAAAGATAATTAAATTACGGAAATTCGGGTTGTATTATTATTCTAATTTTAGAGAATAATTAATGTAACAAAAAAACATGTGCGATTACTATACGGTTAGACTACGTTAATGAGTTCGAAAAGTGCCATAGAGGAGATATATTTATTATCTCATATTTAGGCTCTATACTTATTTAGCACTTAGAAATTTTTTATACCACTTTAGAAATTAAAGTTAGATGCATGCCTATAGTTGTTATGGATATTAGGTTAGGATTTTTACTATAAGTAATAATTAAAAATATTCAAGAACAAAGTTAATTAAATACAGTACTTACCACTATTTTAACTGCCGCTAGCAAAATATTAAATAAAATTTATAAATCAATTTTACTACAGCAAAGGGAAAAGTTTACATTTCTGCACTATCTGCAAGATGTACACAGCACAATCACGTGTAATAATAACAAGACAAAAGCTGCTATGTGTAGAACTAACGCACATAGCAGATTTTACTAACAGAACACTTAATTTACTAAAAACTGTTATGTGTTAACCAGCACATAGCTGATTTTGTTAACACTTGCGCACAAAGCAGATTTTACAAACACGTAAAAGATATACTTAGATATATAATTCACATATCAGATCTGCTGAATCATAGGGGTAATCGAAAACTGCCATGTAATACCAAAATCATAAAAATGATAAAAACTTCACATAGCAGTTTTTAACTTGACAACGACGAAATTTAGGTATGTTACTTTAATGATACACTGGGCTGTAAAGACTTTATTATCGATTGACCATTTCAGTTTTGAATATAGATGTTCGTAAATTTGACGGCCTAAATAGAAAAAAAAGTGATTCCGAAATTTTCAGTAAAGTAGTAGATTATGGAGAATTGTCTGATGAGTCATTGATGAGTGACAGCGGCGAAGAAGATGATTTAGTAACCGAATTTTCAGTTCAAATTTCATTTCTCGATGAACAAAAACCAAGTTGCTCACGAAATAATGAATTGGATGGTACAGATAAGGAATGCTAGGTGCTAGTGGTGAAGAAGGGAGTGCCTATGAATTTGACGATGAAGACGTAAGCAGTGGAGAAGAAGGTAACGACAACGGCCAAAATATAAACAAACAGTCAAGTAATAAAATAACAAGTATGAGAGTTATTTCAAAAAATAAAAATAGGAAAAATGATCCCATAAAAAAGGATAAAAAGGAAACAAAAATAAAGAAAAAATCGAAATTAGATTGGAAACTGGTAGGGACCAAAATTATACGACCTATTGAAGCATGGAAAGAACAGTTACCTAATGACGACCTACTGGACCAACACAAACCAGACAGTCCATTGAGATATTTTCGAAAACTCGTAGACAACGATTTATTAGAACATATTGTTGAACAGAGCAACTTGTTTGCTTGCCAAATCGATCCCAACAAACCACTCTTTTTGACTAAAAATGTACTAGAACAATTTATGGGTATCACTTTTATCATGTCAATATACGGTCTCCCAAGAACCAGAATGTTCTGGCAAGCAGAAACCAAGGTTACTAAAATAGTGGACACGATGTCCAGAAATCGATAGGAGCAGATAAAATCAAAGCTTCATTTTAATGACAATCATAATCCTGCAAACACCACTGACAAGCTTTTCAAAGTTCGTCCTTTGATAAATAAACTAATTGAAAAATTCAACAAAATTCCTATGACTGAAAAAATTTGTGTGGATGAGCAAATAATTCCATTCAAGGAAGGCATTCCTTGAAACAATATTTGAAAAAGAAGCCGAAAAAGTGGGGCTATAAAGCATTCGTTTTATGTGGATCAGATGGTGGAAATGTTGTTATCCGGCTTACAAACATTGTTCCTAGAAACCAATACTTCAAAATTTACTATGATAACTGGTTCAATAGTCCAAAACTGCAAGTAGAGCTATTCAAACTAGGTATACTGAGCCTGGGAACAGTCAGACCGGATCGTTTGGAAGGGTGTACCTTTTCTGTAGATAAAGATATGTCGAAAAAGGGGAGAGGTACTATGGAAGAACGAAAAGCAAAAAAAAGATGTTGACATCATTGCAATAAAGTGGTATGACAATAAGCCCGTTCACTTACTAAGCACATTCGTCGGAACTAATCCGGTCACTACAGTAAAGTGGTGGGATAAGAAAGCGAATTCTAAAATTGAAGTTTCATGTCCAAATGCGGTTGTTCAATACAGTCAGTTTATGGGAGGGGTTGATCTAATAGATTCCTTAATTGCTTTATACCGAACAACTATTAGAAGCAAAAAATGGTACCATAAAATCTACTTCCATCTTATGGACTTATGCGTTGTAAACGCATGGCTCCTTTACCGACGTGACTGCAAACGGAGTAATATTATTAGCAAGCATCAAATGAGTCTGTTGCAATTTAAAACTGATTTAGCTCACACATTGTGCACGATAGGAAAGGATGTAATTGATCACCGAAAAAGAGGACGTCCTACTGGCTCCCCAAGTATTCAGCAGGAGATTGAAAATAAGAAACGCAAAGGCAAGATAGCTGAAATGCCCACAGAAGACACTAGAAGAGACAAAACTGCACATTGGCCTACTTTTAGTGAGAAGAGGGGAAGATGTAAGAATCCAGGATGCCATGGAATTCCTAAAGTGGTTTGCTCTAAGTGTAAGCAATATTTATGCTTCACACCAACATCCAACTGCTTTATGCAGTTTCACACCCAGTGACGACCAGTGTTGCTTCCAAGTAACGTACCCTAAACTATATTAAGGGATGACTTTTTTTTATTTTATTATAAGATACTTACGTTAATAAACAATATTAGAACGATGTAACGGTACATTATTTTTTTGTTTCAACTTTTATAAAATCGGGCCATAGAGGGTTAAGATATTCACCAAACGAAAAAAATATGTTTTAGTGTGTATTTAAAACAAAGCAATAATAAAAGTGTTCGATGTTTAATTTATTTTAGTTGGTATACTCCAGATTTATTTAATAGGATGTTCCCCATCTTATATGAAACTTACATAGTTGTCTATTAAAATTAAAATAATTATCAGTATTACAATTAAATGTTTTTATATATTTCCTTACAAGGACAATCAGTTTCACAAAATTAATCCCATGGCATTGTTGGAGATTAATTTGATGAAACTGATTGTTCCTTAACAAAATTAACCCTTTGACGCCGGATTAATTTTTTTTCCGAATATTTATTTTTTTTCTCTACTAACGAACAATTAGGGTTCAGGTAATGTATAAACAGAATTAAAAGTTAAGTCAAAATTGTAATTAGCTCTCCAAAGTATGGTTTCGCGGTGAAACCAGTAGGCTATAATATTTATTACACGTTATGTTATTTCTTATGGTAGTCTCGAAAGCAATTCTTCTTATCCGAAAGACACAAGCCAACATCGCATCTGAAAATAAGAAATACATAGTATCAGATGGTATAGATAATGTTTACTATCATCTTTTTACCTGGAACACGCCCACCTGGTTCTATGTGGTATCGCCGTAGTGCTGCACAGAGCACACCTTCTGGAACTCCCATGGACAGGCATGTCAGCACAGGAGTCATAACGAATCTCCTGGGGCACCGTAATCTTAAAATTATTTTGGGAACTAGAAGAAAACGACCTACCTCTTTGAGAAAGGTTTTCGACAGCTCCAATGAGACCCGCACACACGGCAATTTTAAATTCTTTTAGGCTCAATGTACCTGAGTGTTTAGTGTTTGACCGTTCTTTGAACACTATGTAAGAGTTTACCAATGATATATCCAGTAAGTACCAAAAAATCCTGTGCCACCACTTTTTTGATTTACGATCGACTTCGTAAATGGATTTGAGCATATCCAGTTTATCAACATAACCCATATTTTTATTATAATTTGCTACTAATGATGGGCAAGCAATTTCTAGAATACTACCATCTTTATTCTTGCGAGTAGTACCTACATTTTTGTTGGGATCAGCAAAGTTGCTCAAAAAATGAACACCTTTACGATCCTTCCATTTGAGGTATGTCAAACCATCTTTACTTACTCGCCACTCTGAATCGCCCCTTTTCATTAGGTTGTCAGCAATTAGGTCTTCAGGTAGGTCTTTTCTTCCTCGTCTTACTGTGCCACAAGCGTATATCATTTCGTTCTGTAACTTTTTCTGTAGGGAGACAGAATTAAAATAGTTATCAAAATAAATATGATGCCCTTGACCCACCAATGATATATCTGGAACTGACATGCAAAACCAGACTCGTCAGCGCGAATCCAAACTTTATAACCTCTTTTTATGGGTTTTAGAGGCATATACTGTTTTAGGCTGCTTCGACCTTTGAATTTTATCATGGATTCATCTATCGTCTGATTCATAAGATTGCTGAAACGGTTCGGTGAGCTGTGTTATAACTGGTCTCAGTTTATATAGTTTGTCGAAATTTTGTGAATTTTTGTTGGCATTATAGCATCATTCAAATGCAAATGCCCCAGAAGCCAAATAAAGCGATCTCTTGATGGAACTTGACTAATAAAGTTATCTCTAATAAGAAAATTTGACGACCAATAGTCACGATAACTAGGCATTTTTTTAATTCCCATCAACATATTTATTGCCAAGAACTTTTTTATTTCCGTTATATTAGTTTGTGTAAACCTTGATGCATTACCATATTTTTGTAAGGCATACAAGTTGGTCTGGAATCCAATTAGGTCGATAAGCTCTATAGGAAAGATTGTCAAAAAAACTTGAGTTGCGTTTCTAGATCGGGTGCAATATTTGGACCACTTTCCTTGTCAAAAATTTTGATGTTTTTAATGCAATTTTCAAGAGATTTTGTCCATATGGTTTTTTTTGATAACTCTCTATGACGAGTTTGTGCAAGAGGAACGCAATCCTCGCTTTCCCAGCCATCATCTTCAGATATGACAGCATCTTCCCCAATGTCCATTGGTAAATTCATTATATCGAATAAATCCTCATTTTCTGGACTGTTTGAAAATACAGTTTGTTCGTCTACCTCATTTTCGCTAACATCTCCTAATTCAGATTGATTATCTGATGGTATCTCATTGATAAAATGATATAAATCAGTTGCACTGAGTGTTTCTAAATTGCGAAGAGAATACGTCTTGTCATTTCCTGTAACAAACAAAAGCCTACTGGTTTCACGGCAATACCGACTAATGTTACATCAATAATTTTAGTGAAAAAGTGCCTAATTTACATTACTAAGAACTACTTAGCCTTATGAAGTCTAATTATAGAGTATACATACCTGCCATCACAGTAAATAAGTAGATAACACGCTATTTATCCTCTGAAGACAACGCACGTGGTGCACCTCAAATATAAATACATAAAAATGCTTACTGGAAGCGATTACACGCGCCTACGTTGTCAGAGCTCCTGAAGCGGCCACTATAGATCACGTGATTTAGCTTCGTTTGGTCGTATAACCAGTAGTACGCTGTACAGAAAATTAAAAATAGGTGGTTTTACTGTGAAACCAGTAGACGTTAAAGGGTTAAAAACATATACTGTAACTTGTAAAGGTGTTAGTTTCATGGTAAAGATGGGACAAACGCAGGTCTTAAATCTCCTATTGGAAAAGGAAATCGCCTTATAATCGTACATGCTGGTATGTTTATTTAATTTTATAACGTAAATATGTTGCTATTTATCATTATTTTAGGTGGTGAAATGGGCTTTATAAATAATGCTCTACTAATATTTAAATCTGGCCAAAAATCAGGAGATTAATTGTTATTGCCAAATGTATTTTAAAAAAACTAGATTTTGTAACTATGACAATAATAATGATTTTACTTTATGATTATTTCAACTCTGAACGTCACTTTTTTGCGCAGCTTGGTGTCTTCCGATGTTGATTTAACTCTAGAAACTTTGACAAGTTTCTAGAACCTAGATTCTACAAATTACCTACACTGTAGATGATTTACGGAAAGGCATTGTAAAAAAACGAAAATACTGCCCTCTGCATTTTGCAAGCGAAACGATGATAGTAATGGCGGCAAAGCGTGGAATTTTAAATATACTAAGAAGTCATAAATTTGGAATACCTACTTATATTATCACTTTTCCAATTAAATGTTTTTAATTTTTTTTAAGTAGATGTAAAATCATGAACTGTTAGAATAATTTAACTTGTAAAGGTGTTAGTTTCATGGTAAAACAGTTCAAAAATATGCGTAATTATGCTAGACAAAATCACATTAATATAGTTGAAACATATATTTTATGTAATTTTCAAATAAAATTTTTTTTTTGCAAGTCTTGTTTACGTTTCGGGAATGTAACATTTCTATTCCCATCTTCAGAACGACTTATTCGTTAAGTTATATAAAATATGGCATAAGTGTTGAAACCTTAAAAACTAATTCATATATGTAATCTGAAAAACAATAACACAATTGTAACTAGTTTATAAATATTAAATTTAAAACTTACCAACTATTTGCTAAACATATAGTAATAAAACATGAGGAAGTAAAATCACATATTGGAGGTTACCACTTTACATCCTACAAAATTAGGTTAAGAGCAATATGTTTAATAAAATAATTAACAAAGTTACCGTGACAACCGGGAGAGTTTAAAACCCCCATCGTTATTAATTAATACATTTATACTTAAAGATGACTTGGAAAAACACAGATTACAATAACAAATATCTCAAATGATGTAAATACACTAACAAGCAGAAAAATTAATTTTCAAGATGGAAACTTAATTCAAAAGGTGAGGTACCAACATACTATAGTGATTTTACTATACCAAAATTATTTATTTTTAATTAAATTATTATAAATGTTGCTTAAATTGTTAATGTCGGTTTTATGGTTAACAGTATTATATTTTTGTATGTAAAACATTTCAATAAACGTTCTCTTATGGAGATTATTTTCTTGCATTACAATTTTTGTTATTGTCGAAATCAAATTTGTGACCAAACTGTAGGTAATGATTGCTAAGGGCAGTGTCATTCCGTTTATTTTTAATTGAGTAACAATGTTGGGAAATCCGTTTTTTAAGAAATTGCGAAGTTTGACCAATATAAGATTTTGGACAATTTTTACAGTTAATTTTATATATCAGATTTGATTTTTCATCAATTGGTACTTTGGATTTGAGGTTTGAATGAAATTTATTAATGGTATTAAAATGTTTAAAGCTAATGTTGTAATTTTGATGCGTTTTATTAAGGATAATTTTCTTAATTTTTGGTTAGGAATGAACGGTAAGGAAAAAATTTTTTTTTGGTAGATGTATGATTATCATTTGTTTTTTTATATTTATGTTTATTGCGAATCCACAGGATCCGTTTATCTATGTGTTTGTTAATGAAAGGCACCGGAAAATTATTCTTAATAAGAGTCCTCCTGATTTTATGAAGGTTAGTCATGAAGGTTAGAATGAACGCTCTGTCAACCAAGGCATGTATAATGTTTGTTTTGAATTTTATGTAATTTAAAGAGTTAAAATCTAAATATCTTTCAGATCACAATGCTTTTGTGTACGAATTGGTAACAATTTTATTACCATTATTTATTAAAGTTATATCTAAGAAGTTAAGTTTTTGGTCCTTTTCATTTTCAATTGTAAATTGTATTCTATGATGGAAATTATTAAAATGTGTAACGAGTATATTAATATAGTTAGGATCCATTAACAGTACGCAGTCATCCACATATCTTTTATAAAAGTTTATTCTATTATTCCAAAATTGTTTGTCTATGATGTTATTTTCAATATGTTCCATAACTAAATTATTCACCCTATTGGTTATAATAAAGGGTACTATGAATTACCTTACTTTTCGTTGCATCTACAAAAGGATTAAATCTGTAAACAATATCACTGACATATCCTACTTTACTACACTCCAAAAACAAACTTACAAACTGGTTAAATTAACCAATAAAAAACTGTTTTTATTAAATTGTCGAAGAATAGGGAGCATTCCATCTTTCCTAAAAATTAAGTTTAAAATACAACTTGAAAATATTGAAGGCTCACAAAACACACAATATAAAAAAATTGTTGCAAAATTCCAACAGATATAATAGAGACTACATTTGGAATCACTATGATCAAGATTTGAACATGAAATTATTCCAACTATTACAACACCAAAAAGAAAAATTATTTAACGAAGTAAAGAAAAAACACACCAATAAGTTAAGTAAACTCCAATTAAATAACCCTTCTACTAAACCTAAAATTAATCCTGATTGGATTGTCAATTTCAGTAATGTGAACATACCTAACAACGTCCACTTTATCCTCCAACAAGATCCTAAATACACCCTAACAAAGTCCACTTTATCCTCCAACAAGATCCTAAATCCACCCTAACAAATGATATTGTACCAATACCACAAATTTTGGCAGAAACTGAATTTATAATTAAAGACTTAAATCAAGACACTAAAAACGAAATTCGTAGTCAGACTGTTCATGTAATTACTAACCATATTAACAATAAGAATAATGTAAAACTTTCAAGCAACAAAAAAACTATCAATAATTGTATTAAAGAAACCAAACAATTTATTAAGAATAATCCAAATTTAATAATTACTAAAAGTGATAAAACTAATAAAACGATTATCCTGCATACTACAATGTATGAAGAAAAAATGAATTCACTCCTTAATGACCCAACTACCTACTGCAAACTTGACCATAATCCTACTAGTAAAATTGAAAAGAAAGTCAACCAAATCATTCATAAATGTAAAAATGAGAATCAATTAGATGAACTAACTTACAAACAACTCAAAACCAATAATTCTGTTCCACCAAAAATTTATGGTTTACCCAAACTTCACAAAACAAATATTCCGTTGAGACCCATTATTAGTAATTCGCTAGCACCCACATATAAACTGTCAAAATACTTAGCTAAGATTTTAAATAATGTTATTGGAAAATCGCCTTTCCACACTAAAGATTCATGGCCCTTTCATAAATTTATAAAAAATCATTATGTCCCTAAAAATTTCAAATTGAGCAGCCTTGATGTAAAATCACTTTTTACTAATATTCCTACTGATTTAGCGATAGGTAGTATTGAGGAAAGGTGGGATGAGATATCTAAATTTACTAATTTGTCAAAGGAAAATTTCATTAAGGCTGCAGAAATTATTCTTAATTCTACTTTCTTTCAATATAAAAACCGGTTCTACAAACAAACTTTTGGTATGGCTATGGGTAGCCCGTTGTCCTCCGTTATCGCTAATTTAGTTATGGAACATATTGAAAATAACATCATAGACAAACAATTTTGGAATAATAAAATAAACTTTTATAAAAGATATGTGGATGACTGCGTACTGTTAATGGACCCTAACCATATTAATATACTCGTTACACATTTCAATAATTTCCATCATAGAATATAATTTACAATTGAAAATGAAAAGGACCAAAAACTTAACTTCTTAGATATAACTTTAATAAATAATAGTAATAAAATTGTTACCAATTGGTACACAAAAGCATTGTGGTCTGAAAGATATTTAGATTTTAACTCTTTAAATTACATAAAATTCAAAACGAACATTATACATGCCTTGGTTGACAGAGCGTTCATTCTGTCTCACCCACGATTCAGGATGACTAACCTTAATAAAATCAGGAGGACTCTTATTAAGAATAATTTTCCGGTGCCTTTCATTAACAAACACATAGATAAACGGATCCTGTGGATTCGCAATAAACATAAATATAAAAAAACAAATGATAATCATACATCTACCAAAAAAAAATTTTTTTCCTTACCGTTCATTCCTAACCTTAGCTCAAAAATTAAGAAAATTATCCTTAATAAAACGCATCAAAACTACAACATTAGCTTTAAACATTTTAATACCATTAATAAATTTCATTCAAACCTCAAATCCAAAGTACCAATTGTTGAAAAATCAAATCTGATATATAAAATTAACTGTAAAAATTGTCCAAAATCTTATATTGGTCAAACTTCGCAATATCTTAAAAAACGGATTTCCCAACATTGTTACTCAATTTAAAATAAACGGAATGACACTGCCCTTAGCAATCATTACCTACAGTTTGGTCACAAATTTGATTTCGACAATAACAAAAATTGTAATGCAAGAAAATAATCTCCATAAGAGAATGTTTATTGAAATGTTTTACATACAAAAATATAATACTGTTAACCATAAAACCGACATTAACAATTTAAGCAACATTTATAATAATTTAATTAAAAATAAATAATTTTGGTATAGTAAAATCATTATAGTATGTTGGTACCTCACCTTCTGAATTAAGTTTCCATCTTGAAAATTTATTTTTCTGCTTGCTAATGTATTCACATCATTTGAGATATTTGTTATTGTAATCTGTATTTTTCCAAGTCATCTTTAAGTATAAATGTATTAATTAATAACGATGGGAGTTTTAAACTCTCCCGGTTGTCACGGTAACTTTGTTAATTATTTTATTAAACATATTGCTCTTAACCTAATTTTGTAGGATGTAAAGTGGTAACCTCCAATATGTGATTTTACTTCCGCATGTAGTCATTACTTTTTGTTCATTAATATGTATTACTATATGTTTAGCAAATAGTTGGTAAGTTTTAAATTTAATATTTATAAACTAGTTACAATTGTGTTATTGTTTTTCAGATTATATATATATATATATATATATATATATATATATATATGAATTATTTTTTAAGGTTTCAACACTTATGCCATATTTTAGAAATGTTACATTCCCGAAACGTAAACAAGACATGCAAAAAAAAAAAATTTATTTGAAAATTACATAAAATATATGTTTCAACTATATTAATGTGATTTTGTCTAGCATAATTACGCATATTTTTGAACTGTTTTACCATGAAACTAACACCTTTACAAGTTAAATTATTCTAACAGTTCATGATTTTACATCTACTTAAAAAAAATTAAAAACATTTAATTGTAAAAGTGATAATATAAGTAGGTATTCCAAATTTATGACTTCTTAGTGTATTTAAAATTCCCCGCTTTGCCGCCATTACTATCATCGTTTCGCTTGCAAACTACAGTGTAGGTAATTTGTGGAATCTAGGTTCTAGAAACTTGTCAAAGTTTCTAGAGTTAAATCAACATCGGAAGACAACAAGCTGCGCAAAAAAAGTGACGTCAGAGTGTAAAGCTCAATAAAAAATATACGTTTGAAAAATAAAAGTTTAGGTTATGTTACTTCGCGTTTGTTGTCCAAGAATACAATTTTAGATGTAAAATTTTGAAATAATCATAAAGTAAAATCATATTTTATTGTCATAGTTACAAAATCTAGTTTTTTTAAAATACATTTGCCAATAACAATTAATCTCCTGATTTTTGGCCAGATTTAAATATTAGCAGAGCATTATTTATAAAGCCCATTTCACCACCTAAAATAATGATAAATAGCAACATATTTACGTTATAAAATTAAATAAACATACCAGCATGTACGATTATAAGGCGATTTCCTTTTCCAATAGGAGATTTAAGACCTGCGTATGCAGTAGAATGTATAGTTTATAATCTTCAAAACTAACCTGTGTATATAATTGGTCGTCCAGATTTCCGATAATTAGTGATCGAACGTATATATGCACAACGCAAAGAACGTATTTCATGTCGTTCTATTATAATCTTATGATGATCACCTACATAAAACCCAAGATAAAATATGATTAAGAGTGAATCATTAAACTTACCTGAAGCCCATTTTTAAAAGCCGCTTTACATGCTGCAATAAAACGTGCAAGTTGATGCAACACGCAAGAAATATTGCTCAAAATCATGCGCAGTTGTTACTTATTTGCAACTCTGTTGCATTTGAAAATTATCGGTTTTGCTCGATATTTTTGCAAGTGCAACTGCAATCCTGGGTAGAAATTTAGTAACTTTCAGTCTGACCAATATATTTATTTTATTGTTGACGTGTGTTGTGTTTTTTTGTGTGGTTACTAATTTAAGTGAAAATGAATAAAATTACAAAGTCGAATAGAAAAAAAGTAATTATGGCAACAATATGCATAATAATTGCTTCAATTCTTCTGAAACGAGAACCTAGAAAGAGAAGGCAAAGAAGATTGTGGATCAGACCTTGGTTAAATCAGAAAAGAGGAAATATTCGTTTGACTGATGAATTAATGTTATCAGATCGGGAAAAGTATGTCAATTTTTTGAGGATGGATCAGGCAATATTTAATGTATTATTACGAAAGGTCTAGCATCGTATTTCAAAGCATTCCTTGTCTCGAGAAACCATTGCAGCAAAAGATAAGTTATCTTGCCACTGGAGAAAGTTTTCGGAGTTTTATGTACAATTACAGAATCTCAGAGAGTACAATTTCATTATTCGTTCCTACAGTTTGTGAAGCTATATATCAGGAGCTCAAAAGCGAATATTTAAAGATACACACAGTTCATTTAATGTTTGACAAACATATAACCTAATATAACAGTCATTGCAAAGGCATTTCCAAACTAATAGCATAAACAAGGTTTTACATGGTAACACATTTTAGGTTTCGTCAACTGCTGCAGAATGGTTAGAAGTTGGAAGAGAATTTGAGATGCTTTGGAACACACCTAATGTTATTGGTGCACTTGATGGAAAGCATGTTGTTATTAAGGCTCCCGCAGGTCTAGGTTCAGCGTATTTCAATTACAAGAAACAGCACAGTATAGTTTTATTAGCACTTGTAGATGCCAGATATAACTTCACTTAGATCAATGTGGGGATGAATGGAAGGGTGTCTGATGGAGGTGTGTTTTTGGAAAGTGATATTTCAACTGCAATTGAGCGGAATACACTTAATATTCCTGAGGACAAACCTCTTCCTGGGAGAACTAAACACGTCCCATATGTATTTGCTGCTGATGCTGCCTTTGCTCTTTCAAATCATATTTTGAAACCGTACCCTTTAAGAAATATGACAATGGAACAACGTATTTTCAACTACAGATTAAGTAGAGCTTGACGTGTAGTTGAAAATACCTTTGGCATACCTTTGCAGCAAAACATACAGATCAAACAAATGAAAATTTACATTTAATTATGGTTTGAGGCCTAGAAATTATGGTAAGCCTAGAAATGAGATTTTAAACATTCGAGAAGAATTTAGAGAATACTTTTGTGGTTGTCGTCAAGTACCTTGGCAAGACAACGTAATTTAAAGAAGACTTCTATATTTAATGGTTTATAACAGAACCGTAACAACATACAGTTATAGTAATAATGAAATGTAACATATTAGTCATTTAATGCCCTTTCTTTCCTTTTAGCACTAAATATTTGCTGAATAATGATTTCTTTTAATTCGTCTATTGTTTCCTCATCTTGTAAAGATTCCATTTCATGTATGATAAAGGTGTAAAATTAAATTATGTAGTAAATATATATAGTATGCTAAACTTTAATTTCCGTTGCATTATTAATATTTTAATAGCTTACTTCGCAAATGCAGCATGCTTCTCTGGATGTTGGTCTTCCTCCTGTTCTGCTACAGTTTGTGGTGTCATATTTTCCAAAGCAGCAGCTGCAGTTGACAGAAGACATGATATTTTGTCTTCACTTCCAGACGTTCTTTTACTTTTCTTCAACACACTGTCACATCTGGAGGTAGTTTGGGACCTTGTAGGTACTTGACTTGCTTCTGTACTTACAGAAGATAAATCTACATCCAAGTCGCTGATATTATCTATGTCGCCATCATATATCACTTGCCCCACCTATGAATACAAAAATATACATATTAACGCTGTCACATTAAATTGTAAATTAGAATAAGTTATAAAAGCAAGTTTGACATTTTCCATTTTAAAACCTTAAAGATTGTCAGTTACAACTGATATAAGAAACGGTAAAATTCATGCCATGTTTTTGTACTACTTACGTGTACCTCAATATTCTCATCCTCACATAATGTATCTGTAGTCGAAGCATGATCAATTGATAAATTGGATTCTCCCTGTGCTATTATATTAGAACTTTGCTGTAGGAAGCACAATTGTTCGGAACACCATAGTTTTGGTTGACACACACTGCAACTGGATGTTCCAGAAACCTCGCTTTTTTTAATTTTTCGTAACTCCATTAAAAATTGAGCACGAATTCCATGCAATTTTTTTTTTATTTCTTGCAAAGTTACATGTGCCAATTTCTGTCGGTTGAATTCATTCATAATATCAGTCAATGCTTGTAACCTGATGTTATGGTTATGATATTCTGGAGAAGTCGGACTATATAGGCATGGGAAGCCTTCATACAACTGTATTAATAGCGTTGTGGCTTCTCGACACCAATTGAATCCATTACTACAATAACATCTTGATTAGCTGTCTACACTTTCGTATTATATCATTGAACATGTTTATTAATATTTCATAGCCACTTACCTCTTGTTGGAAGACATCATAACTAACGAACAAACAATACCACACGGAAATTCAATCAATACAAAAAGAGAGGATAAGTCGTTAACGTAGTTAAGTTTTTTTTTTAAACACTAGGTTGGTACTAAACAATTAACTGAAACACTATTGCTGCATGTAAAACCACAGAAAAAGGACCCTTTACAGAAGTAATGGTGGGTTCATACAAGCGGCTAACAGATAATGACTTAGGCAGCTAAAAGATAGAAGTGTTGTGATGCATACAGATGTTCTTACAACGGGTTACGATAACGACTAACGAACAAAGTTGATCAACTTTTAACTTTTACGCTAGCCGTTGGCTTGCAAAGCCGTTGCGCACGCGTATTGTACGTTATATTAATGGCGTTCATATCATAATCTGTTTTCGTGGTGCGGTGAATACGTAACCTGGCTTTTCTTTTCTGTAGTCTTTGTTTTGATATAGAGCAATGGATTTGGCATTGGTTAGTGTAATTGAAGACTATCCGTTGATTTACGACAAGTCGCATCGTTTTTACAAAGATGTAGTAGCAAAGAAAAATATATTTGCTGCCATCGCAGAAATGCTAAACCTACATCAAACAAGTAATCCTGGTATGTGCAAAATTAATTATTTTAGTTTTCTTTTATTATTGAAATTTGTATAGTTGAATACTACGAAAAACGTTGGCTACAACTACGCAAGCGGTTTACTGAAGAGCGTCGCAAAAGGTTACCCTCAGGGTCAGCAGCTTCAACTTATAAGTGGCCCCTTTTTAACGCAATGCAGTATTTGGATGCGCACACATCAAAACGATTGTAAAATTTCATATATCTTTACAACTGTATCGTTTAATTTAATATTTACAGAAAATGTACTGTTGGGAATGTGCAGATACCAATAGAAACAACTGCAAGTTCCTGTATATCACAAGAGGATAATTTGGAGGATATAGAGAATCTGTATAAGTAAAATGTTAACTTTGCTGATAGTAGTAAATAGATGTTTTAAACTTTGTTTGTATGTAGGACTAGTGAAACGGTAGAATTGATTCACGAAGATGAAGATACAGCGGACGAATCACAAATGGACATTACAGTTGTCATATTTATCACTAGGTACTACAATGTTAGTGAGTCGTAAAGCACAAGAGATAATACTTTATTATTTATTATTTAAGTACATGCCTTACGTAGGTCCACTAGTATCTAAGTTGCACTACTGTGTCTCCCATACCTGCACACTCTCATTATGAACTTTATAAGTTTATACAGTATGTTACATCTCCCTTTTTCTTATCCTAACTAATGCTACATTTCAAAGTTAGCAAACTTATTAGGTAATTTTATAATTCTACCGCTTTTGGTTTTATAATTATTATCAATAGTAGGGTTAACATAATTTTCATGAACATTACTACCTAACTGCATTTCTCCACTATTAACAGTAATATTAGGATTACCATTGCTACTTTCTTCCTCAGGCACTGTGGTATCGTTTAACTTAAATTCATTCTGACTCTTTCGTAAATGGATTGAATTTCTTCTTAACACTTTGCCTTCGGAGTTCTGTGCTAAATAAGATCTGGGAGAGGGGCATTTGCCAACAATTTTGCCGGTTCCCAAACCTTCCCTTTGAATAAGAGCATTCTCACCCACATTAAAATCAGGCCTTGATTTAACATGTATCATAGTAGTGCTTATATCTAATTTGTTTATAACTAATACCTTCATGTGCATCATTATACAAATTTGGTTTTAATAATTGTGAGTGAATTGAAGTTTGGTTCTGGTTCTTCTGCTAAACAATATTTGAGCAGGAGAAACGTTTAATCCTACGATAGAGTATTACGATACTCTAGTAGTGCTAATTCTATATCTACGTTATCATCTTTAGCTTTCTTTAGAAGTTCTTTGCAGTTTGAACTGCTCTTTCCGCTTGGCCGTTACTCCTCGGATATTTAGGAGAACTAGTAATAAATTCAAAGTTCCAAGTTTTTGCAAACTCTCTAGATTCAAAGGAATTAAATGGCATGTTATCTGATATAACAACCTTTGGAACACCATGAGTTGAGAATACTGTCTTCAATTTAGAAACAATTTCCGATGATGTTTTTGACTTTAATTTTAAAATTTCAAGCCACTTGGTGTAATAATCTTGTATTATTAAGTAATCATTACCTTGAATTTCGCAAATATCACATTCTATTTTGTGAAAGGGATATCGGGAATGTCATGCGGAATCAGGGGTTCTTTCAAATTTGATACCCGATATCTATCACAAACAGGACAACTATTGATCACATTTTCTATTTGCGTATCCATTCCAGGCCAATATACAATATGTCTCGCTCGAGCCTTTGTCTTTTCGATTCCTAAATGTGACTCATGTAGTAATTTTAGTATGTAATTTCTTAGTATTGAAGGTACTATTAACCTATAATTAAAAAAAAGCAAATTTTCCTCACAAGTAATTTCATTTTGTAATTTGAAATAGTGTTTAACATTTCCAGGCACTAGACTCAAAGAATTTGGCCAACCCTCAAAATAATATTTTTTTATACATGACAACCTTTTAATCCTACCGACTGCGCCATGTCATATTTATCACTAGGTACTACAATGTTAGTGAGTCGTAAAGCACAAGAGATAATACTTTATTATTTATTAATTAAGTACATGCCTTACATAGGTCCACTAGTATCTAAGTTGCACTACCGTGTCTCCCATACCTGCACACTCTCATTATGAACTTTATAAGTTTATACAGTATGTTACAACAGTTGTGGAAAATACACCAAAGGGTCTCCGAAACCGAATGCTGAATAATGACCATATAATTGGTCGTTGTAGTAGTAGGACTTCTAGTACCAATAGTAAAGAGTCGGCATCAAGCCATAAAGGAACACTTTCTAGTACTGATGAAGCTTCTAAAGCAATAAAGGATGGCATGGATACTTTAACTAAATATCGCGAAATAAGAAGTATGGAAACTAAGTCAAAAAGTGTGGATCTCGCTATTGCTGAGGCAATTGCATTAAAATTGCAAGAAATTAAATGCCCTCGTAGAAAAAATAAGGTACATAAAGAAATTTTTAATATTCTTTGTGATGCAGTATTAAGTGAAGATGAAGAGGAAAAATAAATAATCATTTTTAAATGTGTTATATTTGTCATACATAAAAATACACCTACTATATGTTAAAAGTAGTTTTCAGTTGGATACCAATAAAAAAACCAAAGTTTAATTTTCTTGGTTTTTTATTTTCCTTCAGGAATTTATCCTCTTGTGATCACTCTATTTTTCCACGGTACCGTTCCAATGGTCATAAAATACTCAGCTAACTTATTACTAATTTGTTGCACTAGTCTGCTAGGATTGTTTGAGCCAACACGATTAACAGATGGTAAGTTTACATCCTCGTCCCTCCAAGTTCCATAATGTAAAATACCATCTTTATCTACATAATCTGCCATTCCAGTTGGGCTGTATCTTGTTTCAGAAATTGGAATGTCTTCGTCACTTACTTGTATGAAATTGTGCAATACAACACAAGCTTTAATAATTTGTTCACACGTTGAAACATCGGCAACTATTGGTTTGCGCAAAATTCACCATCTTTGAACAAGTATACCAAATGTATTTTCGATACAACTGCGTGCCCGACTTAAACGTTAATTGAATGTTGTTTTATATCACTCAGTTCATTTCGCTCTCCTGGAAATGGCCTCATTATTCTGGTGTGAAGGGGGAATGCTTGATCAGCAACTACGTAGCATGGAAAACTTGTTTCTGTTTCTGGTAAGTTCCTCTCGTTTGGAATATTTAACACATTTTCTTGCATTAGAGCTTTACCAAATCCAGATTCCCGAAATATTGTGCTATCGTGATCGGAACCATAACCCCCGATGTCAACCAATATGAAACGATAGAAAGCATCACATGTTGCCATTAAAACTATACTGTAAATAAATAAAATGCTCTTACATAAATTTATTATTATTGACATTGAACGTACCTACCTAAAACTTTTTTTATAAGAAAAATATTGTGATCCTGTATATTTTGGAGCTTGTATAGAGCAGTGTTTTCCATCAAGTGCCCCAATACAATTTGGAATGTTCCATCTATTGTAATATCCATTCATAATTTTTTCCCAATCGTTTCCTTCAGGAGGTTTTAAAACGATTGGTGACAACACTGCCCATAAAACATCACAAGTCTCCTTAATAACATAATGTGCTGTAGATTTTCCGATATAGAATTGCCAAGCAATTTCTTGCATGGAGGATCCTTGTGATAAATAACTAAAAATAGAAAAAGTGTATCAGATATTTCTTTATAATAATTAAAGATATTATTTCATTACTGTAAAAGTTATGATTAGCCTATGTCCAGGTGAAAGAGGGTTTCTATTTTCAGCTCTCTCAATGTAAGGAGTCACGAGTCTGAGCAGATGTCTATATTGTTCCACTGTTAATCTCGTGAATTTGAAAAACTCTACTTCGTCATTTCTTTCTATATATTTGACAAGCTGTTCATATTGGTCTAATGCAGCTCTTCTTCTATTAATTGGTCGAATTTTAAACCGTCTAGGTTGACGTTGTTTTCTAACATTATTTGAATTGCTTCGAGTTTGAAGATACAATTTCAATATACTTATTAATGGAAAAAATATAAAAATTTCTTCATCCATTTTCTTAAACACACGAAACCACTCTTTTTTCTATGACAACGAAATACTTTAACAAATAAATTCTACAGTACTAGCAAATCAGCTGGTAGCTTTGATTAAAGATTAAAGGTAGTTATACACGAGTTACAGAAACAACTGAATAATAATGGTCGGTTTCGTATAACCATTAACTCGATCTATGAATGATGTGAAAAAGCGCTAGCGTATCTGTCCATTAGCAAACGTAACTGTTGGCTATTAGCCGCTTGTATGAACCCACCATAACACTTTACTGTAATTTTGTCCAAAATTGCATCACGCGCAGCCTCGGTGCGCATATATGGAAGCATTGCATGAGATAATTATTGTTTTGTTTATTCCTTCGGTTTATTCTTGGATATTTCTAACCTTACCACAGTAGTTGTGAAAAAAAAACGTGCAAGTCTAATTTAGTGAGTGAAGTGATAATTAGTTCGATCTATCATTCATAATGGTTAATTATTGTTGTGTGTATAACTGTAAAAACAATAACCGTACTCATCCAAATTTAAAATATTTTTCTATGCCAAAAGAATCAACTAGGTAAGTAAAATATAAAGCAGCAGAAAATAACGCATTTTTATAAATTTATTTCTATGTGAATTCTAATTTGAAATGTGTTTGTGAGCCTGCATGAAAGGTTAACCGCAAAATCATTATTTTTCTTTATGATTAGTATAAAAAACAGTAAATTTTATTCCAGACAAATTCAATGGTTGTGTACAATTGGTCGAAATGAATTTATATTAGAAAAAGCGAATGTAATTGCCAAGAAAAGGATATGCAGTGAACATTTTTCCGAAACTCAGATTTCAGGCAGCAGATTGAAAAAACATGCCGTACCTAATTTATTTAAAGATGGTGTAGGGTATAAAGGTAAAATCTTCTAAAAGCATTATAATAATTATCTCACTTTAGTAATAATTTGCAGGTGTTAATGTAAATGCATCAACCTCATCTGCAGGAGATCCGGATTTGAAAGAGTTACATAATATTCCAGTCCCTGTTGATATTGAAGGAAAAGAAAATATCTCTCGAAATATCAGCCACAGCATTACTCAAACATCTCCTGTTCTTTCTGCTTCAACACCACGCAAAAGAAAACTTCAATCCCATGTACGTTCATTAAAAAGGAAATGTCAACATTTATCATCACCTTCAATAAACCAAACAACAAATGTTTCTAAAGAAGAATTTATTAAATTCTGTAAGAATAAATTTGATGATGCATTATTAGCAAATTTTATAATTACACAACTTGAATTATGTGATCGAAGTGCAAAAGGACAGATATTCTGAGGCGTACAAGCAATTTGCACTTACTGTTTATTTTCTTGGACCAAAAGTGTATAGATTTTTAAGAAAAATCTTTCATTTTTGTCGTTTCACTTCATCTTGTGATATGTCAAGTGGGTTTAATGAGTATTTATTTGAAGTAATTTCTTTGAAAGTACGAATTTAAATGATCTTGCCAAAGACTGCATTATTTGCATTGATGAAATGTCCATCAAAACTCATTTGTTTTATAATAGATCAAGAGATTATATTGTAGGATTTCATCAGAACAAGGAAAGGAGTTTTCAACCTGCTAATTGTGCACTAGTTGTTATGGCAAGGGGCATAAATTTTAATTGGAAACAACCTGTGGTTTATTTTTTTGTGCATAATACATGTGAAGTTGGATATTTGTTCGAAATAGCTTATACATGTATACGCAAATTAAAGTTTGTGGGACTGAGGCCCAGTTGTATAAAGCCTACAGTTGACCGACGGTTGAGCAACCCCTGGTTCACTGTCAACCAACGGTTGAGTTACAATTGTGTTGTATAACCGCCAGTTCAGCTACTGTAGACTAACCTTTGGTTGAAAAATCCTTGTAACAGTTGGTATACATGGAATTTTCTTGCAGCCAATCAGAGTCAGAATAAAGTTCGTCACTGATATGCAATAACCTTTAAATTAAAATTTTACCTCGTTTTCTCTAAATTCGTGTTTCATTTGTAATCTTTGTTTCTGTGTTTTATCGTTATTATTTTTGTTATTAGTTTTTGTTAATATTACTGTTTTTGTTCTGTGTTATTGTAAAATATGGCTTTACGTTCGAAATCGAAAAATAACTCAAAACGCGTGGTTTTCAGCGATGGTGATGTATGTACGTTAGTAAATTTGGTTTATAAACATAAAAATACAGTGGAGTGTAAAAAAACTGATGTACATACGTGGAAAGAAAAGATAAAAGATAGCTACTATTTTAACGAGAATAAATTAATACATCTATATTACAGGATGAAGTATGGAACAAAATGTGGGAAGAATTTAGTAGCGGTGCTACTGAATCGAAAACAGTGGAACAGCTGCGTACTAAATATGATAATTTAAAGAAAGAAACGAGGCGCTGTTTTGCGAGACAACGACAGAATTTGTATAGGACAGGGGGTGGGCCGGTTGAAGATGACGTTAGAGCGATCATAAGAGATATGAAAAGATCAAGGCAATTATAAATCTATCAGTACAAGGAATGGAGCCTCGACTGGGTGATAGTGATAGTATAGGTATGTAACAGAAGTTTTTGAAAATGTGTACTTTGTTCTGTTCTTTCAATGTTTAAATTACAGCATTAACAGCTAGTGAAATACCACCTACGGATGTGCTGCCATGTAATGTTTGAATGTGAGCCGCTGCATGGAAATTCGGAGAACTGTGCACCACCTGCCACTGGTGATATTACAGCTACAACTATAGTAGAAAATCAGTGCAGCATCACTAATGTAAATATTAAGTTTCAAATTTCACAATTTTACTTAATATTATTGTAGGTTGATGATGCTGATAATGCTAACAATATACAAATGGAATGTAAATAGTGATGGTATAAAAATAAATGGTAGGTACCTGGCTATTATATCTTCATGTATTTTAATATATGAATGTTATAGATTGGAGTACATATAGTCCTGCACTTTTAAAAACTAAGAAACAAAAAATTCTAAGGGTGCAAAAAAATGCAGAAACGAAACAAAGTTGGTATATTTACAAGTGCATTTTAACTGTTCATTGCTAACTGTTTTGTAGCTGGTTCAGCATCTATGAAGGCATTACAAGAAGTAACAATTGCGAAATCAGAACTATTAGCACTGAAGAGCAAGTTGTTAATAAAGGAAGATAAACCTAATGAAGAATTACACAAGGAACGTTTAGAAGGACAACGTTTATTAAATGAAAAATTGAATTTGCAAAATATTGAAAGGAAGTTGAAAAATGAATTATTATCTTTACAAATACAAAATTTAAAAAACTCACTGTAAATTATTACTAATCTTTTTATTTAAAATAAATGTATTATTAATGTAACTCTGCAAAATAATTTATAAACGTTTGTCGAAAATTGTGTTGTGGTGCAGCAGCAGGTATAGTTACATTAGGAATTTCAATATCCTCAGGAGGTACAATTACACCTGGATCGCTCTTCTTCATTATGATTCCTTGCTAAATTATGTAACACTGCACATGCAACTACTACTGATTGTGCAGTTTCTAAGTTTAATCGGATGCCATTACTTAAAATTGGAAAACGTCGTTTCCATACTCCAAATAATCTTTCTATTGGATTCCTGCTTCTGATTTGTGATTCATTGAAGAACTGTTCAGTAGGTGTTGCAGGATGTAACGATGGTGTAATTAAATACTTCTGTAATGCATAACCTGAATCGCCCAAAATGATGTTATAGTTAAATTCGTTTCTATCCAAGCGGGCATGCACTCAGTGCCGTCCTTAGGGTGGAGCGAGTGGAGCGGCCGCTCCAGGCCTCGCGTTGAGGAAAGCCTCGCGCTGCGAGGCCTTACTCTCGCTAAAACACAATAAGTAAAAGTTTTGGTTGAATTGAAATAGTGTGCAGAGTGAAGATATACATGCCTAAAATATAAAGTCTGATTATACGCGCAATATTTTCAATTATTGGATAGATAAAACAAAAACGAACAAGATATTAGTGACTTAAAGAAAGCAATGCAAAACATCGTTTGATAGCGGCGCGGCGGCAAAATGACCGAACCCTAGCCTCGCGCTCGTCCGCGCCGGTGAGTCATACTCGCGCCGATAGACCGACGAGCCTGTCACACATGATATCCTCCCCTCCCCTACCTCCCCCCGCCCAACAGTCATGTCACACCCTGCATCCATGACCCATCAGTTCAGTAGTAACGTTCTTGTTATTTGCATCGCGATCGCGCATATTAATTATTGACATTGTGACTGACTTTGTAGTTAATTATTTATATTTAAATAAGGTGTTATCCTGAGTGCCGACTGTGGTAGGAGCGTCATTCTGTGGAATCGTTTTCGGTTTTTGATTATGTTTTAGTGTATGACACAGATTTTAATCATGTCTAGAGAAAGAGACAAATGTAGGAAATTTGAAAGTGGCTATGAAAAACAGAAGAAGAAGGACAAACGTGAAAAGTTTTTAAAATCACAACAGGGTGCGCTAGTTAAATTTTTAAAACAAGATGGAGCTGAACTTCAAGATGGTGGATCAGCTGCTGTTGAGAACTTGAGTATCGTGAGTAGGAAAACTGAAACACCCGTAGATCAAACTTTTCCAAGTACAAGTAGTTTTAATGAATTAAGCGATTTTTTGCCGTCTGGTAATCCTTCAGCATCTGATACTCAAAACCTTTCAATTTCTGCGGGAGAGTTAAGTATTGATGTAAACGATCCTTTAGAACCTGATCCTCAAAACCTCTCAATTTTTACAGAAGCTGAAGGGTCGTTTTTGACATTAACGATCCAGGTGCTTGGCCTGTTTCGTTTTCAACTGATAAATTTGATGAAATCATACAAAAGGTCCTTTGCAAGTAATTAATTTTAGTTTTCCTCAAAATTCAGAAAAAGACATTTTCGGCTAAATATTACAAAAGAATCATGAGCAACGGAGAAGAGGTGCATAGGCAGTGGCTTGTGTACAGTAAAACTAGTGACAAGGCATTTTGTTTTTGCTGTAAATTATTTGGTAACAACACTGGGTCTCAATTGGCTGGTGAAGGTTACAGTGATTGGGCACATATTGGCAGAGGACTTGCAACCCATGAGACGTCACCAAAGCATGTTGAGAACGTTAGAAAGTGGAAAGAATGTGAAGTGCGTTTAAACAAAGCGTTAACAATCGATAAGAAGCACAGGGAATTGATAAACAAAGAAAAGAGCACTGGCGTGAGATTCTCAAAAGAGTTGTTAATGTTATTAAATATTTGGCAGAACACAACATTGCTTTCAGAGGATCAAACAGCAAACTATACGAGCGAAACAACGGCAATTTTTTGGGACTAATTGAGATGTTGGCTACTTTCGACCCCGTCATTCAAGAGCATGTTCGGCGAATTCGATCATCTGAAATTCATGATCACTACTTAGGGGCGAACATTCAAAACGAATTAATAATGCTGTTGTCTGGAAAAGTAAAATCCAAGATTGTCACGGACATAAAAACAGCTAAATATTTCTCATTAATGTTAGACTGCACACCTGACCTTAGTCACAAGGAGCAGTTATCCTTGGTGATACGATTTGTGAAAATGGATTTTAATGCAAGCAGTTCTTTTGAGAATGAAAATGAAGGTGTAAGCATCGAAGAACATTTCCTTGATTTCTTAGACGTTAAGTCAACAACAGGAAAAAATCTAACTGACGTCCTTCTACAAGAGTTAGATGAACTTGGATTACAAATCAAAGACTGTAGGGGACAAGGATACGACAACGGATCCAACATGAAGGGTATCCACTCTGGAGTACAGGCACGCATCTTGGAAATAAATCCAAAGGCATTTTACATGCCCTGCGCTAGTCATAGCCTCAACCTCTTAATTTGTGACGCTGCAAAATGTTCCCCTAAAGCGATGACGTTTTTTGGTGTCGTCCAAAGAATTTATTTACTTTTTTCCGCCTCAACAATGCGGTGGGAAATTTTAATGAAACATGTACCGAATCTGACTGTAAAAAGGTCCTGTGATACTCGATGGGAGAGTAAACTGGAAAGTGTGAAAGCACTCCGATATCAAATTAAGGAGGTTCACACTGCATTAGTTGAACTAGTTGAGGTCACTGAGGATCCAAAAGCCAATAGTGAAGCACAGTCGGTTAAGAATGAAATAAGTAGCTATGAGTTCTTACTAGCTCTATGTATTTGGTATGATGTGCTGTTTGCTGTTAACAGTGTTAGCAAAAACCTTCAGGCTCAAAAAATGCACCTTGGAGTTGCGTCACAGTTACTTCAAGGGCTAGTTCAGTTTTTTCAGAAATTTAGAGATGAAGGTTTTGTGGCAGCAACATTGACAGCAAGAGAACTTGGTGAAACTCTGGGTGTAGAGCCAAAGTTCAAAGAAGCAAGGCAGAGAAAGAAAAGAAGAATGTTTGAGTACGAGGGAGAAGATGAGCCTATGCAGGAATCTGCCGAGCAAACGTTTAAAGTTGAGTATTTTTACGTTATTGCAGATACTGCAGCACAGTCCTTGAAAAGAAGGTTTGAACAAATTGCCAGTTATGATACAATGTTTGGATTTTTGTACCATGTTAAAGAACTAAAAGAAATAAAAGAAGACAAATTGTTTCAAAAGTGTACAGACCTAGAATCGTTTCTGAGTTTCGAAGAAGAAAAGGATGTTTGTGGAAGAGAACTTTTTTCTGAGCTTAAGGTACTTCGTGAAATCCTACCAGCTGAGGTTGTAACAGCTGCAGGAATATTACGATTTATGAACAGAATTCAAAACCCGTTTCCTAACGCATTCATTGCGTATAGAATTTTACTCACTATACCCGTTACCGTGGCAAGCGCAGAGGAGTTTTTCCCGCTTGAAACTTATCAAGACATATTTAAGATCTTCCATGAGTCAAGAAAGGCTATCATCCTTGGCAATGCTATCGATTGAATCTGACACGACAGCCAAAATTAATTTTGATGAGATTATTGACGACTTCGCTGGAATGAAAGCGAGAAAAGTACAGTTCATATAAGGTGAGTCAAAGTTGATAATAACACAATTTTAAATATAGTTTATCTAACAATGAACGATTGCATTTACAGTATTATTTTACATCGGTTTAGCTGGAACTATCTGTTTTATTAAGTTATTTTATCTTATAACTCATATTTTAACAGGCCTCTATTGTAGGCTATAATGTGTTTTATTATTTTACAGATGTGATGTGAAAATTATAAACCTACATTAACAATGGAACAATGGAAGAATTTAATAAACAAGATATGAACATCTAAAAAGATATGGAACGTCAATATTAAATAAGTATTTACAATAATGTATATGTTTATTATAATTTACTATTTGATTTAATAAAAAGCAAGAAAGAAGACATTTCGTTTTTTCTAATGAATTTATTGTTTGTTAGACAAAAATTACTATGTTTAACATTAACAAGCACTGTTTAAGCATTACTTAAAGAATAAACTTTGTTTTGATTTTTCTAGCTCATTTTTCTGAGATTCCTATTGTTTTTTTTTTACATGAAACCTGAAACGAAATTACTCGAAACATACCAACCTGAAATGGGTGTTTTGCATCACCCCTCCCCCTTTTAGAGTGTAAGAGATAAACGTTTTGTTTATCAAAAAGCTTACAATTACGACTTTGTAAGTATAGCTTGACAAATATTTTCCGGACCCCCCGGTATCCATAGTTAAAAAAGGTCTCGCAAAAATGTTTTGCTCCAGGCCTCGCATTTTCTAAGGACGGCACTGCATGCACTCGTGAATTATTCAATATTGTTTGGTCGTGAGTTGATCCAGGCCACCTTGTTACAATATCCAAAATACGAAGAGAAGCATCTCCAATGATTTGAACATTTAATGAGAAATATCCCTTTCTGTTCCTGAAATATTCAGCATTATCGCCGCCTAAACATAATAGTAATAATTAACACTACAGCACAAACCTTTATGAATAGTTTTACCTGGTGATTGTATTCTGATGTGAGTACAATCAATTGATCCTATGATTCTAGGAAATCTAGCAATATTATAAAAATCGATTCTGTTTCTTGATATTTCTTCAGCGTTTCGAGGCATATAAATGTATAATCTGGACAATTCTAAAATGCTGTTCGTCACTTTTTGCACAATTCTGCTTGCGGTGGATTTATCTACACCACTAAAGTCGCCTACTGCAATCAACATATTTCCTGATGCATACAATCGCAATGTTAACAGAAGCTGGTTCATTGGTGACAGCGTGGTTTCTACAAACATATGTTTAATATTGGTTTCATAAATTATAACCACTACCTACCTATTAGTGGTATGCGCTAAGTAACCTTCAACTGCTGTTAATAAACACTACTGTAGCTTTTTGCAGACGGTATCTAACAGAAAATTCTACATCTGACCATCTGTTAAACTTATCAGAGCGCACACGAAAAGTGCGCGGAACCCGTAGTCTACCTATTATTTCTAATTCTTCTTCCGAATCAGAAGATGTACTGCTTCTATGTAATAACAAGGGTTGGTCATTGATACCCCAATCAGCGTCACTATCAGAACTGCTAGAGTTTGAGTCCATATTTATAATCACAGAACACCTACAAAGTTTATAATCACACAGAACTCCCTTTCATATTTAACTCACCTTATGAAATGCAAGCAATGAATGTTTTAGTCTTGAAAAAGACTTTTTTTTGCAGGGAGGCAGGGTGAAAGGTAAAATTAGGTATGAAAATGTGAAGAGTTGGAAAGCAGTGATAATGCGGTAAATTAATAGCAAGGATAATTGTTACTAATGATAAATAAAAAAAAATTTAATACGGAAAATGCAAGTAAAAAGGTTAGTTTATTAAGCGGAAAACAATAATGTAATGTGAAGTCAGAAGTGAATTTCTGATCTGCTGAAATTAGCGTTATTCTAATATTTCTGCGCACACGCAGCGACATCTACAAAGTAAAGAAGGAATTCCCTTTCAACCGTCCGCATCGGTTGAATACGTTAAACGCTACTCGCACTGTCGGTTGGCGAAACCGTCAGTTCAACCTTCGGTTTGGTTCCAACCGTACTTTATACAACGCAATCCTGCAATCAACCGTCGGTTCAGTCTCAACCTGTGGTCAACCGTACATTATATAACTGGCCCTGAATGTGCTCCGAATTGTTAGTGATCAGGGATCAAATTTTATGAGGTTCTCCAACGCATTAGGTGTTTGCCCGAATCAACCACACTTTTATGTTGATAATAACAAACTGTATTATTTTTTCGATACTCCACACTTACTAAAGTCTACTAGAAATAATTTATTTAAACATAATTTCTACATTGAAAATAATATAATTGAGAAAAAACATATTGAGAATCTATATGCTTTTGATAAAGGTTGCATTAACAGACTTATACCAAAAATATCAAACAATCATGTTAACCCCAACACATTTCAGAAAATGAATGTAGCTTTAGCAACTCAAATTGTTAGCAATTCTGTAGCTACAGCCATGGAGACTCTCATAAGTTTTGGTTATTTACCTTCAAGTGCAATTCACACTTCTATATTTATTGCAGATGTGGACAAATTATTCGACATCCTTAATTCGGTGTCATTTTCATCTAAAAAGATCTATAACAAACCATTTAAAGGAACATCAGAACAATTAGACCATCTTCAAAAAATGGAAAACATTTTTTCAAATCTAAAAATCGTTAATCTTCAAGGTAAAGATGTAACAAAAAGTGTAAAATTTTTAAGTGGTTGGTGTATAACCATTAAAGCTCTGAAAATGATCTGGGAGGACCTGAAAGATGTTCAGAAGTTTCTTTGCACTCGTTACTTAAATCAGGACCCACTTCAATGTGGAAATGCAACAAATCCTACACCTATTCAATTTCAAAATGCTTTTAAAAAAATATTTTGTTTAAATTATATTCATTACAATCCTGGTGCCAATTGTGCCCAAGATTTTAATGATTTGCTCATTAAATTTTCAACTACAATCATGGAATCAATTCCTGTTATAGAAGAATCGCAAGCCACAAGTCTCTTTAATGAAGTGTTACAAATAAAATTTGAGGACTATCGAAATATGGATATTCCAGAAAAGAATGCCCTTTCTTGGGTAGCAGGCTATTTGATAAAAAAGTGATTAGATGTTCACTCATGTGATACGTGCAACTGATATTCTAAGACTCAAAGTAATTTTATCAATGAAACAGTATTATGTCATTTACGAGCATATCAAACAAAAACAAAAACTTTATTTGGTAATTTCAAAATGTCTTCAAAGTTATTTTACATGAAATGGACAATATATTTTGTTTATACTTTCCAAAAATAGCAGTGGCAAAAAATGTGGGCCTGAAACTTAAAAATGAATTAGACAAAATTCCTTTTGAGCATCCGTGTTCACATTTCCCCAGGAATTATTTACTAAATCTTTTTGTAAGATTAAGAATATTTTACACATTAAAATATTGTAACAAAAATTTTGCAAGCCAAAAAATTGGCAGAAAGAATGCAAAAATTATAAAACTTCAACATTTATAAGACATTTATATTTCGTTGATTGTAATTTATTATTTCCTAGCTATTTGTTATATTTGTTAATGAGCCAAAATATTATGTTAAGCGAGGACATATAAAAGTTTGAACCCAGAGCGATGATTGTACTTAGATGTATTTATTATGTACTTTGAAAGAAATAGTTGTCTAAATTTAGAAATTTTGCCTTTTATTTCAATTTGAATATTAGTTAAATTGCTTTTCATTTTATTTTGTTACTTAATTTGATAATTGGGTACGAACTTTAACCTGATTTAATAGTGTTTTGTTATGTATTGAACCCTTTCATTTTTGTTCTTGTTATTTGATTTATTGATATACTTGTGCAATTACTTATTCATTAATAAATTGAGTTTTCTTTGGTGGTGGTTCTTTCCAAATTTAGCAAAATTAACAGGCTGAACCATCCTTGCACAAAGCTTGTTAATTCTAAGTATTTGTCATTGTTTACCTGCTCAACAAGATTTAACAATCTCATCCAATCCTATCTCATTCACATAACATGGCGTAGGTTACCACTAGACGTTTAATTCTTTTTTATCAGATTTGGATTTTGCGAGTAATTCAATATCAGACTGGTAAATAAATTCTGATATTTTAATTATTGCCAGCAAAGTAAACTTAATAAATTTGAGTAATAGCATTATTCTTAGTAAAGTCAAAATACATCTTTTAGCAATTGTTTTGTTCTTGAATTTGCATTATTGCGAATAAGTTCAAATTACACTTTTCAAGATAGGGTACCTTGGGAACACTACAAACAAGTTCGGCTAAACAAAGGTCTGGTTTGGCTTATACCTAAACGTGAAGCCAATCCATTAATTACTGTATTTAGTTATTAATCCATACAGATTGGTCTTGCACGAAGAGTGGTGTTTTCTCAAATATATTTCGCTCTCGTATCTAAATGTAACAAAAATATCAAATCACGTTCACAGAAATAAATATCGATTATGGTACAAGTTGTTTGATTAAAATCGGCCTAATAATTTTCAAAATATAAACGTTTAAAGTCAGGTACCTTTTTACTTTGATAGTAGTGTGGAAGATAAGTAAAATGTAATTCTGGAAGTAATTAATAAAATATACCTAAAATATTTTCTTATAATAGTATTCTACGGTATTATTCTTTTGTTTCTATAAGTATTAAAAAAAACAATATCTTTAGAAACTCTGTCATTAAAAAATTAAGAATTCGCGCGTTTAACACTCATTGCCATATTTGCACACCGAGGCTGCGCGTGTTTTACCAGAAACAAAGAAACCGACGACGAGTGCGACTTCTGTAAGGGGCCCTTTTCTGGGGTAAAACGGAATTGTATTGCATGTGCAAGGTCTTGCATAGTCTTGCTGCAACAGTATTGCATGTGGTATTGCAGCATGTAAAGCGGCCTTAAAAGTAAACTTCTAAATGACGTTTTCTTTCCCGAACATCCAATTGTTTCGTCATCTTTAATGAGGTTATAAATTCCTTCGAATATTACAAAATAAAACGTTGTTATCCAACTGTGTTTTACCTGAATTGATACTTTTAAAGTATTTGTAATTGTTCCACACAATCTTGCGAGCATCTTCAGATAATACATGGCGTTTTCTTGCTTGAGGCATTGACTAAATAATACTAGAAGTTCAACCTACATTTAAAGTTTTGTTCACTAGATGGCGAAAGTGTTAACATTATACATATCACTAACGTGCGTACAAATGATTGAATTAAATTTATTATCACATTTCAAGGTTAAATTTATTTGGAACGTTGTCAAATATTTTTCGTTTTTATGCAATCCGAAGTTTACTTTTATTTCTTTTGTGAATTTATTTACTGAAGCTACATTTGATAAGTAAAGTTTTGATTAATTTAGTTGTAATTATTTAATTTCATAAAGTATAAACAAGTTTGATTTAAAGTAAGGTTAGCTTTATGAATTGATTTGTCTTATTTTCCTGCTACCGACATGTAAATCATTGATATTGCTATTAATTAATAAATAGGTTGATTGTATTCTAAATGCCTCTTTTTTTTAGTTTTGTTTGGTATAATGGCTGGTAATAAATGCTCCTATATTAACTGCAAGAACTCATCAAAAATTCTATAGTACTGAGAAAATGTTTCTTTCCTATCAAGGATCAAGAGAGGTGCAATAAATGGATTTTGTTTTGTGGAAATTCGTCCTTGTATGAATTATCTGAATCCGAGCTTAAAAGAAGATTTCTATGTGGTAACCATTTTCTGCTGATCTATTACGAGCCAAGAAATTACCATTTGGTTCATTGCCTGTGGATCATAGAGAAAATTTACTATCGACTTCAACTTCTGAACCTAGAACATACACAAAACCTCGACAAGTCAGCCGTTAGACGAGACACTTTCTTTAAAGGGTACAAAAGAAAATTATTTACCTCGACCGATGAAACTCAAACACCTTTCAAAAGGAGAGAGTGATCCACTTCATTACTCCTGAAAAGAAAAAGAAACTATACGTGCTGTTACATCTTCACCAACACAACAATTTTTGAGAAAGTGATTGAGTTGCCTACACCCCCAAAACACGAAGAACCTATACCAGTTAAGCGTAGTTTTTAAGAGAAGTAGAAGAACTGCCATTGTTACATAAAATAATTGTTGAAATGCAACTAAATCATAATCCAAAAACTCCTTGGGCATCCGAAGAAAAAAGGCAGCTGTTTCCATGTTTTATAAATCACCTACGATGTACCGATTTCTTAAGAGGAATGGTTTTATTTTGCCATCAAAAGTATAATTCATAAGTGGATAAACAATTACAAAACAAAGCCGGGGTATAACGCAAAACTCTTTGAGCGTTTGATACATAAAGTTAATGCAATGGAAAATAAAGAAAAAATGCATACTACTTTTGATGAAATGGACATAAAGCAAGAAATAGAATTTTGTAATATGAAAATGGAACTTTCAATTAAAATATAAATCTTATCTTTTGGGATTTTTAATGGTGTTATCGAAACGTTTAGATTGTATAATTTAAAGTACACCATTAAAAATCCCAAAAAGATAAGTATTTTATTAAGAATTTTGTAAGTCTACTGGCTCTGTGTTAGGTTTTGAAGATTTAGGAGAATTTGGTTCAAGAAAAGTTCCTGCTAAGCATGCTTTAGTGATAATGGTGAGAGGAATTTATTCAGAATGGAAAGTACCCATTTATAATTATTATTCGGAAAACGGTGTAAAAGCCGAAATACTAGTAAAGATAATTAAAAAATTTGGACGATTTACAAAAAATGGTCTTCAAGTTCTGCGATCAATGTACAGTAAATCAAAAATGTTATAAATCCATGGGTGTCACGATAGACCATCCTTTTTGTTTATGAAGGTATCAAGTACTGTGGATTGTTCGATGTTCCACATTTATTGAAAAGTATCAGAAACAACTTACTGACCGGAGATTTTACATTAGAGAATCAAGAAAGGATATCATGGTCATACATTAAGGAAATATAGAGGTTAGACGAAAAAGTAAAACTGCTCGTGCTTTAATTCGATTGAGCATTTACAACCTAATAATTTTCAAAAAATGAGTGTACGACTTGCAGCCCAAGTACTAAGTCACAGAGTCGCTGCTGCTATACTGACGGCTATAGATTCAAAGCAAATGCCAGAAGAAGCAAAGGAAACTGCAGATTTTTGGAACAAATTTATCGATTATTTGATGCTTTGAATAGTAAATTTCCATACAACAAAAATCCATTTAATCGACCCTTATGTGATGCTAATGTAGAAGTATTGACAATTCGGTGCCACTATAGTATGTGCACTACCAAATAAAATGCACTACCGGGTAAATTTCCATTTTAAGGTGCGCACTACCTGAACATTACCGATAATCATTTCGTCTTAATGATATTAGAAAATTACTACTTAATTTCCAGAAATCCTCATTATCGTAATGAAATAAGCAAGTAAATTTAAATCTATTTTAAGTCTAAGAAAAGGTGAAGAGTGTGAATTCAACGCGTTTTAAGAGATATTCAAACTGTGTATATGTAATTGTTGAGATATATATTATAATTTGTTATGATTTATGATTTACTTACCTACTACCTATACTAACTTACCTAATACTCAATAAAAATTTGCTAATTCTGGATTTTGTTTAAATACCTACATGATTTTATTTTCAATAAACAATAAAAATTTGCTAATTGTGTATTTTCTTTTTAATTCAGTATTTATTCTCAATAAACAATAAATTACATTAGGAAGTGCACGTGTCAACTTTGCACTGTCGGTAGCACATACTATAGTGATGGTAGCGCAGGTAGTGCACATACTATAGTGGCACCGACGATTCTGACAGAAGGTGAACAAATGATGGCCAGATTAAAAAAGTTTCTGGGCAAGAAGGACAAAGAAAATATTCTGTACCGCCATGCTTTCTTGGAATGATTCAGTCTATAAAGGCAATAAAGATGTTATATGAAGACAATAAAAGTGATGAACTTCCGTATATATTAACAGGTAGGTTCAAATCATTATAATATGTTAAAATTCAATTAAATTCAAACATTTCATTAACAGGAAGAATAAATCAAGATGCATTAGCAAATCTTTTTCTATATATAGACAACGGGTGGTTATAACAGAAACCCCACTGTAAGGACCTTCAATGCATTATTTAAATGTACCACTTTGATTACATTAATAAAACCCCGGAAGAATCAAATTGTGAGAATGACGAAGATATTAATCTTTTGGTGGAGATACCTCTCACTACTGACCCCGTCCACGAATTTGACAGCGAATCAATATCAGACTCCGATGAGACTTCAATCACGTGCTCCATAACAGATGAAACTAACTTAGAAGACTGTTCCGTGTTATACTTTGCTGGATATTTAATTAAAAGGCTTTTAGATAAGTACGACTGTGACATTTGTAGGCTTAATTTAGTAGGTACTCGAGATTTGAATAACAAACATCAAATGTTATTATTACACAAGCATTATGATTTAGATGGTGAGATGCATCTAAAATTACCATCCCGATTATTAATGAGACTGACTAAATATTCTATGAAAGTGATTGATAAATACTGGGAAGAATACAGCCACAGAAATTTAACGAACATATTCTTCAATTATATAGTTAAAAATTTTATTAATAAAAGGCCTCAAGCTGTTGAATTGTATAATAATTGTCAAGAACATTGGGAATATTTAATAAAATTGTTAGTAACTGTAACACTTTTTAAAAAATGTAAATATTGTAGCTTATCATTAAGGCAGCCCCAACATCGTTCTCAAAAGTCCAAAGTAAATAAGAAGCTTAGTATTTTACAAAACTTATAATATTTGTATTTGCCATATTTCAATGTAAGTCGAACCGTTAGTACATTTTTAGTTTATTCATTTGTATATATGTGTATGTGCTTATTTAGAATTTAACAATAGGAAAATAGTAATAATTATTGATTTAGTTAAAATCAAACATTAATAACGGCAGTGACTGTGGTATTAATCAGATACAACGTTATGAAACCACCGTGAAGTTGGCAGTAACTTTTAGCAGTAAAAAAACCGAAAATACCCGATGAGTGATATCAGTGGAAAAAACAGATTAAGGTGCGACTCATCTGAGGGGCTCAAATTTATCCCTGTTGTATAAAATAATTATGTGCACGGTAAAGAAACGATAACATTCCACCCTAAAAGTAACTTTTAAAACGTAACAATAATGTATACCACTCTTTTTAAAATTCGGAATGATTTAAAACCTGCTGTGGGAGCTTTAATACCATAAGGACCAGTGTGAAGGACAGAAATACACCCCCGAACCAAAAAATAATTAACTTTGCAATGAACACGATGAGATCTCAACTTGAAAATTGGTTTTAAAATTAAGGAATAATGCGTGCTACGTTCTCTAAAAACCAGAATGAGTTAGGACCAGTCTGAAGGGTAGAAATACACCTCCGAACCCAAAAATAATTAATTTTGCAATGAACACGATGAGATCCCAACTTGAAAATAGCTTTTAAAATTAAAGAATAATTCGTACTACGTTCTCTAAAAATCGGAATGAGTTAGGACCAGTCCGAAGGGTAGAAATACACCCCCGAACCCAAAAATAATTAATTTTGCAATGAACACGATGAGATCCCAACTTGAAAATTGGTTTTAAAATTAAGGAATAATTGGTGCTACGTTCTGTAAAAATCGGAATGAGTTAGGACCAGTCCGAAGGGTAGAAATACACCCCGAACCCAAAAATAATTAATTTTGCAATGAACACGATGAGATCCCAACTTGAAAATTGCTTTTAAAATTAAGGAATAATGCGTGCTACGTTCTCTAAAAATCATAATAAGTTAGGACCAGTCTGAAGGGTAGAAATACACCCCCGAACCCAAAAATAATTAATTTTGCAATGAACACGATGAGATCCCAACTTGAAAATTGCTTTTAAAATTAAGGAGTAAATCGTGCAACGTTCTCTAAAAATCAGAATGAGTTAGGACCAGTCTGAAGGGTAGAAATACACCCCCGAACCCAAAAATAATTAATTTTGCAATGAACACGATGAGATCCCAACTTGAAAATTGCTTTTAAAATTAAGGAATAATGCGTCTACGTTCTCTAAAAATCAGAATGAGTTAGGACCAGTCTGAAGGGTATACACCCCGAACCCAAAAATAATTAATTTTGCAATGAACACGATGAGATCCCAACTTGAAAATTGCTTTTAAAATTAAGGAATAATTCGTGCTACGTTCTCTAAAAATCAGAATGAGTTAGGACCAGTCCGAAGGGTAGAAATACACCCCGAACCCAAAAATAATTAATTTTGCAATGAACACGATGAGATCCCAACTTGAAAATTGCTTTTAAAATTAAGGAATAATTCGTGCTACGTTCTCTAAAAATCAGAATGAGTTAGGACCAGTCTGAAATATAGAAATACACCCCCGAACCCAAAAATAATTAATTTTGCAATGAACACGATGAGATCCCAACTTGAAAATTGCTTTTAAAATTAAGGAATAACACGATGAGATGCCAACTTGAAAATTGCTTATAAAATTAAGGAATAATTTATGCTACGTTCTCTAAAAATCAGAATGAGTTAGGACCAGTCTGAAATATAGAAATACACCCCCGAACCCAAAAATAATTAATTTTGCAATGAACACGATGAGATCCCAACTTGAAAATAGCTTTTAAAATTAAAGAATAATTCGTACTACGTTCTTTAAAAATTGGAATGAGTTAGGACCAGTCCGAAGGGTAGAAATACAACCCCGAACCCAAAAATAATTAATTTTGCAATGAACACGATGAGATCCCAACTTGAAAATTGGTTTTAAAATTAAGGAATCATTCGTGCTACGTTCTCTAAAAATCAGAATGAATTATGACCAGTCTCGTAGACTAAAATGCACCTCCAAATAGTTTCTGGTGTTGTTCCACACCACATATTTTTTTCGTCAACGTCAAATTTTGCATAAATTAGTTAATAAAATGTGTTTCATGTGATGCATGTGCTACATGTGGCAATGTTTAATTAATTATAAGGAATGCATTAATTGAATTTAGTGTGTAACTGTTTACTCGTGGTACACTTGGATAGAGTTAGGATTATAAAATTTTGCATTTTACCATATTTATGGGGCTTTCAATTGCAGTTGGGCATCCTTCAGGTTCAGGATACACCAATTGATAAACAGGTTGAATAAAGTAAACAATTTCAGGGATTGTCTGCTACTTTATAACTATTTGTACCATTTATGTTTGTAGAGTTTAATTCTTAATCTACGTTTTTAAAGTATGAAAAAAAATTTACATAAATCTAGAATTCGACACTTTACCCTTTATAAGCATCCCAGATGTTACTTTAATACGGATTTTGCTAATAAGAGTTAACGGTTGTGTCGACAACCTTCAGTAGCGGGTAAAGAGTGGTTTTGGTGAGAAAAAGAGAGATTTGTTTGCTTTCATAACAAAAAGAATATTAGCATAAAATTTAAGAAGAAAAAGGTCTAAGGCGGTATTTTAAATACTGCCTTTTATTGCTGCATTTAGGTACATTTATATTATTCACAAATAATTATGATGGCTATTTAAAATGTTTCCTTACTAAATCTCTTAAATAATATCTTGATGCCTACTGTAGTTATATGTCAGTACAGTATTATAGATTTTTATTTTCTAATAAACAGATTTAAATTTTGGGTTGTGTATAAAGTTTTAATCTGTCTAACTAGATACCTCACCGAAAACTAACAATAAAAATATGAAACATAAAATTTTAAATCCGTTAAATAACACTTGGTTTGAGTTAATACATAATATTTCTAGTAATAAACAACCCTAACTTTAGTTTCTGCAAAATGCATTTGTTTTTTCATTTTAGTAGTACCCGGTTTTCGGTATTGATATTACGTTAGTGAGATAGTGTGTGGTTGAACGATTTTAGTAAGGTTTAACGCGATTCGGTAGCCATGAAGCTTTCAAAATATATATCAAAATCTAAAGCTTTTAAACTTATTTCAAATGAAATAGTAAATAGCAGGAAACCCATTGATGTTGATGGTACATCGAAGAAACTTGCGAAATCCCTATTTGGAACCAAATATGGATATGAAAGTGTTATTCGTTTTAACAACTTTTCAAAAACTAAGTCGAATAATCTATTAAAGAAGAACGTTACAGTCGAAGATATAAAAAAAATGTGTTTTGATTATAGTATAAATGTAAATTCATGTGAGTCTAATTGGAGATCTGAGTAGTCCCTCTTTGCACTTATTTGTATAAAGCTTCACTTAAAGAATACATTGAGAATTCATAATAGAGTATATAAGCATATTACTAAATTAAGAAAATTGAATAGTAATGTAACTCTTGAAACTGAGAAAAACAAGATTATTACACAGAAAACTACGAATACTGACTCTGAGTTGTCTTCAAATTTGCAAAGGACATTATCCGTGAACTATAAGGTTTTTTGTACCCAGTCCGATTTTCCCTCGGAACAGCTACATCACAGTACCTTTAGAAATGATGAAGGTAAAGAAGAGATCACAGCTCCAGTGTCTTCTAATAAATCGGAAGAGGTACCGGAAGGCATCATTTGCAATACGCAGTCATCCGTAATCATAACTACGAGTCCTGAAAAAATTGAACAAACTAGTGCTCAGTGCAAACTAGACGTTGGGTGGGTTAATTTAGAAGAAGGTAATTATTTAGAGGTAGATCATATCTATATAGTCACAATCGAAGATAATGTTAGTGATTCTTCGTTCTTTGTCACTAAGAACAATGATACGGTAAGTGATTTGGCTCACGCTTCCGTAACTTCTTCAGTGTACACAGTAACTGATAATGCTTCATCAAATAGTAAGCCAGCAGATTTAGAGAAGAATGTTACTCCACCTTATTTTGATGCCCCTAAAGCAATTCTGAATATATCCAGCCCAGATCTTAATTCAGTTATTCTTCCTAGGAATTCCGAGAATCGTATGGTACAACCTAGTAGACCATCTTTCAAAGATTGTAAAGTATTAGAACGGTCCTTTTATTTAGAATCTACACTTTGGAATAAAATGTTCTTAGAGGAAAAGTTAAATGTACAATATTACCCGTATTGTTTGCGAAAGAAAATAAAAAAGCACATAAATAACGTTTGTATTATAATTTTTAAATTTGTTAATTATTCCATAAAACGAAATCTTGCCACAATATATGCTCAGTGCAAATACAATAACTTTAAATGTAAAAAATTTAAAATACAGTTATTACTTCAAAGAATCACAGTGTATAGTAGCTCTTTGAATTACTTTCATTCTAACCAATTAACTGCACCAGTTACTAGAGTGGAAAGAAGCATTATTAAATCCAAATTAATACACCAAAAGCCCTCGAATTACAAAAAAAGATGTATAATTGAAGCAGATGTAAATATCATAAAACAAGGTAAAAATTTACAATCAATAAAATCAGATGATGTTGTCAAAAAAATAAGGTCAGAAGCCATTTCCCAATTTGATAGAAGCACAAATGATGTATACGATCTAATATTGATGCAACATGATCACAAAGATTTTATTCAAGAGATTTGTTTTCCATTTAACGTCAAATTATATTGTTTGAGACAGATTAAGGTATTGAAAATGGTAAAGCGGGAAAGGAGTTTGCCAATTGTGAGCTTTGACGCTACCGGCGGTGTTGTAAGAGCACCTTTCGCCCACTGTAAAAAAATATTATTTTATACAGCTGTAATATCTCTAGCGCATAGGATTTACCCCGTCTTCTCTATGATCTCTGCTACGCATGATACAAATTCTATCTTTAAGTTATTAAATGACTTCAGATATTTTTGCGAACAACATAGTATTTGGCCCGCATTTTCGGGTGTTATATCTGATTTTAGTTTCGCAAATTTGCACGGTTTGGCAAAAGCGTGGAATAGATGCACACTTGATGAATATTTGGAAAAGGTTTACACTTTCAGCGTCGACGAATTAAAACCAAACTCAATAATACCCATCTATCTTTGTTCTGCACACTTCATGAAGATGGTAGCAAAGGACGTAGATGAGTTAGAACAAAGTATATTAAATAGAGGATATCTTAAAGACCTAATAGCTTCAGCTATTCTTATGAGACAAATTAGCCAGTTAGATGAATTTGGCCAAACTGTTTATTTCTTACTTAATTCCAAATATGTAAATGAACAAACCAAGGAAGCGTTGGATAATCTAAAATCAATACAAGTGCAGTCACATACCCTTTCAACCCAAAAAATCACGAAAATATAAAAGGACACGTTTACAAATAAAAACACTAACGAAGGTGGGTTATTCAAGTCTAGTCCCTACTATAAAAGATTCCGTAAAATAATAAGCAGGATATCTTTAATTTCTAGTGCAACAGAAAATGTCGATAAAATACAAAACCATCTTTACAATAAAAATGTATTTAACTTAATTATAAAATAAAACCTTCCATTGGTACCTCTTTGGAGTGCTATATTGATGGAATCTAATGTGAAAATTATTTCGGGCAATTAAAGCACAAGAATTTGGATGGTAGTCGAAATCTGAAGTGTTCGCGTTTCATAAGAGTTCATAAGCAAGATGTACTATCACTGGGAACTGAAAAACTGTTAGGAATAGAAAAGAGTCGCTTAACTAAAAATAAAAAAGTGGAACTATTTTCTCAAGAAACTTGGAAAAGGTCATCGAGGAAACGTGGTCATACCCATTTTGATGGACAATATATAAAGAAGCTACAAGAGAAAATAACGAAACGTAACACAATTCTAGTGGAAGATGACAACGAAATAGCACAATGTGCCTATTGCGGTCATGGACTGTTGGACGAAAACACAGATTGGGTAAAATGTGACAAATGTTTACGTTGGATTCATCAAGTGTGCGATAACAAGGGGGATTTTTCTAAATCGTACAAAGGAAGGTTTGTGTGTAACCTTTGTACCACCGATGCGCAACTAGATACGTCTCTGGAGAACAATAATAACATAAGGGAACAATGTTTAAGGCATATGCAATATCTTTCCCACATAGACCGTGGAATAATAGAAAACCAAACAAAACTACAAAGGGATTCATTCGCGTGGTACGAAGAAAGAAAGATCAGAGTGACTGCTTCAACATTCGGTAGAATATGTAAAACACGAAAGATGTCCCCCGAAACCGCAATAACAAATATTCGAGATGATAGTATTAACCGACCAACAAAAGCCATGTTACATGGAATAAAACATGAAGGACAAGAGTGCATCATGTCGGGTTTACTAATTCATAAAAAATACCCTTTTTTGGCTGGTTCACCTGACGGCCTAATTGACAAGGAAGGTATAATTGAAATTAAATGTCCTTATATAGCAAAGAACACAGATCCTTGTACATATCCATTTAATTTCTTAAACATTGAAGGGAAATTGCTACCAAATTCAGGGTCTTTTAGAGATTAGTGATAGAAGTTGGTGTGATTTGGTAATATATACACTCAAAGGAATTAAGATCATAAGAGTACTTCGAGATATTTCATTTTGGGAGAAAATGTTAAAGAAATTAACAAACTTCTATTATTTCTATTTTTTACCAAAATTGTTATTCCCAACGAAAAACTTTACTAAAGTGGAGGACTTCAAATGATATCCAGCTTTTGCCCAATGGATTGGTTGCTGACATTGAGTATTATGAATCATTGCCTAACAACAGAGGATATATAGTCACAACCAATATCGACATTAATTTCTCGGTAAATAAAATTTTTATTGAGGATTTTTTAACTCTAAATGAAGGAGAATGGTTATCCACATTTATTATTGACCATTGTTTAGGAATAATTCGTGGATGTTATAAGGATAAATGTCAGGTAATATCTGTTGTTAAATCCACCATTATAGTAGACAATGTATCTTTACAGCACAGAATTTGTGGAAAATCTAAAATAATAATACAGCACAGCCATTTTCGTTTAATAATTTTAAAACTGGGAAATACTATTTTTGGACCCTTTTGGAAATGAAAAAAATAAGAAACATATTTACTTATCCAAAATTGAAAATTTCTTGCAGCTTAAAGAACTTGATGCCACAGAGTGGCAATTTAAAACGCCGAAACATTGTCTACAGAGAGATGGATTTAATTGTGGACTTTACATCATTTACTTCGTGGAAAAGATAATGGAGGACACAGAAATGACTACCGAATTTAATGTAAGAGAATTTCGGAAAGATTTAAAGTGGGCGCTAATAAATAATGCTGACAATATGAGTAACAAGTGTCTTTATTGTTCTCAAGACACTAATAATATGAAGGAAGGTGTTTTTAAATGTGAAACGTGCTGTGGTACTATCCACGACCAATGTTTGAGAACAGAAACTGAAATAAAATTAGGATTGAATTTAAAAGAAAAGAAACGGAATAATATTTGGGATTTGTGTAGAAGAAATTAGTGTTTAAAGTTAGGTGCGGATATTTTTTTTGTGATATTGGTTTTGAATTCACTCGGGATGATAATTTTCGTAGGTACGAGTTGTGTGTTTTAGAGTTAGGTTTAGTTATTGAAACTTAGTAGGTATTTAGCATTTATTGAACTTAATGGTAATTTTTATAATTTGTAAAACAGTTTTAGGTAGAATAGAATAAGAAACGACGTTTACTGTGGGACTTAATTAATAAACTACAGTAAACGCTTGGTACATACTAATTGTAAGTATATCTAGTAGAAAGCATACACTGTATCGGGTAATTTGTTTTAGTTACATGTTACTATATCACGAAGTAGTTTAATTATTTCATCTGTTTGCGGTATTACAACAGTTTATACTAATAAAATCACAAATAACAAAATTTTGTTAACCAATCAATATACGGCGCGTTATGATATTCAGCCTACAACGCTTAACAAATGATCTGTTATAAACTACTGATAAAGAATTATATAGCAACATAATCTTTTTATAAGCTCTTGAAAGTATGGACTGTTAATGTATGTTATAATAATGTATAATTTGAGGCTACATTACGCTTCTCATTGTCACATGCATACTAATTAAGGGTTCCATTTTTTATCAAGTTCAACTGTGGGACAATATTTTTAGATACAATTAATACAATCTTTATTTCCATGGTATAAGAACAGACTGGCCCTATAAGTATAATAATTAGTAGTTATGTAAGATATCTCATAGTTCATATGTGGAGCATTTTGCCATGTTTGATGTCATTCGAAAAATTACCGATATCTTTGTTAAACAATAAGTATGAAATTAATAAATTTTTACAAATTTTTACTTACACACTGTAAACAGTAATAAAATCAGTACCGTAAGGGACTAGTTATACTATCACATTGAGAACCCTCATTTAATCACGTTACTGCAGTTACTAATATTTTTAGCCTATATAATGCACCACAGTGCAATACAATAACAAAAACAATGAATGGTTACTATTAAGTTATCAAACAGGTAAGGTCAAAGTGACAAAAGCAATATGAACTAATATGACAAATACACACGAAATATATAAAATACCAAAAAACGATGATAAAACACTTGCCTTATATTTATCTGTATTGCTTTCTATATACGTACGTATGAAGAGAAAGCTATATAATCGGTTTTAATTTTCACAAAAATTTCGTCTCTGATTGTGTGCCTATGGGCGAGTTAATCATTAAAGTTATCGACAAAAAGGCACTTTTAGAAAAAATAATTTGTGTGTGTGTGTGTGTGTGTGTGTTTACGGTGTATTTATTTTGGCATCGCTGTGTATGCATTTTGGTATTTTCTGGCATCCGTTCAGTTTATGGCATCATGCACTGGATGCCATAAAGTTTTTTTTTGGCTTTTTTGATTATAAAGAGTCGTTTTTGAATTTGTTACTGGCTGAAATAATACCTTACCTTATATTGTAACATATTTTTGGAATTTGAATCAGCTACACCTTAATGTTATGTGATTTAATATTTTAAGTCGAAAAATTGTGCATGATGCCGGTAAGTACTTTAATTTCTCTCATACACAAAGGTATTAATGACGTCTCGTGTCCCGTGGCGCCTCTAACGTTGAATTATGTACTAGTTCTAAAAATACATTCAAGGTCTCCTTTTAAATTCAGTTTCTTTGTAGCTCTATGTGTTGTGGATGCCGTAAATATATAAATAATTATGGTAAGTATATTTTAATTCATTTCATAAATTAATGATAGTAAGACATACTATTGGATCAATATTTATTAATAAAACGACGAATGTACTGTTTTTTATCTGGTACCTGAAAGCTATACACTCAACTCATTTGCGTAGTACTTTTATTTTTTAAAACAATACTGCTGAGGTAACACATAGTTTGATATTAATATTTTAACTAAATATGTATATATTATGTACATTATAAAACAACCATTTCATTACTGTTGTCTTTGTATTTAGCATTATACAAAATTAAATTTGTTTGTCAACTTCAAAAAATATTTGAAAGCAACGATACTCTACAGATAGGTTTTTGCTGACGCTGCCAACGTCTTTCTTCATTAGGGTCTTGGACTTCTATAATAAGAAATAAATAATATTAAAGTAATAGGTCTGTAAGTGCTAATTATAAAATTTGATTTAGATTGAATTGAAGAAATAGTTGTGAAAATGGATGGTTAATGAACAGTGATAATAGAACCAACTTTTTTACAAAATTGATTAATTGTTAGATTAACGTCTGCTTTTCCACTAATTTATTTTTATACGAAACTTTTAAGATACTAAATGGTAATTAGATATTTATGTATCAAGGCATTAAAGTAATACTTTTTATCACGAATGTGGAAATTATTTCTGATTTCGTTATTTTCTTCATTTGAAGTTATATTGCGCAAGTAAATTGTAGTATATAGCTAGTTATGCCACAATGAAAAATCAAATTGATTACTGAGTTCAATATTTATTGAAAATAATGTGTATGTTGAATGTATGAATGTAATGGATGGTTAACGAATGTAAGTAATATAGTGAAGATGCTTTCTTTTTAATTTTGAAATGTAACGAATAGATTATATAAAATTTTATTCTGGAATCGTTATGAGGTGCTTTTTCTTTGAATAAAAAAATCGCCAAGGACAGAAATACATTATAAAAAAATTAAAACTACTATTTTCAGTCTTACAACGCAGTTTCAACAGACTGGCAATACATTTCTTAATCTTTGACGCTAAGAGAAATATGCATTGTCAATATTTTTATTTGCAGCATGATCGTCTTTATTTTTGAATATCATTCAGCGAATTTACTTTAGAGGGTATGAATATCATGTACGTAATCTTTTTTCTGTTTTTTACGTTTTACCATTGACTATAGTCAATCGTTTTGCACAATAAAAATAATTTGAATAAATCAATATTACTTTAATAAATAATTTACTTTTCAAAAATATTTGTATTGTGGATGCAATAACGAACTAATATGACAGAAGTTTGTATGCACCGCGGGTATTAATAGCTGTGTATGCCCTCGGCGACTTACAAACTGTCGGACTAGAGGCCCTCGGGTTTGTAAGATCGTCGCCCTCCGGGCATAAACATATACTTAATACTTATTAAATACTTAGCTTTTAGATTTTTTAATGGTTTATTAATTAAAACATTAACATAAGCAGGCTTATGTTAATGTTTTAATTTCTCAAATTTCGCAAAATTGTTTTCAACGTCTTTAACAATTTTAATACTACTACTGACGAAGATAACTGTAAGTGTTATCGAAACGTCTAGATAGATTGTATAACTTTAATATACAAAAATACACCATTAAAAAACCTAAAAGCTAAGTATTTAATATGTGTGAATATGGTGAAAGTTTACAATTTCATATATACTTAATACCCTTGGTAGGTAAATAATTATTATCTACACTAGAACTGTTATTTAAAGTGTCGTCTTATTGCAGTCATAAAATTGTATTTTAACTGGAAGCACCAAATAAATAATAATTTATTACTTATTGCTCTTAACCTTAATCAATTTTGCTCATTTGTGCAACATTACAGTATATACGCTGAGATTCAGAAACGGGAAAAAATGAAAACACAATAAAATGTTTTATCAAGTTATACATACAGCATTAAGTAAATTATGTTTTAGGCAAATTCAAGATCCAAAAAAATTCTGGATCTTTTAAATGTACCTCGTGCCGAAACAAAGGGTTTGTCTCTTAAAGACCGAGAGGAACTATTACTAACTTGGCCTTTTAATGAAAGTAATAAAAAAAAACATACATTAATAGTTCGGAATCTTCAAAAATAAAAACTAATAAAAAGCCGAACGTCGAAAAAGTGAAGAAAAATTTATTTAATGAATGTAATGGGCAAGAATGGCCTTCAAAACCAGAAACACAAAGTATTGAACTGGCATATTAATTACAGCAAAGAAAATTACAATAGAGTTAACAAAGTAAACATTATTAGTGACATAATTGTATGTAGCAATAAAAGTTCAAATATGTCTATAACAAAACCAAATCCTGGCGAAGAAAGCATCAAGAAATACATTTTTAATGCAAACTCTGTAAACGAAGAACCAGATACACGGACTAATAATTCAGTTAACACCAGTAATGGTAGCGAAAATGATTCTACTGCATTTGTCAGCAGTCCATCTATGTTTAAAGACTCCGGTAGTGAGTACATTCCTAGCTTTTCCGAAAATGATTCCGATGTCAGTCAAGTTAACAAGTCGTTTGGAATTCCAAAAGAAGGGTGTATTACAGATTCAAAAAGAAAGCTAACAAAAAAATCAACAAATAATGAACAAGAAAATGCATTTGTACAACTTAACAAGCACGAGAAACATAATACCAGCAAAGTATTTAGCACAAGACTTAGCGCAAATTCAAATTATAAACGTAACAGACAAAAATGTAGAAAGACGAATGAACACCAAAATATTGCAACCGGAGAGTGTTTAGAAATCGAGAACGATTTGAACTCAGAAAACTTACAGGAAAATGAGTTATTGGAAAATTATTCAGATTCTAGTGAAGGTGTGGAAAACTATAATTTAAAAAATAGAATTAAAATAAAACATTCCAAAAGAAATTTTGGAAAGCGAATACGGGATAAAACGCATTGCTGTCTATTTTGTGATAAACTCCTAATAAATATAGCTAGGCATTATAAAACCGTACACAAAAATGAAACAAAAGTTTCAAAAATACTTAGTATGCTAGAAGGGTCAAAACAAAGAAAAGATGCTTTTGATGAGTTGAATCGCCAGGCCGATTTTAATCACAACTGTCAAGTCCTGAATCTTAAGAAAGGGGAATTGATATTAATCCGTAGACCTTCTAAAAAAGTGAATACTGACAAAGATTTAAGCAAATACGGCCCATGTCCTAACTGCTATGGGTTCATGCTGAAGAAAAGAATTTGGTATCACATTAAATACAACTGCAAAGTGAGAGTTCTATCCTCTTCAAATAAAATTGGTAAACGTAGTGTCATTTCGGAAAGTAACGCTCTATTAATTGGTTTGTCAAATAAGACTTTTAATGATGATTTTAAGTTTAACATTTTAATGAAGTTTCAAGATGACCATATTTCAGAGGTATGTAAAGGAGATGAATTAATATTGAAATTTGGGGTTACACTATTTGAAAAATTTGGAGAAACTCAAAATGATCATATAAGACAGCAAATGAGACAACTTGCTAGGTTTCTCCTAGAAGTAAAAGAACTGAATCCTGATGTGAAAAGCATGGAACAATGCTTATTACCTACAAATTTTGACGTTATAATTACAGCTACCAAAAATCTTTGTGGATTTATGAAAACAAATAGACCAGAATTTAAAGTTCCTTCATTGGCTTTAAAAATAGGTCATTCTTTAAAGAAATGCGCTTTTATACTCAAAGGTATTTATTTGAGAAAGGGTTTACTAAAGCAAAATGAATCTATTACATCCTTTGTAACACTAATGGAAATGGAGTGGTCTTTAAAAATATCTTCTCAGGCACTTTCAACACTTTATAAACGGAAATTTAACCATAAAACATTATTACCATTGACAGAAGATTTGGTTTCGTTGACAAAATTTTTAGATGCGAAAATAACATTTTTACAGAATAAAATTGAAAACAAAGGTAACCTAAATTACAACATCTATAAGGAATTGGCATCCTTAACTTTAACGAGAATAATTCTGTTTAATAAAAAAAAAGAAGCGGCGAAGCTGCAAAAATAACTATACACCAGTATGCTACTAGGCCGACATTTCAAGAAAACACCACACAAGAATTATTATTAACCTTGTCTCCATTGGAAAAAAAATTAGCGTCGGTCATGGAGGTAGTTGACATTGAGGGAAAACGTGGCCGGAGAGTACCGTTGATCATAACGCCTAAAATCAAGTTAGCTGTTGATACGTTAATAAAAAATAGATGTAACGTAGTAATTTCAATAAAGAACCCTTACATATTTTGTCCTATAAATAGCGAAACCGGACATATGAGAGGTTATGAGATCCTAAAATATGCTTGTACCGAGGCAAATTTAAAGCATCCAGAATTGATAACTGGTACAAAACTAAGAAAATACGTTGCTACTGTGTGCCAGATATTTAATCTCGATGAAAATGAGTGTGACTGGCTGGCCAAGCACATGGGCCACGATATTAGGGTCCATAGAAATTTCTACAGGTAGATGTATTTTGCTAATAATTCCAATTTAATCTCTTAAAGATTAATGTATTTATTTTTGTTTGTAGACTTCACGAAAATGCAGTAGAAGCCACCAAAATTAGCAGACTATTACTAGCAATTGAACAAGGAGAGGCAAACAAATTTGCCGGAAAAACTTTAGACGAGATAAATGTAGAAGGTAATCTACTTTTCATTAGTTTTCTATTTCGTTTTAAAAATACAAAAAAAAAATTCTAGATTTACCAGTTCTAGAAGAAGAAGAAGAAGATGAAGCTGATGGTAAAATTCCTATTGAACATAATCAAGAACAAAATGTATCAGACCATAACGGAGGAAATGGTAAGTTAATGCTCAGAAATCAAACATTTCGTTATTCTAAACCCCTTAAGCAATACATTACTATTCTATAGTAAAGAGAAAGTAGAATTAAATGTAATTTTAAAACTTATCACAATTTTTTTAGCTAATCCCTGCATTTATGTATTTCAATTCAAACTGACCTATCAAAAGTTCTAAAATTTCCTCTACTATCTTCTGATTTGAGTTACTTCATAATATTAATAGCAGGCTTATGTACATGTTTTAATTTTGCAAATTTCAAAAAATTGTTTAAATCTTTATCACTTTTAATAGATAATACTGCTACTGAAGAAGATAACTGTGAATGTTATCGAAACGTTTAGATTTGTATAACTTAAATGTAAAAATACACCATTTAAATTCAAAACGTAATTATTTTAATGAGTTACCTACATCAGTTTATTTTTTTAGATCAACTAACAATAATTGCTCGTGAACGAAGGCAATTTGAGTCTAATAATTGCGTAATTGCGCGTGCGTGCGTGCGTGCGTGCGTGTGTGTGTTGCAGACGCACACTGAATTTTCACTTATCTTAAATCTATAGAAGTAAGATTTTAATCGTCCATGACCGCTTAATATAGTTGTTATATTTGGTGATGAGGGGACTTTACACTTTAGTCTAAAATTCACTGTTGGGAAGAAAGCATTAGTCTTTTCACCTTTTGCACTACCCAACCATTCACTTTCCCACCTCACCTCACTTTTTTTTGCACCTCCTTTATCATTCCCTTCTTCTTTTTTATAATCCGCTTCCATTTCCGGGTTTCTTCCATTTTCTATAGCTTGATTCTCATTTTGCTGACGCATTTCTGTAGTTCTTCTCAGTATTTCTATCTTTTCCTGTATCGTAATTATTATAGGTGCGATTCCTGCAATTAAACATGAAGCCTCATACGAAATGGTTCTGAATGCTTTTAATATTTTGATGTTTAGCAATCTTTGAATTCTTCTTATGTTTACTTGTTTTTTTAGAGCGGGTTCCCAGATCTCTGCTCCGTAGGTCAAAATCGGTAAAACTGCGCCTTTGTATATTGTTCTTAGTGCCTCTTGTTGCAGTCCCCACGATATTTTTGCCGATCTAGATAAGATGTTTACTAGTTTCAAACATCTATCTGTTACTTGTTGCACATGCAGATCGAAGTCCCATCTGTGCTCCAGATATATACCCAAGTATTTCAGGCTTTTCACTTGTTCTAATTCTTCGTTATTCATAAAAATACTCAGATTTTGTTTTCTAGAGGTTCTTTTCTTTGATATCAACATAATTTTGGATTTGTCTTCGTTAAAAGTGATCTTATTTTCTTTTGCCCAGTTCGTGATTTTTTGTATCTCTAGGTTCGCTATGTTCTCGATTTCGAGAACCCTTCTTCCTGTGACTAAAACGATTAAATCGTCTGCAAATGCCAAAACTCTAGTTTATTTATGAAAGTTTAAATATAATAATGAGTTGTACATGAGATTCCAAAATCCAGGGCCGCAACACGAGCCTTGTGGACATCCCTTTTCTACTGTTCTGGTGACTCTAACATTATTCGTTTCTAAATTTGCAGTCCTTTCACTAAAGTAATTTACCGCTAAATAATACAAATTTCTTGGACAGTTTAATTGTTTCAAGCTGTCTAAAATTTTTGGCCACCACGCCGCGTTGAATTCTCCTTTTACGTCTAGACTTATTAAAAGTGTATCTTTTTCTCTTAAATTCTTCTCTACAAATCCTTTAACTTCTACAAGTGCATCTATAGTGCTTTTATTTGGGGTAAATCCAAATTGGCTTGCGCTCATTAATACGTTAGAGTACATATACTTCATTATTCTCTCTGTCAGCAGCTTCTATAGCACTTTACCTCCAAGGTTGTTTAAGCTTATGGGCCGATATTTTGAGACCTTGTTGGAATTCCTTTTCCTGGCTTAACGATAGGAATTATTATGGATGACTTCCATTTCTTTGGGAAGAATGATGTTTCAAGGCACTTGTTATAAATTTCTGTCATCATTAAAGCAAATTGTTGTTATACCCTTAGTAAAATAGCGTTTGTTATTCCGTCTTCCCCCGGACATTTTTTTGAACTTATCTTCTGTAAGACACGCTCTATTTCTTCTTGTCTAAATATCTCGTGCGCTTCTGTTTGTATCGGTACTTTAACTTGGTTTCTGATCCATGTATGAGACTCATTGTCTTCTCGTGCATTATCCTCCAAAACGAATTCATCCATCATATACCCTAGAGTGTCTTTAATATTTATCGTGTACTCTCCGTTCAGTTTCTGAATAGTTGACAGTGTTAAACTGTTTCTTATTTTCCCTGCTGCAAGTTGGTAAGCCTTGTTCCAAGGATTTGAGCCTTCCTCTATTTCTCAGTAATTTTTCCATGATGTTAATTTTGAATGTCTAATCATTTGTATATACGTTCTTCTCAAATCGTAGTATGCCTGTTTTCTTTCTTCTCTAAGGCTATCATTGTTTTGGGTTCTTTGATATCTTCTTCTGCTAGCATTTGTTCGTTTTCTCAGCAACGTTAGTTCGTCTGACCACCATGGTACTGTTTTCATGTTTTTCTTTATTTTCCGGTTCTTCGACGAATAGAATGTTTTGTCACATGTTTTCTCTATTGCTATATTATACTTCCCTATACATTCTTCGTAATCTTCGTCGTCTCTAACTGTCTTACTTAATTTCCTGTCCAGTTCTTCAGAACTGTCCATTATGTCTTCGTCGAGAAAGAATCGTTGAAACTGTTGAGCCAAATTTCCATCGACAGATTCCCATTTGTCCGGTGTTGTTATATACCGTTTTCTGTTGGTTTCCGTACAATCAGTGTTACGTGTTATATTACTCGCTTTGTACGTTATCAGGTTGTGGTCAGACAACTTTCCTCTTCCTCTATTTTCCAATCTTTCATGTACTTAATCATTTGGTTATTGACAATGGTCAAATCAATGTTACTTTTAGCTCGTACTGTCTGGAATGTACATCTTTCGCTTTCTTCATTTAAAATGTGTAAATTGTATGTACCAGCAAACTCCTCTACTCGTTTTCCTCTTTTATTATTAATTATGTCATGCCATGTAACGGATCTTGCGTTACTGTCACTGCTATCAGCACCTTTTCGTTTTGACATCTTTTTTTTTTTTTTTTACTTAGTAAATTAACAATCAGAACTAATTAATAAGTGTTCTATGAGTTAATATGATGACGTTATTAACATGAGGGGAATCCATCCATCGATGTTATCCCGTTACAATGGAGCTAACCTCCTTTTAGATCGTTGGGCCATTTTTCATTTTAGTCTTCTTGGTGGAGGATCTTGATGTAGATTTGCTGCAAGAATGTTTGGGTGGGCTTGTAGTCGTAGAAAGTGTTTATTACTTCGTTTAGTTATCTCTTCTTCTATTGTTGCAATATCTAAGTCGGTGTGTAGTGTTAGATTGCTGACATACCACGGTGCAGTAGCAAGCATTCTTAAGGTTTTTGATTGCATCCTTTGAATGATGTTAACATTGGATTTGCAAGACAGCCCCAAAGTTCAATGGCATAGGTCCATATGGGCTTAATTATTACTTTATAAAGTAGGATTTTATTTTCAAGAGCGAGGCAGGACTTCCTGCCTAGCGACCAGTACATTTTTAATACGCAGATCAATCTCTTTCCTTTTTTAAGATGTGTGTCTTCCATGTGAGTCGTTTGTCTAGATGAAGTCCTAGGTAGCAGGCTTCATCTGCTCGTGGGACAATTATGTTGTTTAGATACACTGGTGGACAGTCACTGTGATTTAGAGTGAAGTTAACGTAGGTACTTTTAGTTTCGTTAACTTTTATTCGCCATTTGTTTAGCCAGGTTTGTAGGATAGATAAGTGGTTTTGTAGGTTGAAGGATGCAGTGTGAGGATTAACATGACTAGTAAGAAGGACAGTGTCATCAGCAAATGTGCTTATGTATGTATCGTCTGTTGTAGGGACATCTGAGGTATATATTATATATAGTAATGGTCCAAGGACACTTCCTTGAGGCACTCCAGAGTTGATTGGTTGGAGGTCAGAATACTGTTGACCATATTTTATTTGGAAATAACGATCTGTCAAGTAAGATCTAAATAAGAGGTAGTACTCACTTGGCATGAGCTTTTTAATCTTGTGTAGGAGACCAGCATGCCACACTTTATCAAACGCCTGTTTAATATCTATAAATACTGCAGGACAGTGAGATTTGGATTCTAGAGCTGCATTGATAATGTTAACAACTCTATGGCATTGCTGTACCGTAGAATGATGTCTCCTAAATCCAAACTGGTGATCTGGTATGCAGTTTTCAACTAAGTCACTATCATATAGTCTTCTGATCATAAGCTTTTCCAAGAGTTTAGACAGGAGGGGCAATAAACTTATTGGACGGTAAGATCCAACATCTTCAGCGGGTTTGCCAGGCTTTAGTATTAGGATAATTTGTGCAAATTTTAGCGATGACGGCCAGTACTGAAGACGTAAAATAGAGTTGAACAAATTTCGTAGAAACAGTATACTGCTCCTGGGCAATTCAGTGAGCACCTTAGCTGTAATTAGGTCATACCCCCGGGGCTTTCTTATTGTTTAGGTGTTGAATTTCGTCAAGCACTTCAGTATACGTAAAACTCTTGATGGGTAGAGACATTTGTAGCGGGACCTGGAGGGAGGCTTGGATTTCGTCATCAGGTACATTAGAGTGAGGAGTGAAAACTTCAGCAAAGTGTTGGGCAAAAAGATCTGCCTTTTCTTGGTCTGTTCTGGCCCATTCATTGTTTGGTTTTCTTAGTGGTGGATTTACAACCTGTGGTCTTTTATTTGCTTTGGAGACTTTCCAGATACTGTTGTCTGCACGAGATAGTGAAGTTAAATAGTGTTGAAAGGTTTCTTGCTTCAACTTTTTTTATTTTGTTCTTTATGGTGTTAGCCAGCCTATTGCATATTGTTTTATCAGCTGGGTTGCGCGTTCTGTGCCATTTCGATCTTGCCCTCCTCTTCTGTCGTATGAGCTCAAGTATTTCATTAGGAATATTACCATCTTCACGTACCTCATTTGTAATTTTAGGTGTTGAGTGCCATGCTGCTTTTTGTACCGTTGTAATGATGTGGTCAGCGGCCTTTTCTAGTTCGAGGGGGGTTTGAAGGCTTATATTGGCTTGTAAATTATCATGCAGAAAACTTCTATATGCTTCCCAGTCAGTTTTATTATTATATAGTGATGGTTTAGGTTGCCTTTTAATAATTGTGGTGCTTGTTGTAGCAATAACAGGAGTGTGATCAGATGATAGGTCAGCGCTGCTAACTATGTTCGTATAGTTAGAAGAAATCCCATGTGTGACAAAGAAGTCAAGTAAATCAGGTACTTTATGCAAGTCCGTGGGCCAGTACGTAGGCTCCCCAGTGGATAAATAACCATAGTTTTTTCACGCATAAGATCGTATAAAGCTCGACCTCTGGTAGTAATTAGTCGTGAACCCCAGTAAGTATGTTTGCAATTGTAGTCTCCGCCGCATATAAAATTGCTGCCAAGAGACTGAAAGAATGGTTTGAGGTCGTTTTTGGTAAGTCTATGCCTAGGTGGGCAATAAACAACTGAAATTACAATCGGATTTGGTAATTTATACACTTGAATAGTAGTTGCTTGTAGAAATGGTTCATGATACCTTTCTAATTCATGATGAGCAATTGAGCTTTTTATTAAGATAGCTGTACCTCCGTGCGCTGTACCATCCGGATGTTCTGTGTGATAGCAAGTATAGTGAGGTATCCTTAGAAAGGATCTATTTGTAAATGTGTTTCCGATATAAGAAATATATCTATATTGTTTAATTTTAAGAATATCTCGATTTCGTGTATTTTTGACAGAATGCCGTTGGCATTCCATAAGGATATACGTAGAGATTTAGCCATTATCGAACAAGTTTGCTTATAACTGTGGACAACATGTTTATTACCATGTTATTTTGTTGCATCAGTTGAGAAAACATGACTTTGAACTCTTCTAGGAATTTGTGTAGCGTTACATCCTGATTTTGCGCTTGATTTATATCTCCCTGTACGGCCTGACTATATGTATGTGGATTATGTGGCGTACGTAAAGTTGTTTTGTTATGGTTCAAGTGCGGTATCGTATTTAAGTTAGTAGAGCGATTTTGGGAGGATAAGTTTGATCTCAGCTTGTTTTGCAATTCTTTATGTATCGTACATCCTCGATAATTAGCTGGGTGATCACCACCGCATAGAGCACACTTGGCAGGGGATTCCTTTGTCTTCTTACAAGTTCTGTAATCATGTGAGCCACCGCATTTTACACATACGAATGGGCGATTACAGTAGCTTTTGGTGTGATTGTACTGTTGACACCTCGTGCACTGCGCAATTGTTGTTTTTATGAGGAGGTTCAACCTTTATGACTTGATTTTGTAGAAATCTAAGATTGTAAATGTCTTTATTGTTGGTCGCAGGTTCTAAGTCCACAAAAACATTGGTAATGGAGTTTTTCTATTCTGTGCTTAATGTTCATTATGGATCTCACTTTAAAGCCTTTTTTTCTAAGGATTCAGCAATTTCTTTTGTGGGAACAGAGTGATGTAAATTGCGAATGACAACTCGGTATGCTTTATCTTCCTTCAGCTGGTATGTGTGATATATTATATTAGAATCTTTCATAAATTTGATCAGTTTACGATATGTGTCAGCGGTGCCAGCAGATATCTTAATGACATTATCAGCCATTGCTTTAGTTTTGTATTGTTCTATTTCAGCAACATTTGTTAGAGCTTTTATCATTTTATTAAAATCCGTGACGCCATGTACAAATATTGGCGGCGGTTTAGGTATCTGAGTTTGTTGTGTAGTTGTTGTATTATCGGCCACCGCGTCGTCATTAAGATTTGAGAGGGCAGAGAAATAGTTTTGTTTCGTGACATCTGTAAAACTTTCTATTTTTGTAAATTATTGTTAATATCCGCTGTACAGTCGAAATAAGCATTTATTGTTAAACACTTAAAATATTTGTAATGTATTTCTAACACAATCATATCCTCGTCCGAAAATTGACTTAGGAGTATGGCACTGATCTTCTCATTTGTTATAACTGCCGCAGCTCTTTTCCTTCCATCACCCTGTGTATATAATCGAACAGTTTTCGGTATTCCTGCGACCTCATTTTTCAACACGTAGGGTTCTTGTAATAAAGCAACGTCGATTTGATTTTGTTCCATGAATTGAAGCAAATTTTGTGTTGCTGTTCTAGAATGCTGTATGTTTATTTGAACAAAATTGATATTTATTTTGCCGTTTGTGTACAATATTTGCTTAAGTCCTGTTTTAAATTTATTTACATTATTAACGTTGTGATTATTAGTCATTGTTAATATTCTATATTTTGTTTAAATTTAACTATCGCTTTTTTGTAGCAGAGGCAATTTTTATCCAGGGACGAATGCTTTGTATTTACCTGTTTATCTTGATTGTATTTGTTCCAGTTTATACAATTGCCGCAGTTTAGTGAGTTAGCAGGGGCGTTGCATTCTTCTAATTTGTGATCGCCGGTGCATCTCGGGTATGCCTGCGTGCCTTTACATTCCCTCGCCATATGGTTATACTTAGAACACTTGAAACAACGCGTTATTGATATATAATCTGCACTGGTGCATATGTTCCATACAATTTTTAATTTACAGTCGATTATTTTTTTCCTGTTTTCAGCATTAACTTTTAAAATTAAATTTTTTTGCGTTTTTCTTATTTTTAAAAATTTTTATTGGTTTCATATGATCCGGTTGCAATTGAAGGTCAAAATTCTCATTTGTTACTATCTCCACCACATTTTCCATATTTATATCTTCCGGTACGTCGTAAATTATCAATCTCGGGTTCTTACGTTTAGGCACAATCGCTTCAAGTTCTTCCCCGCAGACTTCATTTATTTTATCACTTATTTTATCAACTTCGTTTCTACTTGCAGATTCCATTAGAAGTCTCCCATTTTTTAATGGTTTAAATTCTTTTATACCTACTTGCAATTCTGTGGGATTTAATTTTGATGTTATTTGAGTTCTCATGTGGTCAATAGAGTGATTAGTTTTGCTTTTAATTAATACTATAAATTTATTTTTAATCTCTGGGCTTTCTTGTCGATTGCTTTTGCAACTTCCGCGTAAGACATTTGCTTTTGGTTACAAGATAAAGTAACGTTTTCATTATTATTCCTGGCCTTCTCCAATTCCTTGCTCAGCTCCAACACTTGCCTATTTTTCTCGATTAGTTCTTTCTTAACCTTGTTGTAAATTGTTCTCACTTTTGATACTGCGTGCAAGATGTCTTGTTTATAATCATTACGCAAATTACCGCTTTTTTCCGTCACTGTCACCAAACTTTGTAGCGCACTTTCTATCGACACGTCTACATCGTTCGCCATCACGCGGCGTGTTGTGTGTCTGTGTGTGTGTTGTAGTGTGTGTGTGTGTGTGTGTGTGTGTGTGTGTGTGTGTGTGTGTGTGTGTGTGTTTGTGGTGTGTGTGTGTGTGTGTGTTTGGTTTTTTTGTGTGTGTGTTTGTGT